>SMGT01009369.1:756404-793915 GCA_004794575.1 Lanistes nyassanus
TGAGATGGGATGTGTGTTTTCAGGGTGGAGATTTGTTGTCCGGGTGTGTCTTTGCCTTGTGCTGTGAGATGGGATGTGTGTTTTCAGGGTGGAGATACTGCGCATTAGCGGTGGGATTGACGAGGTTGGGACTGTTCGCTGGCAGGTGGCACTGTGCTTATTGCTAGCCTGGACGCTGACTTTCTTGGCACTGAGCAAGGGGGTCAAATCTGTGGGCAAAGTGAGTGACTCTGTGTTTATAACATTTAGTGAAGAATCTCTCCAGACATCCTTCAAAAGTAGTTTTGGGCAGGAATTCTTGGATAAGAGTTCAAATTTGCTTTTGAAGTCTGAACAAATTTACCTTGTTGAAGAAGTAATCTCTCAACTGTGGGTTTGGTTGGTTGTTTCACTGGTTGGGAAAGCTGTTCTGGATGGACGGAAGATAGGAGTATCGTGAGAGGAGCATTGAGAAAAGTAAACAGTGATTAAGTAGGTCTGCCAAAAATTTGATTGGAATCTGTGCAGGGTGCTTGCTTGATAACTGCAAGTCAGCCCACCCCAGAAATATTTTGTAAAGTCTTTTTACTGCCTTTCTGCAGGGTGGCTTGCCTACTTCTTAATCTTGTCTGTATGAATATTATGAAATAAATCTCTTCTGTCTACAGGTTGTGTATTTCACGGCCCTGTTCCCATATGTTGTGCTCACCATCCTTTTCTTTCGTGGCATGACACTTGCTGGTGCCAGGGATGGTATTATGTACTATCTCACTCCGGACTTCAAGCGGCTGGCAATTGCAAAGGTGTGTCTTAGCAATTTCCTCTTGGATTGGTGTGTGTGTGTGTGGGGGGGGGGGGGGGGGGGGGGGGGGGGGGGGGGGGGGGATGTGGGTTGGAAGGTGTGTGTGTGTGTGTGAAAGTAGCTTCATGGAATCAATGAAGGTTTTTAAAATGTATGCATGACCCTGAAGGATCCACTAATAGCACAAGAGCTTCAAGCAGTGACATTCCAGACCATCCTTTGTGCTGATGATAACGTTGATGTGAACACACTGATCACCACCTTCAACACAACAGTGACTGAAACAGTCCATGAGGTCCTTGGCAATCAAGAAGCCCCAGATCACAGCTCACATCCTTGTTCTGTGTGATAAAGGAAGAGTGAAAAACAAGGATGCAGAAAGTGCAGTGAAAGACAAAGAAGCCAACAGTAGGGTCAGAAAAGCTGTCAGAAGAGCAAAGGAAAATGGATAGAAGAGCAGTGCAGTGAATCAGAAACAATTTAAAGAGGAATAATATGAAGACGACATATCAAATAGTGAAGAACCTGAAAACCACAAGATGGGGGTGAGTCTCAACCATCCAGGGCAAATAGGAAAATATCTTGCTGAAAAACAGTAAATCCTACGAGATGGACAGCGTACTGCACAGAACTGGACAGCTACAGAGTCAAAAGAGATCTAGACATGTTCAGTCTTCCAGAACCAAGATCAGTGCTTCTGGAATTTTCTAAAACCAAGGGTCAAAATGACCCTCTAGCCTGAAATCTAAAGGTCATTTTGTAAAAAGCAGGGGTCGACCCAAGCAGCTTCAGGTGTTAATTTGCCAAATGTTAAAAAAATATCTGTGCGTCGCTGTGATGAACGGGTTTAAAATCTCAGTGTCATTCTTGAATTTTTATGAGTAAATTACCCCCGGTTGTGTGTTATCAGGATGGTTACCTCCTACTTCTTGAGAAAGTGAAGGCAGCAATCAAATTGCTTAAAAAAGGGGAATTTAGCAGCAGAGGAACTAAGCCAAGCTACAAATGATACTGACACAGAGTCAACAGTTTCAGGGCATTATGCCTTTTTCAGAACAACACAAAAAACAGGCACTTAGCTGAGTGAAGTCAAGTAGGTTTGCACAGTGTGGGATGAAAAAAGGGAAATCACCTGGAGTACACAACTTCTTAGCAGAACTGGGCTACGCCAAAGGGGAAACAATATTCGAGGCCCTTATAGCAATCTGCAACAAGACATGGGTGGCCCACACCTTGGACTCAGTCTTGGATTGCCAGAACTACGTCACAGCATCAGCCAGAAAGTTATGTTGAAGGTCATATTCAGCAGACTGCAGCCGAAAGCCGAAAAGCTCATCTTAGAGGAACAGGCAGAATTTAGAGAAGGGTGCTTCACTTCTGAACAGATTCTTAATTTAAGGGTCCATTGTCACAGATGAAGGCTTCAAGCTGAAAGTACTTGCAAGAATAGCATAGACAGCTGCAGAACTTACAAAACCGAAACCTGTGTGGAATGGCCACACCACCCTTGGTTCCAAGATAATCTCCACCCCTCTCTGTGCTTGTGAGTCAAGGACCCTGACAGGTGATCTGCAGAGGATTCAGGTCACCGAGATGAGGTCCTTTATATCATTCAAAGACCACATCCCCAATGAGGCAATGCGAAAGAGAATACAGCAAGCCATTGGACCATGACCACTGTGAAAAAGCACAGACTGAAATGGTTCAGGCATATCTTGAGAATTCAGGACTTGCAAAATACCATTGTGCAAAGTACAGTACAGGAAGGAAAAAGAGACAGAGGAAGCGATGGGAAAACAACATCCAAGGGTGTGACTGACCTAACGTTTGCAGAAACCCAGAGACTGACAGAAGAGAGAAATGGAGGAAGGTTGTTGCTAAATCATCAGTGGTGCCCCAATGGTCTTCAAGGCTGTGGATCAGCAGATGAGGAAGATGACACTTGATGTCCGGCATGCTTTTTGCTGAGTTTTGGTGTGGAGACACTGGAGAGCCACAAACGTGTAATTCTCTGAATGTTTTAGTGATTTGAAACTAGTGATTGATGTGATGGGGTGAGGGTGTCCCTTTCCTTCTCTAAGAAAACTATGTCTAATAGTAGGTCTTTGCTTTTATAGCTAGATGTAGCACTTTTCTGGCTTTTTAACAGATTCCCAAAGTAGGGTTATCATCTATTAATGCCATTGTGAACCCATGGCAAGATTGAAATAAATGCTGCTGGCAAACTACCACAAGTGCAGTAATCTACTTTACATATTTTGAAAGATCAATTTTTGAATAAAATAATTACACAATTTTACTGAAAACTGTTAAATAGAAACTTACTGTTTGGTGTTAGATATAGTCACTGTATGGATTTGACATCCCTAGATGATTTTGTTGCATGTAAAAAGGCCATGACTTCCCATGGTCTTTATGGATCATCTTTAAAAATGTAGGAAATAAACTATAAGCGATACATCATTCCAAAGCCCGCTGAAAGAAAAATTTAATAATAAAATGATTCCTACCTGAAATCCATCCAGTGTAAAGTCTGTGTACAAGGCTGAGGTGAAAAAAGGTATCCAAGTGAATGCAGCAAAATGGCAGGCATAACTGTCTCACCAACTGCTAAACAAGATCGCTTGATTTCGAAAGCACAGTTTAGAAGTCATGTACTGTGCTGTCTAAGGGAAGCAACTCTATAGAAAAATGATTTTGCTATAAGAAAACACCAGGGACATCCCTTGCCAAACCACATTTTTAACAAAATTTTTAGTCAAACAAGAACAAATGAGGACAGAGCGCTATAAAATCGTCAAATGACAACCCCAACAAAGTACTGGCAGCGCTAGACACAACCGTATGCTGACATATGCAAACAGGGGAGCCTACCGTACCCAAACACGTAGCAAAGAGAGAGTCGAAAGTAAGGAACATGGCAGATCTTCAAAAAAGATCTGCCATCCCTTTCTTTTAAACGACCCTAGTCTTCACACGGCTAGCCCCTGGTGTACCACGTGTGTATACAGCGAATCCCTAATTTATATCGTCAGCTCGCTCACTAAGCTTAAACTAACAATTGGGATTCGACACAAACACAACATAGGACAATTACATGGAATCCTCAGGGTGCACAATATAATCAAACAAGAACAAATGAGGACAGAGCGCTATAACATCGTCAAATTTTTAGTCGTAAAACCCTCCAAAGCGCTGGCAACAGCAGAAATTTCTATTGGAGTACCGTCTCCAAAGCAATGGGAATGGGTATGGGAATGGTTTCAGAATGGGTGCAGAAAATAAAGAATTGATAGGGAATTAACAGCCACCAGTTCAGCAAAATATGTCGGGCAGTGTGCGGAGATGACAAGTTGTGGCAGAAGTAGAGATGAGTATTGTGCCTTGTTTGTTCAACAGACATGGGTGGATGCTGCAGTACAGATCTTCTTTGCTCTCAGCCCTGCTTGGGGTGGTCTTATCACCCTTTCCAGCTACAACAAGTTCCATAACAACTGCTTCAAGTAAGTGGTCACGTTTCAGCTCAACTGCACAGATCTGGCAAATGTTTCCAACTGGTGGACAGGGGAGTTGAGGGTAGAGGTGGGTACCGGAAAACCATACCAGTATGCAGAATGGTATTTTCTTGTCACAATACTGTACCATGGTCCAAAGTGTTATATTCTCAATTAGTGATCCCTAATGCACCTTCCAACAACATAAAAATACCCACCAAGGTAACCCTGGTAAGGCTTCTCTGTGCATGCGCCCACTACGCGCCACTTGTGGGGACAGCTCACTGACTAGGTCACCCTGACTTTCTCAAACGCTGCTGTGCTGGCCGGTCGTGTTTATGCTTGCTGTCTACGCTTCCCCCTGCCTTTACTCGGCGTGGCTTAGCCTTGGCGGTCCCTTGCTTCTTCCTCACTGTGCTGCGTCAATGGTTCAAGGAAAGTGAGCTCTGTCTTTCCGTACACAGTTTCATTAGACAGTTTTGACTTAGCGGGGTGTACTTTTGTCTTAGCTGGCTAGTATGTCAGGGGGTGTAACACGTCACAGGTGTTATTTCCCTGTTTGCAGGTCCATGACTCAGTGCTTACGTCACTTCCTGCTTTTGTGCTAGGTGTTTTGCCATTTGCTTTAACTTAGCCATGCTGCTTGAGTCTCCCTGCTTCTGGTTCAGATGGGAGTATCTGCCGGGATCGTTCGGACAGGCGTCGGTCTGGCGGTCATCGCCGTTTGTCTGTTGCCACGTCACTTCTTCTGCAGTTGTCTTGATGCCGGTCCCGCTTCCTGTCACTTCGGCCCAGCATCTTTGGTGTCAGTTTCACCAACTTCCGGGCACTCCCTTGGCACGGTGGCTACTCTAGCAAGACCCGCTGGGGAGGGGCAGCCACTGGTGTCTCCGGTTCTGGTTGGGGGTCCCTACGGTCTTGTGCTGTTGGGGCGGACTTGCTTGTGCACGCTCCCCCCATGGTAACGTGTCTGACTCACCGGTCCAACCACGCGTTGCTATGCAGTCTTGATCTCACTTCAGCTGCTTTCGGAGCGGTTGTGGGGGAGAAAGGCACTCCCTGGAGGGACTGTTGGCTGTGACGGGGGAGGCGTTGGAGCACATTTTTCTCTGCTTCTTAGCAAAGCAAGAAGCTGCCTGTTTTCCTGCCAGCTCAGGCGGGTTCTGGGTAGACGTGCCTCCACCCTCTGGCCAACCCCCTTCCCCGTCCTGCCCGTGCTCATGACCATGGCTCCTCTGACACAGTGGTTCCTGCCAGTGGCGAGGGCATCGCACTTCACTCTTCCAGTCCCGCCCCTGTGATGGCACCAGTGGATTAGGGTAGGGGAAGGGCTCCCACCAGAAGTTACCTTAGCTTTCTGGTGTTCCACTTGTTTCTGTCACCTGCTTGTTTGATCACAGTTCTTCATAGTACCCTGATTTAGTGAATTTTCTTTTTAAGAATATTGCATAAGGAAAATAGACTGTGCCTATTATTTTTAAGTTGACTTTATTAAGCTGTAGAGCACTGGTGTTTTTGTGGAAAAAGAATTATGTATGCAATTAGGTGCTTGAGGTTTTGCAGTGCAAGGGAGACATCCATTTAGGCTTTCCTGACTATGTCAACACCAGCAGTAAGAAACGATCACCCGTATTTTTGATGCTAACATTTTGTGTCTCCCTACAGGGATGCTTTGATAGTTGGCATTGGAAATGTGGCCACGAGTGTGTTTGCTGGATTTGTCATCTTTAGCATTGTTGGTTACCTGGCCAAAGAGTTGAACATGCCAGTCGACAAGGTGGTTGATGAAGGTGGGGTTGTGTCTGCATTTTCTTGATTTATTTGAATGAAGTCTTGATAGGACTGCTTTAACTAATGTTGTAAGTGTTCACTTGATTGTTGGCCCCCCCCCATTTTTTGGAATGTCTCAAAACTGCAACAAACATGATAGAAATGTTTTGTGCACTTATTGTAGCAAGTTAAATTCAAGCGTTTCTTTAAGAATCACATGGAACGATGTCTTTTTATTCCAGGCCCAGGACTAGCTTTTATCGTTTTCCCTGATGTGGTGACACGACTTCCAGTCTCACCGCTGTGGTCCATTCTATTTTTTGTCATGTTAATAACACTGGGCATGGGTAGTGAGGTAGGTTGTGCCTTTTGTGTGCTGCTTATTGTTACGTGAACATCCTCATTTGATTGTTCCTGGTTGATGAAAGAATGGTGTTTGCATTGCTTGGAAGTAAAATTTTTTCAAGGACCATGACTGGATTGATGCAGAAAATATGTTAATAAGGTTTTTTTTAAAAGAGCTTTGGGGCATTTTCTTGATGTGTGTAAGGTTATAGTTAAGTATAGTGGCTTGTTTATAAACCTTAAGTTTTGTCTTGTTTGTTATGTCAACGGGATATGCTTGCTGTTGTACAGTTTGCATTGCTGGAGACAGTAATGACAGCTATCCAAGACACATTCCCACATCTTCGTCAGAAGAAGACCTGGGTGGTTTTGTGTGTCTGTGTCACAGGCTTTATTGGCGGTCTTGTTGTCTGCACAGAGGTGAGTAGATCTGGGAAATATTAAAGCCTGCTGTGCTATCAAAAATAGATAATAGATATCAAAAATGCTTGTAGAAGTAGTGGGCTTAGAGGGGAGAGAATTGGGGGAAGTGAGCACAACAGCAAAAAATATCTCTTCAAAATTCTGGTTTGGCTTTCCTGGAGGAACACAATAACTAGCATATTGTTTAGTTTTGTTAAGAATCGTTGGTTTTGTGTGCAGGGAGGCATGTACATTTTGCAGCTGATGGATACTTATGCCGCCAGCTGGTCGGTGTTCTTGATGGCTTTGCTGGAGTGTGTCATCTTGGCCTGGGTTTACGGTAAGCAGTGAATGTTCTGTGGGAGTGGCTAGTCAAATACTTTCTGAGTGATGAGAGAATAATTGTTTAAAAGCACAGCAGACACTTCCTACTGGCACTTGGTTATAAAATCAAGCTTAGCAGGCATAGATTTTTCCACATTCTGAGACAAAGTCCCTAATGGAACCAGACTATATTCCTCTGTGAGACAAAAGTGAACTTCAATTGCATGACATGCTGCCTTCAGGGAATTTGTGCATTGTGACTTCTCTGTTGTCTTCCCTGGTGATTTAGATCTATTTTCTTTTCACACTTTTGTTTTTATTTAGATTAGACATATGCACTAGATGGTGTTAAATGCCCTGATGGAGACATACACAGCTTGCTGCTCTGCATTAATCAGCGTCATGACAACACCGTGTGGCAACTCTAAACCATGACTCCCATCCACTTCGCTCATACCCTACCACCTCTCCTGTGAACTGTGCTCAGGCCACAACTCATCCCAGTTTCATCTTACCTTCTGTTGTTTTTTGATGTTAACGGAAGACAGATAAAGAAAGTGCCGACTGCATGTTATGCCTGAGTCTTCGCATAGCTCTCGGCGTCAGAAGCGGTCCCAACACCACCACTCCCATGGCCACTCCCCATCTATTCACCAGTCGTCATTGTCGCCTGTGCTGCGTCACAGTGCCAGTCCGTCTGGCCTCTCGGCTGAAGAGGTAACGTCTCCAGTTACACAACTATGGTATCTGCAACAGGCCATTCCAGCTCTGGTGGTGCAGCTAATGTCATCCTTGTTTGATTCTCACCCGCACAGACATTTTTTCGTATGATGCCTCTGATTGCATTGTCCCTCCTGTCCCCTGTGCTGCGGATGATGATGACAATGATTCCTTTATGATGGACCCTTCCTCTCTCCATGCAGAAGCAAAGACTGGACTCTTATTAACTCGCTCTTTTTGGACACTGCTACGACCTCACACGAATGCTCTAAACGCACTGGGGCTGTCAGTGCAGCCATGGCATTAGAGCCTGCGCACTGCACTCTTCGGATGGCGATCGATCTGCAACAACAGTTCACCGTTGCCTTGTGTGAGGGAGAGATATCTGATATCTGAGGTTTTGAGTAGGCCTTGTGCCCCCCCGCCCCCAACCACGGACTGGTTTTCTTAGCTGTGTATGTCAGGGAGGTAAGTTGTAGTGGGCTTTTTCCATTAACATCTACTAATCTCGGGTTTGAGGCAGTTTTTGCTCCGATTGATGAATGAAGCCTCACCCAACATCCTTTTGGGGATTCAGCATTTAGCAATCATGGCTAATCAAAATAAAAGGAAATTTTACCTATGTAAAATTACTTTTAGGAGTATTAGGTGTGCAGTAGCGAAGTGCCCTCTGACCTCTCCGTGGAGGCCTTGGAGGCTGTGGGACAACAGAAGAAACTGAGGCAAGTTGTGGTGTGAACACAGTTATCAGGAGGAGAGGTGGTGTTTAGAGTTGCCCGTGTTGTCATGATGCTAACGCAGGGCTGGCAAGCTGTGTGGCTCACCAGGGCAGGTAACAGCAACTAGCGAACATAAAACTCAAACTAATTTTGTCACAATACTGTACCTTGAACAAAGTGCTAATATCTCAATTAGCGATCCCTAACCGTACCTTCCAAACAACGCAACCCTGGTAAGGTCCCTCCGCACATGCGCACACTGCAAGTCACCCGTGTGCAGAGCTCACTGACCAATACAGACTGACTTTCTCAAGCCAGATGCAAAGGCCAGCGGGGAGGAGGGTGGGTTTATGATGGGTCATGGTAAGCATTGCTAAAGAAACAGAAATTTACAGCAAAAAAAATTTGTATTTTACATAGAAAAAAAATCTCCTTTTTCTCCTGCATTTGCACACCATTTTCTTTGACTATTTCATACTCAAATCCGAAAGCTAAGATACCTTCTAAGAGTTGCTTTGAAGTTGAAGAAGACTGACAAGCTTACATTCTGAGTACTCGTACAACTATATTGTGTATATGAAGTCAGCTGTTAGTGACACTTTGACTGCCTGTGCATCTACATTGATTTTCATTTAGGAAATCTCAAAGTATTTCTGGCTATGCTAGCTGCTCTCATGTAAGTTATCATTTCTTTGACTAAACAGGTGCTGATAATTTTTTGCGGGATATTGAGATGATGATTGGCCACAAGAATGTCCACTGGCACAGATTCTTCAAACTCTTTTGGAAATTTCTATCTCCAGCCACTCTTCTGGTAAGAATTTACCATCCACGCATTCTTTGAATCACTTAGTGTGATCATTTGGATATATGTTGTGATCTAGATCAAACGTCATTGGTCTAATAACACTCATGGTATTGTAGTAATCAGGTGTGCCAAAGTTCTGTTAATGAACAGATTTCCTTTTTTTTTTCCATCATGAAAAACTGGTGGGTGGGTGGGGGGTGAGGTTTGCCGAAACTCTGAGCGCTGGAGTAGAGTTCCTGATTTAAACCAAGTGCTATGTTTTTGTGTACAAAGACTTAATCGTGACGTAGAATCCTACCCTCGAGCATCCCCATGGACGCGGCATTTTTAGCCTATTTTCAAAAATTCATTAAAAAATCGCCCAAAACAATACAAAAATTATTTAAACATGATATAAAACTACAATAAATAAAGAAAACTCATTTCTTACTGTGTTTCTTGGACCTTGTTCCATAATTGGTAAAATCCTTTGATGGAAACACAACTAAAGTTGAAGAAATCAAAAAGTCCTCGCCATTACTTATACACATACTGAAACGATACTGCTCGCTCGTTTTTCTCTTCGTAATCACTTTCTTGGGTCTTTTAGGCACAAATACTCTTGTCTTCATCCAATTTATCACATTAAATTTGCAAAACAATGTCATTTTCCGCTTTAGCATGTAATTTGAAGAGTAAATCTAGCATTTCTCAAGTGACAGAACACACGTGGATACTCCCTTCGAATTATTACCGAAAAGCATTCTCATTGTCGGTTTAAACACAGTATAAGGGAAGCAACTCGTGAAGAAATGAATCAGCTTTCTAATGTAGGAGTTCTTTACCTTAGACGATTAGCGATTCCCCGTAAATAAATTTTCAAAGTTGCATCGTTTATTTCCCGTATTCGCTAGTAAGCGTGACCTATGCTGTATCGTTTATTTCCCATACACGTCGGGAATGAGTTAACACAAAATTTGAAAAACATGCATCTTTATGCACACATTTCTAAGTTGATCACATGAATTTTGACCATACCATATGTTTAAATCACTGATTGTTCAGTAGATGAGTTAGCAAAAGCATCTTAGTTACTTCCCCTGAACTCGCGCATTCTTGTTTTTCTCGAAGTTCGGTATGCTGCAGTTAGTGTCGCTCAATTCATAACTGTTGTTTTGGAGTATTCAAAGATCAGCTGACCATGCTTAGTAATGTTGTTGGAGGAAACATTACTGTAAGTGTAAGTGCACTTTCAAACTCAAATCTTATTAACTAGCCGATTGAATATAGTGAGAAGATTTAGCAGGTGGTGGACACAACTGGCAGTGACACTAAAACAGTAGAAGGCAAAAACTGGAAGTCGTCTAGGGAACAACATTTAATAGTCATAAATTTTGAGCACATTGTGAAAAGTGCCCCCACCTATTGCGATTCCACAAAGCCTAGAAGAATTGGTCAATTAATGTGAGGATTTCTAGTTGGTCTCAAGTACAGCACTGCGTCTAACAGACACTTTCCCCCCTCCCCCTCCCGTCAGCCCACCAAACTGAAATTTCAGCAGACATCAGTCCAGTAGTGACATCAAGATTAACACATCCTGAATTGGCTTATGAACAAGGGGCTTGTTTTTCTGTTCAGTTCCTGCTATTCTTCAACTGGATTCAATATTCAAGGATGAAGTACAAGGGAAAAGAATACCCAATGTGGGCTGACATGATTGGCTGGTTCATGGCGTTCATTCCTATCATTGCCATCCTGTCCATGAGTGTCTTCATGTTTCTTCGCAGTCCAAATGATAAGTCTTTCCTCACGGTGAGTACTTTATGTGAATTCTCCAGAACCTGTCTGTGTGATAGACTGGCGAGGAATTCTGTCTATAGTGCAGTAGACAGCTCATAAGTTATTTGCTGCATGTGACTTGGCTTATTTGCTTTCACTCGGAGTGCTGCACCACAGGTTGTTTTGGTTTGGTATCTGTTTCTCAGATTATGCTCTGGGACAGTTTAGTCTTAAAGAAGTACTGCAATCAAAGACAAAATTTCATATTTCGATGCCAGTAGGTGAATAAAATAACAATGCGTTGATTTGCCAAAAAAAGTAAATTTATATGTAATTATTTTGGAAAAGCTTACCTGGTCAAACTCGAAAAGCAGAAGTGAGATTGCATCACATCACGAATGTATAATAGCAGACAATATTCAACACAGCCATGTATTTGTCTCGTGCAGTAAACAGATGCTAGAAGTGAAAGTGTTGGAGAATGGGTTAAATTTGTGCAAACATCCCGAGCAGCTTTTGATAGCTACTCCAACTAATAATTCTAAAATTTGTTCTGCATTTCAGCCCAGACTGCTATCTGGGACCTATGCATAGAAAAGACAGTTCGGTTTGGATATGTGATATAAATGGTTTGCTGGAAGGCTCCATGTCTGACATTAAAAATATTGATAGACCAAGGCATCCATAGGCAACTAAACTTTGATCGTACATGGCAACCACTACAACTAAAAGTGTTAAGTGTGCTGTCAGGGACAGTGACATCATCAGTGTCGGGCCCATTGATGTCAAGTGCATGCAGTAATCTCGTGACAATGACAACCATCAAAGGAGCCGTAGCTTCTCAGCTTGCTAGCATGCGCACTGATCGGTAGATCTGTATATCAAACCAGAACATGCAAGGGTATGCAGATTGTTTTGCTGATGCACAAAATTTCAATTTATATTGCTTACTTATTAATTTTCTGTCAGTGTTACCATTAGTTTAGTCAAAGAAAGCAAATAGTGTTCAAACGCTTGTAGATGTAGAGGAAAAATCTGTCAAAAAAGTCCATGAGAATTATTTTTTTAAAAATATAATCAAGAAATGATTTGTGAAAACAGTAGCAAGAGTAAAATATCTTGGTAGGGGGTGCAAACTTTCTATAAATTATGGTGACAGTTTATAGTTATGTAATAGGGCAAGTCCCTAGCAAAGGGTGTCTGTAAGGGAGATGATGCCATAGACTAGAGGACTGAATAAATATACACAATTCATTTTGTCACAAAATGAGTTTGTCTAGAATTCATTTTGTAACCTGCACTGCTAGTGGAAAAAATCTAATTCTGAATTTTGTGTTATGTAGTGGTTGCAAATATGTTATTGTATGCTTAATGCGTGTTTCATACAAATATGTGCTGTAGTTAAATGTAACAAAAATAATTATTTTGTTAACAAACATGTTTCGATAAAAGAATAGTATTTATTATAAACTTATTAATTCTATAATGCATTTTCTTGCCTAGCAATGTACAATTTGTGACAAAATTATTTTATGTGCTAAATGAATAATTTCATGACACAGAATGCATTATTTTTACAAGTAGAATTTGATTCAATACACAACCAATTTTTTTGAATGAAAGCATATTCTGTTCAAATAATATTTGGTCTCTAAAACTCCACTCCCTAACAACCTGAAAAGATTATGAAATGCTTTCTTATATGTTATGTTTTACAGCAACGCTATATAGTTCACTGATACTGTAGTGATAAGGTAAAACCGTACTAAACGAGTGAGGGGGACCCTTGGTTGTGGTAACCCAACTATTTTTTTAAAGAAATGTTCGTTACCATTGTGTTATTCCAGATAGCCAGTGTAGAGACCAACTCCAATAGACCATCTCCTTACCATCTTCATGCTTTTTCACTTTCACAAATTGTAAACTATGTTTTTAAAAGTTGCTTATCACTAAAAGATAAAAAATACTTGTACAAGCTTGTAAATAAACAAAGAACTTCATTGGTCTTATAGCACAACTCCTTTGGTTTGCTTTAAAATGCATGTTATTTGTGCCTCTATCATAACACCACAACGGAGTCAAATACATGTACATTTGTGTGATCATCTGTATATATATATACATCTTTATAAAAATTTGGTGGGGGAGTCTGCGTAACACCTGCCACATTCAGATTCAGTTAAGAATAAGAAATTATGCATAAACATGAAAATTGCATTTTAATTAATCTAGTTTAAGGATACACATATCTGAGCACTATGCAAGTATACTTGATGACTTTACTGCAGATTGAAAGCTGAGTTTTAAGTGTGATCATTTACAAGTTGTTTTATTAGGCAATTTAGGACTACATCATACATAAAACAAAATAGGGGATGCAGTGGCTAAAGAACAACAAAAACACATTTTGAATGACTCAGAATCAGCTGAGAACCAGATCTAGCACCAGATGTGTTAGTAGTGCATTGCTTCACTTACCAGTCAGAAAGAAGTCTGCTATCTGGATCGTTCAGTGAGTTAGACTGCAGATCGCCATCATGCTGTATGGTTGGTGTTTTGGTTTGTGTTGCGAGATCTGAACTTGAAGGCCTGTGTGGTTTGGACTGGTAAAGCCCATTTTCAACATTAATTCACAATCACTTGTATTTGTGTCAGTCTCAACAGCACTGTCGTCACTATCAGTATCGGTGCTTTTGCAGGAGACATTAAGTGGTTCACTCTCCTCACTGTTGCGTGCAAGCAGATGATCTTAGCTCACACATTCAAGAAAAGGAAGTGTAGCAATGTTTTGGAGGGGCCGGTGAAAATACCCATTGTCATAGTCAGATAGCTCTAAAACAGCTTTGAGTTTTTTCATGTGGTTTGTGGATCCAGTATTTGTTAAAGGTGCTTAACTGTTTATTTAAAATAAAGTTGATCGCAGTACCTCTTTAAGTTTATTGTTACCCATTTCAAATATAAGATTTGTAATGAATCGTCATCAGCTAACTGCACCTTTTTTCTTTTCACCAGAAATTGCGAGTTTTGATGAAGGCAACGCCAAAGTGGGGCCCTGCTCACAAAGTACCAAGATATGATTTAACAGACGTGGAGAACCCAAGCAAGATTGTCACCAACCCTGGCTTTGCTGGTTCTTCCCAGAATCCTTTTGAAACCAAAATGTGATGGAAGTGTAGTGGGAGTGTTTGAAACACACAATAGTTGTAAATGTTACCAAATGAGCCGACCTTGACACATTTCATCCACGCCGATGAAGAGGCAAGAGCCTTCTCTAGCCATTCTACTGAAAGAATGGTGATCTGATGCCAGTGCACGGAATGCTGGGGGGTGGGGTGGGGTGGGTGGGTACTACATTGTTGGTTTTAATCCTGCTGTTTTAAGAATTAACCATGGCACAATACTTTAAGATAATTTATGCCATTGACACGGTATGCAGGCTGGCATTTCTTGACTGCAGTGCACAGCAAAGACAACTGTGATCAGCTGCAGGATTGTGTAGGCTCCTGCTCGGGGTTTTTACAGGGTTCTTTGGGGCAACTGGTTCACAGATGTTGTCCTGTCCACATAGCTTTGTCTTTTTGAATGGCTTATTGTATTTTTGAAACTGGTATCGTCAAGCACTTTGAGAAGAGTGCCCTGACCAGTCTATCCTGCCAAGATTTCTGTAACACTGTAAATCTTAGTCTGTTTTTAGACCATCTGAAATGCCATGCGTATTTACTAGGGGACACATGAGGATTGAGTCCTGCAGCCCAGTTGTGTAGGTTAAGAAAATTGGTGATGCCCAGAGGGCGATGTTTACCTGCAATATGGATCTTCTCAGATTTGCTTGTGATGACGCACCATATCACCTTTGGATCTCAAAGCTGCATTCACTGCTTGCTGTAGCTGCTCACTGACTCCAGTGAGTTTCAAGTGCAACAGTTTCCACGTACCTCAGCATTGTGTGTGTTTGCAACTCTTTGAGAGTGAGCATGCACGGTGTGGCTTATAAAAAAGAGGCTATGGACCAGCAGTTGACTAGTGATAAGCACTGCTGTTTAAGGGGAGGGGTGGTGACATGAAAGCACAGGACTGTGATGCTATGTTGCCAGTTGTCAACCAGTAATAAGGCAGCAGATGCATCTGTAGAATTTTCTTTGCACAGGTTTTTATTCAGGTGTAGTTGGATTTAGGTGAGCCGAGGCCCACCATTTTAACAAAAACTGCAACAGAAATGGAGATACAATTTAGAAAAATTTATTGTGTTATTAGCATGCATGAAGCAAGCAAGCTTGCATCAGATGCTTATGGTATTGAGTTGATGTGCCTTAAGTATGGATAGGGTTTGGGGCATTTTTGTGTGAGGGTGGGAAAAGTGACTTATGCCTTTACAATGCACAATGAATCATGTTTGGTTTGGGGATTATTCTGTGATGACCCTCCGTCAGCTTGATCACATTAAGCAGGTGCGAAAGAGAATGCTTGAGATGCTTGTAGGGGTGTCGCATTGCATGTCACAGGCAGCTGCTGTGCTAGTCTAGTCTGAAGTGTGAGGTGTACTTAAAGGATGCTGTCTTGTTATACAAGAGAGACAACTTTTCTTTATTTAGGATTTTAAAAAAATATAAGTGTATTTAGATCTGCACGTATGTGAACAAGCTTTTATTTTCCTGACCTGATAACTTGTTCAGTGGCTATAAATTTTAGCATAATCTTGTAGCCTACAGCAGTTTTCTGTGTTGGTTGTAAAACAAGCATAATTTTATTTTATAGAGAAATCATTGATGCAACCCTTGAGTAAATTTTTGTAGATTAGAGGTACAGATGTTTACAACCTTAAAGGGGGGGAAAAATCTGATTCTTGATGAAGATAGACCTGTAGCTGATCAACACTTTATTGGGAGGTGAAGTTTTTTTTAACTCAATGTGGGTCACCTTTTGAGAGTGCTATCCTAGGTGTCGGATGTATTTTGGGGTATGTTTAACATTTTAAAAAAAATAACCGTATGGGCTAGAAAGGTGAAACACAGTGAATTTTAAAGATAATAATAAAGTAAACTTTAGTTCCATTAGACTTTGGTGGGTTTTTTTTAAAGTATGCTAAAAATCCAACTGCAACAGGGTACATGAAAATCCATTTTTGAAAAGTTCCGGATGCGGCATAGTCACACTTTATTCTTCTCCCTCTGATTTGCCAGCTGGTGAAGAAAAGTCGTATTCACTGCTGGACATGTCCTCTACAGGAGAAACACTAGTGTCCCCTTCACAATGCAGCAGATCGCGAACATTACTTGTTTTCAAGCGCTTGGGTGCTCCCAAAAATGAACCCTCTGCCATCTTTGACAGTGGTGTGATTTGGCATAGGGGGTTATGGGAATACCTTCATTTTTAGCAGTGAAAACCACGATTTGTGATCAAAGGGAAACAAGCTTATAAAACAAAACTGCCTGAGCTACTGTTTGAACAAAATTGTTTCTCTTTAATTGCTTCCTGGAAGACGCAATTGTTACAATTTGAATCGTAATAGCGTAGAGCCCTGCCAGTAAGGCCCATCACATTGAATGTGTTAAATTTTAAACATTCTGACTGCGTAATTTTTAAATTAGGGAAGTCTGTTTTGAACTGTTGATCTGTTGCTGGTAGTTTTCTGCAGTTTGCTAGAAATGGAAGACATTGGGCAAAAATGTTTTAAGAGAAAAATTGTTAAATTTATATTTTATTTACTGATGGTAAAATAAGATATAGGCATTCATCTCTGAACTTGTCTATCAGGAGTTTTTATTTTTAATGGAATGTCTCAGTTCCTTTTGGGTAGGAATAGGAAGATTTTAGCAAGTGTTGCAGGATAACTCGGTAGCAAGAGGAATTCATTTACATTTCACCATGTGCTTTTCTAGAAATTAAAACATATTTGGCATGAATGTATGCACAGCATAAAATGATCTGTATAACTACAGAATAGAAGTTTGGGAAGAGCATGTGAACTGCAGTATTGTGTAATTTTCTTAAAATCTACAGTCGCTTTTGCTTATTGAATGGATGGTGTTCACTGTGAGTTTGAGTAATCCGAAGGAGAGCGTCCGTCATTTCATGTACCTGTGGCTGCTGCGTCCCTTGTGTACATGTGTAATTTTCCTGCAGAGTTTAGTGTGAACATGTTTCTGTTTATCAACAGTGTTGGTCATTTCTCAGGTTTTCTTTTGAAAATTCCATGGCTCAGTTTGACATAAATGTAATGGACTGTGCTGATAACATTTATTTATTGTGCTGTGTATCATGGTGCATTGGTTGTCACAAAAGCTGGCCCATGGCTGGCAGTTACAGTTTTAATTATAGTAAGTTATTGTGAGTGCAGATGTTTCATGAAGTGTTCACTCTGAATTTCCTTTGAATTCCTAGGCTTAAAACAGAAAGGTTTATCCATGCATGAGCTTAGCTTTCGTTTTTAGATGTTGGTGAAAATCTAATCTATGCAAAAGGGAATTCGTTGAAGATGGCATGTCATTTGTAATCCCCTGTGAGAAACTTGACCTATTTCTATGAAAGATGAAGTGCTTGCTGTGTTCATGGAAGATGGGTTGTGGGAACTGGACACAGGAGTGGCTGGTGGCGTTGGTACACAGCTTAAGGGTGCTGTGCTATACTGTGCTACTTGTTAATGTTGCTGTAGGTCAATGTGGGGGTTACTTAAACTAACCATGCCAACCCACTAGCAGGTATGTTAATGACAAGATTGAATGGTGGCAGATGGTGGATTCCTCCAGATCTACAACTAGTCACACAATAACCTTAACAAGGCTGCAAGATTAACAAAGACTAACAGTTGCTGGTGAATCACATTAGGAAAAAAAATACGGGTAGCCTGAGATGAAAAATAACAACAAGTACTGGTTTTCTTCCAGTTGGGTTTAAATTTTTAACCTTTACTGCACTAGAAGTAGTAAATGATTTCTTTTAAATGTATAAAAATGCTGGTATGTGCCTTTTCCTTTGAAGATTGTGTCGTACACATGATGCAGAAGAGATGCCGATTTTTATAGACTCGCTGCTTACTGTAATATTAGGTCAAGCTAACATGATTTTCTGGAAAATGCAGGGTTATTTTTTCACCCAAAGTTATAGGATGATGAATTAAGGCTAAGCTCTGCTTCTCCCTGTCGTTGCAGATTATGCTTTAACTCATTTTTTTGTCTGCTTGTTTTATAATGTTGAATGTGATAGCAGGCATTTAAAACAATTTTTACCTAGTCTAATGGTGTTTTTGCACTTCAGACATCATCTTTTAATGTGTGAATTTCGCAGTGTCTGCTCTTGTGTGCAAACAGAAAAGAGGGGAAAAAAGCGATGACCCCTGGCCTGTTTTTCAGGTCGTAAGGGAGTGGGGGTGTCTGGGGGGGCTCTTTTCTTTGGGGTGGCAATGTGAAGGCATTGCCCGTCTTTCTCTCCCCACCTTACCTTTCCTGACCTGTGGGTCAGGTACCCTTTCAAAGCTGGGTCAACCGGGAGAAGTGTGGTGCAGTGCACGGGTATGGAACCAGCACCTTTAAGTTACAAGTCCAGAGTTGTAACCATTTGGCCATCTGCTTCTGTGTACAGAGCCTGATATATCATTAGGCAAATCATAATATTATTAGCAGATTGTACATACTGAGTTGTGTTTGTGTGCCTGTGAACCATGTAAATATTAGCATTTCTCTGAGATAGACTTCAGTTTTGTATGCATAAGGGTTGGGGTAGGGGAAGTGCTGCTCATTTTGTGTGTGCGTGTATGAATGGTATCCATTCATTTACATGTAATCAAGAATATCATTAATGGCCATCTGGAATGAATGTCCAAGAGTTTCCTGGTTTTTGTTTTGAAGTTGAGCTGTTCTTTTGTAAGACTTCCTTACCCACTTGTGTGATAATGGATCCATGGTTTTTCTACATAAATTCCTACTTCTCAATTGCATGCACCGTTTCAACTATGGGTCATGTGAGAGCCTCAGCAGCATTTCTGTTTATTATAATCTATGCCCAGTACAATGTGGAAACAGTCCTTGTGAAACAGTTACATTGGTTATGTGTTGAATGTCCTTGATAGTCTTTAGGTTAAGTGCAGTTTCCATACCCTGGCAGCTTTCTCTCACACATCACACAATGTGTGCACTTCTTGGCAACTTGCATCTTAAGTATACAGCATTGTTTTTGACAACTGTTATTTCTATAGGAACAACATTTTTCTATTCATATTGCTGCTGGTTGAATGCTATGAATGCAAGTGCAGATTACAAACTTACAATGACCCTGTTTTTGAGGCATTTGTGATGGAAATAATGTCATAAAGGTCTAAATGGGAATTGTACGTAAACCTGGAAAATGTTATAAAGTTGTAGGTTTCCTTTATGCACAGTTTGCATTTAAAAGACGACACTTGGTTTAAGCTTTAGGTTAGGCCTTTTGCTCTCATACACCAGTGTGAAGTAGGCTTACGGCACTTG
Source organism: Lanistes nyassanus (assembly GCA_004794575.1). Classification (NCBI taxonomy): domain Eukaryota; kingdom Metazoa; phylum Mollusca; class Gastropoda; order Architaenioglossa; family Ampullariidae; genus Lanistes; species Lanistes nyassanus. Next base: position 775,988 of record SMGT01009369.1, read on the forward strand.
CAAGTCACTCCTGTGGTTACTCAGGATATGAAAACGTTCAAAAAGTTAGGAAAAAAAAACCAATTCTTGGAAGATGAAAAATAGTGATTAGTAGACAGTCTTTCTGCTGTTGTATGGTTAATTAATGTGGGTTGGGTCATCTGTACTGGGTACAAAGTGATATGAAGAGCACTCAATATGTTCAGGAAGGGTTGAAGTAATGGCATTTCCTCAAACACAAGCTATCATCAATTGTTTATTCCATGTGTATATCAATATTGTACATTTTTGCTTTTTCTTTTTTGGTTGTAAATAGGTCTCCTTGTCATTTCTGAGTTTCTCGAAATCAGACAAGGTCCTTTTTTTAAAAAAAAGTTTGCTTTTCAGCAGGCTTATCATGGAGGTAATGGTTATTATAGTTTTTGTAGTTCATATTAATGTCTTCATGTTCTAATGCTGCTGAAAACAAATTGCCAAGTCTTAAACGCCGTATTTAGTTGCTCTTAAATTGTAGTTGAAAACACATATTTCTGCAGTTAATGGGAAAGGGTTTCTTGCATTTCACACATTTTGAAGTGGTGTATTGTGAAATTGTGCCCACATGGTATGCTAGATGTCTTGACAACTTGATCAACAGCTTATGATGAACATGAAGCAGTACTAATGAATGTCAATACATGCATCCACTTGAATAGCAGCCGAGAATCTCAATGACTTGCAGTTTTTAAAAGATGTGAATCTCCGCAGAGAAAAGTAAAATCCCCAAATATGCTTCATACAAGTTGAAATTTACGTCTTTTTATAAATTAGTTGTGCGGTGTTTGGAACTATTTTACACCTTGCTTTTACATTTTGAACTCTGCTGTTCTGGTATGCAAGGTTCTCAAGGAATAAAGGGCTAAATATCTGTTATGGTTTGCTATGTGTACTGTGTGTATGCAAGTACATGTACAATGCTGAGAACAGAGTTTTGGGTTGGTTTGCACGAGCTCATCTCACCACAAAAATATGCAGGGGGAACGAGCCTTACAAATGTAATTAGAAGGGTAGATGCAAATACCCATGTAACGAAGCCCTGGTTAGCAGGTAGTTCTAGGTATGGTCATAAAATGCAACAAGAGAGGAGGAGGGAAAATGAGAACGTTCTGCTGCAGACAGACTGAACTTTTTTCTTTTGAGATCTACTGTTAACAGCTAAAAACCTTCCTACAGTCTCACCCCTCGCGATATTAGTATCCTATATCATGGAAACGGTATTTTGCAGATAGCACAATTGCTCTGAATAGCATTAAACAGTGACATTTTAAAATAAAAATGTTGGTAACCTTGTATACATGTATATATAAAGAGAAGCTTGAAATTTTGATTATCAGAACCTTGAGAAGCTGCTCAGGTAAAAAGTGGATGTCTGTGAACTTTGTAAAGGAAACTCATGAGAAAAGGATTTTAAAAAAGGTTACAAAAAGTACATGCAAACATTGAAAAGATTTTTTTACAAAAAGCTTTCAAAAAATACAAGTAAAACTTTTCTACCATGAAGCACAATGAGTTCTCATCAACCACCTACATGCTTTTGTACTTGAATGAAAGGCAGCTGTCTATCACATCACATTTGGTAATACTTCACTTGAGGACAGACTTCAGGCAGGCATTACAGAGTTAGGACAGACATTGCCGATCACAAGAGCAGTATAACCTGGCAGACTGAGTAGAAATGTGAATTGTGAAGGCTTGAGAAATCTTCAGACAGCTGTGAAATGGAATTGTAAAAATGTTTCTAAACATGGCTAGAACTTTCTTATTGTAGCTTTTTAAAACCATGACATTGGGCTGACAATGCACAGAGGGCTATTAAAAAAAAGCAAAATGTGAAAACACATGCAATGTACAAGATTCTTAGATGAAAAATGGATTTTCAATGTTTCGGCACCCTGTGGTGTTCTTTTATTGGTCTGTTAAAACAGCAACTGGCTGCATTACAAACTACAAATATATATAGTTTAAAATGTGACAAAAGCAATGACAAAACATTTTATCATATTACATGCAACAATGCAATTATATTTCAACCCTCAGCTTCCCAAAAAATATGTTTGGCAAAACAGTTTTGGTTTAGCAGTTTCAGAAATATTTTTAAACCCGTATGATATTTACGCTATAGTGTATAGACCCCCAACATCAAAAGTAGGAAAAAAATGTCTTCTTACACTTATAATGACCAGAGTCCAAGATGCAGGAAGTAGTTCATTTGTTAAAGGTACTCTGCTGCACAAGAACAAGTACACTTAATTGGAATCTTACAAAGTACACTTTAGTTTGAATGCATTTTTTCAGAAACTTAAAAAAAATAGGAACATCATGCTGGCATAATCTAAAAATGCAGGATTATTTTTGGCTACATGGGTTCTCTGATGATGAGTCTGGACACAAATCTGGCTGTTATCTCATTCTGCAGAGGCAGGTGCTGCAGCTTTGGCAATGTGCGATTTAAGTGCATTTTACAGCATTACTCATGCTAACCATGAATTGATCACCAAAGGCTAGTAAATGTTGAGAAGTTTAATTTCAGCTGTGATAAATGGAGTGCAGTCACTTCACCCAGTTGCCACTTGGCCAAATCAGTTAAGTTTGACCATTAACACAAGTCTCTTCAAGCCAGTTTCCACAAGATTATCAGCTCAGTTATTCACCTCCCCATCTCACCCCCTCCCATGATTGCAGGTTATCAACTACTTCTGAAGACATGTTCAGACTTGCTGGCTAAAAGAGTTGTCACAGTCACTGTCCCATCAATCAAAAAAAAGAGAGTTAAGCCAGAGACAAAGAGACCCTGTGAAGTTGTTAGCTGACAGTCATTTTACTGTGACATAGTGGACTATGTAAGAGGTGATAAAGTGTGGCCGATCGCAAAATCTGATGGCTGTCGGAACTACCCAACTAGCTTCTGCAACACCAGATGTGTGTAAACAGAAACAAAAATGAGGGTTGCCCCCCAAAAACACCCCCCCCCCACCATGCATTAGCAATGAGCATTTCCTCCCTGGTGAGTTTTAGGGACCTCACGTCACTCTTGATGCGATTGTTGCCACCTTTTGTGTTGGATGGCAGACCAGTGAGTGAAATGATTATAGCTAGTAGATGAAATGACTAAATTTAGGTGAAGTGAACAGCCCCCATGATAAATAAGTATTTAGTGTTTCATAAAGATTGCAGCATGATGGCTGTTAGTTCAAAGTACCTTTAACAGAACCTTCTGCTAACTGCAGTTTAAAAACAAAAAACAGGTGACTCTCTTAACCACGATATCAAACTAACATGCCATGCAACCTCATCATACTTGAACAAAAGGATTAAAATCCCACTGAGAATTCTTCATCCCAGCAACTAAACTGAGAAAGCTTAATGTTTGAACAAACTGATTTGAACCCGGGGCTAGATGGACACAGCAGGTCACAAGCACCTGACTTGCAAAAGATGCCCAGAACAATCTTGCTTTGTGGCAATACAGCAACTATAGCCAGGGATATTCTTAGCATAATCAAATTAGTGAACATAACCTTTTTAAGCATGTGGGTGAATGTATAACAAGCAAAACACTAAATACAAGAGACAAGTTTTGACTAAATGTGACTAAGCAGGAGGTTTTTGCCTCACTGGACGTCCCAAATCTGCACTGAAAGAAAGCAGTTTTCACAACTATTGGCAGCGCCTATTTTACACAATTTCGATAGATGCTAACTCCCTTTTATGGATCAAGCCCTTTTTCTATGAATCTGTTTTGTGTGAACATTTCCACAAACTCACTATTTACTGTTCTGTCTTCCAGTCTTCAAATCACCAGACTCCTGAATTGCAGCAGGTGACTTTGGCTTAGTGGCCGGGGTCGGGGGCCGCCTAGGCCCTGGCGGGGCCAAGAGGCTGGGTGGACGGGGGAGGGGGGAGGTAGAGGGGGCGGAAGCCTTCTTCCGAAAACGAATATTTTAATATTTAACTGGCAAATTCTAGCCCCTCCTGCAAGGAAAATGTTTTCATTTGTAGTGATGTTTGTTTCATCTGGTCATATTTTCACGCTGCAAGAACGTGAGGCAATGACGTCTAGCCCCTGGAGAGCCGCGCATACAAAATGGCGTCCGTTTCGGGGATTCAAGCCAAATAAGCATACATTCCGTTCCGTTCACTGAAAAGCACAAAGTTGATTTTGGCGTACCAGCCTCACAGCTTTGGCGTACGCCAGGGTTTGGTTTGGCGTAAATACGCCAAATGGTGTACAATTCAGGAGTCTGAATCACAAATGAAAGGTGTTTTCTGAATATAAATGAAGTTGATGTACGTAGACTTCAAAAAAAAGTTGTCCTTCTGACAGTAGCAAAGTTTCCTCACCAAAATATGCTAATATTACTGTTAACTACAGGATGATTTGATAAGAAATGGATATAGTGACCAACCACATATCCATCTTGAAAACCAGGTATGGACAGCACCAGAGTCTGAGGTGGGTAGGTATTAGGGGTGGACTTAAATGTCCCCATTATTAAAAGTAAGCATGAGATTATAAATAATTACAGGGTTAGACATAACAGCTGAAATAAAAAGGAAGCTAAATATTAAAAAACCCAAACTACATCGCACACCTCCTTCCTGCTCACATTAATAAAATTACAACTTGTATTAACTGAACTGTGCACAATAGGGATTGCAGCAAAGAAGCAGTTATGCCTATGAAATCTGTGCTCAGAAAGGATCATAGTCACTAACCTTTCAATGACATCGTTTAATGTCGCTGCAGCTGGCTAAAGCACTGACATTAACCTGATGGCAGAAACTGATATAAACGCAGTGAATGATGACTTTAATGTCGTGTGATGATGGGACTAAGGTGTACACAGCCACAGAATAACAAAGTGAACAAATATATTGGTGTAGTGCTCTTTTAAGCTGCACCGGCCTTCCATGCAGACATCTCTCAATGTTTGGCATCATTCAGGTGGCACATGACAACTACTGACAACTGGAAATCTTGGTATAAAGGCACAAGTGGCGAGTAATATCTGCCAAGTGGGTCACCCATACTTGTAACCTCGACAAATATTGAAGCACAAAAATACAGACTGCCCCATCAAGAAGGAACATTTTTGTCATCTAGTGTTCAGCATGTGTAGGAATACAAAAATAACTCTTGTTTTAAGTCAGGCTGACAGTTTTATCTGCCTTGGCAGAATCTGACTGCAAGTATATACAACTTGTCCATAAAATGAAACAAAGTTTATTTAAATATCTGAAAAGTATGCACACTGTGATTCAAAGAATGCAGGCACAATCTATTACCAACACCTTTGAAACCACACATCACTGTTCCCAACACCAGGTGTCACACTCGGCAAATGCCATAAAAAAAGACAGGATTTTAAATTAACGAATATGTTCTGGTGCAGCAGGTTTGTTTCAACTACAGTTCTCCAGGTTGATCTGTCCCCACCCCCTCCCCATGTGGGCAGATGATTTTTCACCAGTAGTTGTGCCCACGCAGTTGAATGCTCAGCAAGCAGCATTGAAATAAAGTCCAGGTGAGTCCATTACACAAAGCTGGGAGTAGGAGCCAACGCTACTCTGAAAAAGTGAGACACCACCCTGCACTACATCAGCATCAGCAGTGCCTTCATGGCAGACAAAATCCCTGAAAGTATCTGTTAGGCCACAGCCCCATCATATTTCTAGAGAAATCTGTAACTTTGTTAAGCAGAAACCATGTGGAAGAGCTGCATCTCATCAGCATTAGTCCAACGTGCAGCTTACACTTTGGACTTTACGGGCAATATTTCACAGGCAGCAGCATCTGATGTCACCATCAGCTGCCTGCTACCCTTTGGGTTCTCAACACAGCCTCAAGTTGATCAACATCTCATCAACAGGCTGAATGACAAAGCAAAGGCGCTTGGCCTAGAAGGATGTCAACTGGTTGCCCACACCAGTGCAGATGTAATGAATACTGGGGGGTGGGGGTGGGGGGACAACAGCAGGTCAGCAGCTGTGCCATTGCCAATCTCCTTCACAGTGGCACGTGGTGAACCAACATTCACTGGGCATACTCAGCTTTTGTTTGGTTCAGAGGGAAGGATATAAAAGACTTTGATTTTGCAACAAGTTTACAGCACACAGGTCTTTGTGGCCACAACCACAGTGACATACAGACTGATAATTCAAGAAAGGTCACAAAACTTCTTGAGAGAAAGCACCTGGGGCGATTGTGATGAAGAAACTTGCTGTAAACATTGTACGCTACAAGGAGGCTTGCACAGTTGGATGTACATGTATCACAATGCAAGCTACAGCATCCAGAGGCATAAGGATGCAAACTTGCATATTTAGTGGGTCAGACCAGACAAGTTAGTTAAAGTGTTTACTGGGGTACCCTGAGAGAACGTGTGTTGGGGGTAAAGATGGGGGGGGGGGGGGGAATGGCGGACACTGGCATAAACCAGAAGGCTAGTCAGATTAAGCTGGCATCTGTGTTTGCTTGTTCAACACCATATCAACAATGAAAGCTATATTGCATTATGGCAAGGGAACAGGAAAGATGAATCCACAGTATTCTTCATGACACCCCAACCACCCCCCTCCCACCACCACCACCCACAGCCAGCCTAGACAAACAGGTACCACATCTACAGAGAAGATATTATGCCAGGCAAAATCCAACAATAAGACCCCTACAGTCCCCAAACAAGTGGATACTAGACGGTGTGCACCACCTCCCTGCTGTCAACAGGTCTGGGGAGAAGTATTTCCTCTCAAATGCATTCCCAGCAAAGATGAAACTGGTTGAGGGAACAGCATAGAAAGAAGATAACAAAATATAAAAGAGTACTGTACACACTACTCATAGAACTGCACACAATTACATGCACATATGCATGCATGCACACACAGACATACCCATGCATTTATGCCTTCCTCACATCTACAAATATCTATTTGGGGAACAAAAATAAAAAAATTACCTTTAGGGTCACGAAACAAGACTGGAAATCAGTGATAACTTTAAAGCTCGAGCAAGAAGGCTTTTTGTCCTTCCCCCCAAAAAACATAAATAACTCGAAGAAGATACCACAAGGTCAGTCCAGGGACAAGAATCACCTTTGCATTTGACTTGCTAACTTGGGGTCCAGGCACCAGGTTAGGTGGAGGCAAAATGCATTCCTTTTGCCAAGGGAAACAAGATACAAGCATGACAAAACTCACTTGTGTAAACCATTGCATCACCATGCAACAATATCAAGCTGCAACAGCAAGTTCATTAGCAAGTATATGGTATGAACTTTACAAGTTGACATGTAGCATTATCACTTCCAAAGCCAGTGTCACCACTGGCATTTAAATAATTTTTCACAAAATCTATTTTCTTTCCACACCATTAATTGATGTCACTTCTTTTGTCTGCACAGTGCTGTGTGACAGACAACAACTGAGGGAGGTGACTGCATGTGACACAAGGATACTTTCAAGTCTTTTGTTGTAAAAGATTTTCCAGTCCTGACACACATTTTAGAATTAGTTAAAACAGTCTCTGCCTTTCCCTAAACATATCTGTTTCAACTGGAAATAATCTGGAAAATAAAGTTTAGGTGTTTAAATGATGAAGCATGTTGTTACTTCTCTTGCCGATCCACCCGTCTTTTTATGCACAACCAAAATGAAATAAACTTCACACAGCCATATAGACCACATCTTCAAACAGTTGAATAATGGATCAGCTTTCAATCTCACACTGTGCAAAAGATCCTCTGTAAGAACAAAAATTCACTTGGTCTTTTGTCCAACATCAAAACTGCACAGGAAAACCCTGTTCCGACTGAAAATCTCCATTACAAGATGAGTCACTCACGATGCAAGGCCAGCCTTGTTCTGAATGCTCAGCATGGTGCTCTGTCCGGAACTAAATCCAGATTTCAAGCTCATCACAATCATATCCACATAAAAACATCATTTGGTAGTTTTCCTAAGGCAAAGCATCTGCGACAAATCACATAAACTGTTCTGCTTATTTGTCAGCATAACTCTCCTGATCAGATCCTGAAATCTGTTTGTTGAGAGCACCAGAAGGAAGAATCTACCTCAAGCTTTCGCCACCTCACAGACAGATGATAGCAGTGCTCACCTGTGAGCACCTGGTTCCCACCCCACCCACTCCCCACAACTCGTTGCACCTTTCACAACAGGCTGCTGGTTCCCGTAAATGAAAATCTGACATCCTTTGATGAATATTCCACTCCAGTGCATCAGCTAAAGGAAAACAATGCAGTGCAAGGCTCTCTCCTTGTCTAGAAGCTGGTGTGAGCAGGATCATCCTCGTGTCAGACATTGGATGTTTTGGCCGAGTCCAGAAATCTTTCCTGAGACAGCAGGGTCTGTTATTTGGAGGGAGAGGAAAAACAGCTCATCATTATTAGTTATTAAAACTAAGTAAACATCATCAATCATTAATTACTAAAAATAAATGTCATCACAATTTGGAAATCATTAGCTATCAAAAGTCGACATCAAATGTCAACACCATCAGTAGGTATCAAAAGTCGACATCATCAAATGTCAACACCATCATTAGTTTACCAAGAAGAAAATGTGCGAAGAGCAAACTTCCAAAAGGGACCACTAACTATACAGCAATGCTATGCTGTTTATGTGTGTGGGTACAAGATCTATCAAAATCTCCTGTTTTAGTGAAGACAGATTTTAGCTGTCATTCTATAAAAGTTAAAAGGGAAAAGATAAATTTTTGACCCTGTTCCCTACAATGTCAGCACAATAGGACTGTAACCGGCAAGAAGCCACTAAGATAATTATTTCGCACTAAAGTATTTAAGAAATCCGGTTAATACTAGGAGGCAAAAAGCTGCTTACTGTCAAAGAATTGATCTCTTTGGACATGGCGCCAATCTCCTGGGCTGCTCTGGCATCGCCCTGTAATAGACAGACATCAGACTTTGACTACTCTCTCGTGTCATTGGCAATAGCAGCAAAATGCTGTCAGTCATCAAAGTGTCTAAACAAGATCGAAAAACAACTTTTTTCCTTCTCAGTTCCCCAATCAACTTTAAAATAAAAAACCAAATAAAGCAAATTTTTTTCTCTTGGGTAGGCTACAAATCAAGACCCAGCTATCTGCACAGCCTGAGACTTGTGCACTATGCTGCTTGTAAACAAATGTTTCCAACAAAAGAAAAGACCCCCTTCCACTCCCTACTCCCCAAAAGCATGTGGACTTTTTCCTTTTTTGGGCGACGTGCACAGCTATTTCATTCAGGAAACTGAAACTGAGTTTAGCTGACAGCATGTCTAGCCCATCCAGCCACAGCAAGTCAGGCATTTTTAAAAATTCTTTACACTACAGTTCAGAAAGGGAAGGAAGTGATGAATTTGAAAAGCTGATTCTGCAATTATTTCCTGGGAGTTTAAATGTAGATTAGACAGCTCTAAAAAATGCAAATGACAGAATCCACGAATGATCAATGGTTACGGTGATATTTCTGTGGAAACCATGACTAAGAATATTTTTGCTCATGATGCTTCACTTGTACTTTTAAGGAGCAGGAACTTCAGAAACGTTATGGAATTATTCAGGTAAGAAAAGCTATATTCTTCTGAAATTTTTAAGTTTAAATGATCGGTGAATGAAGTGTGTGTTGTGTGCGGTTTCATTAATAGCTCTTTTTTTAATAATCACATAAAATCATATGGGTTTGAGTAAAGACTAGCTGCCATTTCAAATGTGAACAAGTTAAAGCAGAGGAATTTTGCCACTGATCGGTTGGGTAGATGGGGAAAGAGGATGAAGAAAAAAAAGTGGATGGAGAAGTGGACACCACAGACAAGTGAGCCTCCGGAAAGACAGAGACACAGACTGGAGTCTAGGTTGCAGACCTGTGCGCCATTCCTTAAGGTGCCTTGAGAGGAATGACCGTCCATGGGACAAATAAATCCATCGGCCTCCGTTTCTGACTTGCTGCGCTTGTGGCCAAACAGACCAAACTTTCCTTTCTGTACAAACAGCAGGAATAAATCATGCGCAAAGCTGCAAACACTCCTTACGGAAGCCATCTGTGAAAGCTGCCTCACTATAACTCAAGTCAAGCGTGCACATCTGAAATAAGCAACTCTGAATTTTGCTTTCTCCAAGACATTTCAAAACTCACAGAAAAACACACACGTGCCATGCAGAAGACTTTCAATGTAAGGCATTGGAAGGCAGAGAATATTTCCATTATAAAGATCCTCCCTCCCTCCCTCAAATCAATTCAATCAACAAAAAGCCCCAACTAAACAAAGACAGTTGCCACCTTCCGGTTTCACCTGAATAACAAAATGCTACTGCAGCTGAGCTTTAAAAAAATGCAGCATATGAACCGCAGACCTTGACTTTTGCATTGACAAGCAGGGGCTGATAGCCTGGCAAGGACTCGAACTCTCGCTTTCGCGTCTGTGTCTCAGGCCCAATGATACCCACAAAGTGTGTGGACAAGTGGCGCCTCAGTAGTGTCTTGTTGGTTGGGATGGACAGCAGCTGGGCAAATAACTCGGCATTGAACCTTGGCTCTAGCACCTGCGGAAAATGGTGACATTATGTGGTGATCACAATGTGCAAGGAAAAGTCCAAAAATTAAAAAAATATAAAAAAGGTGGGGTGGGAGGACAGGACAAGGATCAAGAAATGACAGACACTGGGTGAAATAAATGTGCAAGAGTCAAAAAAAAAAAAGTGCAGTAAAAATGGGACTTAAATGATGAATGGTCCCTGGGTAAATAATTTCCAGAAAGCAAAAAATATACGAAACCTTAATGAAATACTAAAAATTCAAACTCCCCCAATTTTTTTTTTTTTGGGGGGGGGGAATGCTGTTAGGGAGGCACTGTACAGTGGGTGGTTAGCATAAGACCAACCATTAAGGCTCCATGGACGCCACTTCCCCGCAGGTTGGGGGCATACTCAGACAAATCGATTGTGCGCAGCCACTCCATGACCCTGTGATTGGTCCACAGCATTATCTCCCCTGGCTGATTCTGAATAGGCTGGTTCAGCTGCAAATAGGAGGAAAATGAACAATTACCTCAGAAACAAAGACTAAGTGTAAACACGTGCACACAACACATGCAAATGTTGCTCCAGCTGTACAGAAAAGAGATGCCAAAGAGATGACATTTTTGGGTCAGTAAAAAACTTGCTTTGTTTCGTGTTGGTGAGGACTAGAGTTTTCAGACCTCACAGACATGTCTGAAATAGAAAAAAGTAATCTAACAAGGAGAATGGATGGCACAGACTCTGAAAATATGTGTTTTATCTTTGACAACAAAGATTTCATCTTGCTGAGATATACTACCTCCTCTGGGAATGGCCGACGACGGAGACATGATGGGTTGAAGCCATTGAGGCGCAGTATCTGAATGCCTCGCTTGATGCTGATGTGATGAAGTTCATTTGTGACCTTTAGTGCCAAAAGGTCATCCTGGAAAACCAGCAAGATCAGCAGTTAGCAAAAGTGACTGAGATTAGCACAGGGTGTCAATGTCTGACTATATGCAAATGCCTAAAACGTCGCAGGAGTGGAATTTAATCATGTCCTTAGGGAGAAAAACTACTTGGACTCTACACCACTCTAGCATCTGACGGAAGGCAATTCAAAGATGTTCTGCACATTACATGCCACATCCAGCTGGGTGTTCTTCTTCGTATCGCTCTGTGTTCCTTGGAATTACTTTGTTTTGCTGTGTATTGCTTTGCCCTGGGTATTACACACAGTAGTGAGCGAAACGCGCAAATCAGCTCATGGCCACTGAAGTGACTGCTTTCAACAATTTTGTAAAATATTCCTTAGAACTAATGTTTGTTTCCTTGTGTGGAACCAGCAAAGATATTTTCCTAGATATGTTATGACTGACAAAAAGAAACCTGACTCTTACCACTGTTAAGTAGTTAAGCATGCGACCATCGACCCGAGCATCAAAGAACATGTCTTTGTACTGCGGCAAGCCAACATCGTCCAACCAACCTGAGGCAAAAGTACTTGGTCAGGCTTACTTCATCAGTAGTACAGACCCTTCATGCAACTCTTCTAATACACTCAATTTAAAAAAAAATACACAGAACGAGTTCTTAAATATTTTATATTTTATTTTTTTTTTAAAAAGCTGTGGCTAAAGTATTGCACTAAGGTACAACTTATCAACACAAGAAGGTCAAGTATCAACACAAGAATGGCCAAGTCCCTTTGTAGCCTTAGGTGCACAGAAGCAGGAGACACAGCTCTGTACATATAGGAAGGTGGCTGTTAAAATATGGAAGACAACTACTTACGAGCAACAAAGTTGTGGTCCAAAAGGGTGAGGTGATCTCCCTTCTCCGACCCAATGGCCTGCAATGCCAGTTGCAGCTTCTTCCGATGTAGTGGATTTTTCATTCCAAGTTCCTGACAACAAAGACCACGGACACCTCATTTCCTCTTTGGGTTCATGAGAACAAAAACCACGGACACCTCACTTCATGAGAACAAGTTGCCATCAGACTTCTCATTAGCATGTTATTTCCCTAACCATGTGCATCCACACATCTGTCTTCAAAGTTACGGCTGTGGAAGCTAAGGTGGAGGTAGAGAGGTGGGGAGGTAGAGAGGTGGGGAGGTAGAGAGGTGGCTGATGACAAAGGTGGGCAGGAGAGGAAAGATACAGTCAAAGGGAGGATCCATTTTAAGACTCTCCATACACAGAAAAAGAAAAGCAAATTAAAAACTGCAAGAAAACAGGGGCAACAGACACAAAGCCACAGGAACATCCCCACAAAAATACATAAAATAAAATGTCTACAGCTATTACAGGGTTGGGTGTGGAGGAGGGGTAGGGAATGGAAAGAGAGGTAAGAGCCTGCTATGGTTACCGATACATCTGATTTTAATCATCAGGTAGACGATTTATAAGTAAATCTTTCTTTCCTGCATGTCTTTTTTATTTTTATTTCTCATTATGAAAAAAACAGCTGCCAACACAGATGACCCATGAATCAGCACAGTCATCTCTAGTCAGTATTAATCAGAAGTCTCACAGGAATTAGAAAAAGCCTGCTCACAAACATTTAAAGTGCAATACCGAAGCATGCAGCCTACCTTCTCCAAATCGTGTGCAGAAGCTTTCAGCAGCTGCTCCCCGTTGCGCACCCAGCGCTTGCACTCTCCCAGGTACATGTTCAGACCAATTTCGTTGAGCCAGGCCATCACGCGGTCACCATCCCATCTTGCAAAAGGCGTGTCCGTGTCTAATCTGTGTGACAGAGAGATGTAACTGCAGTGCAGGTCAGTTAGGCTGAATAACGTGAGAGTCCGAGTTAAAATCATTCCTCAGCAACAGACACGAGGTGACCATCCACAGTAAAAGACTGCGCCAAGATGGAAGAACTGCCTGACGTTCCACACAAAATATAAAAACTCCCCCACCCTCCCACCTCCCTAGCAGACATGGTCAGCAGTTGTTCTATCATTACTAAGCTTTCAACAAAGTATTTCGATGAATGAAATCAACTCACAACTTGCTGCGGTGGGGCCAGCCCAGTCGTGCTGTGGCCGTGGCACGAACACCTCCTCGCCTGAACTCTCCCTCGTAACGATCTCGCCCTCCTTCAAAGTCTTGGGAACTGCTGCGCTTTAATCTGTTAGAAATAAGTGCAACAAAAACCTATTTCAATCAAAAGTTGGCAATTTAGTGATGCTTTTTAGAAAATATAACCGATTCTGTTAATAAGGGCAAGGGATTGGGAAAAAGTCTGATAAAAGAAAGAAAAATGTTTGATAATAAATTTGACATTGCTAACATGCTAACAAATAGCAGGTGAGTTAGATGTTAGTAATCCTATTCACAAAAATATCTTTTACTGTTACATTCTATAAAAAAATTCCAGTTATGCTAAATGCTGCCCTGAAATTTCAGCTACACACTGCCTTGAAAAGACATTTTCAGCTATATTCTCTTATACTTAGCTTTTGTGATTTTATAATTATGCATGCTATATCCAACAAGCGGTAATGTACTAGCTGAAGCCTCCTTCAATGATGGGTCACCAAGCTTCCACTGAAATATGTTCACAGTTCAAAAAGTGCTCTTTCTCAATCACTCACATGCAGATCAAGAAATTTAATGCATATCCAGGTGCTCAGGGTGCAGGGAGCACAGTGCTTTAAATGATGAAAATGAACAAAACTGATAAACGACTTTAACCTGCCAAACAGACGCCTCAGACCCCTGCGCTTTTTGTGGTCCACACCAACTGGCCCTGCTACTCCCATGTGCTGCAGCCCATCCTCATCGTCTGTCACAACTTCTGTGTGAGCTATACACACAAGCACGCACACATACACACAGTCCCCACACATGCACACACACACAAATGCATCATCAAAACATTTATTAACAAAACTTTAAAGAAGTAAAAAGAAATTCACAGTTAGACGAACAATGCTGTATGAAAACACTACATTAATATAGGTAAAAAATTAATTTCTCATTGACCTAACCCAAATAAAAATGGAAGGATGGGAACACATTCAGAAGAAATTAAAAACCAACATGCACATATGGCTACTGATAACAAAAACAAACCCTGTAATGACATTAAGCAATTATTTATCACAATATCTTCCACCTAAGGACCAAAAGGATCTCCACAAAAATACAAGTGGTGAGTGTCAAGTTTCACCTTCTGTATCCACAATCATGTCGTCAAACAGAAATGAAACCCGTTGAAGACGTTACACAAGAATTGTGACAAGCCTCAACTGGTGGCTTTAAAAGCACTTCAACAGCTCAATCAACTGGTGAATGTGATGTCTCCAGCACTGTAATGTCTCAACACTAGCCGGATTTTGAAAGCTCCGAAAGCAGCAAGCAGTGGGTCCACAGGAAGGTGTTACCCAGGACAAACGAAGTCAAACAAAGACCCTCTCTAATGCCCTCATCCCTATAAATACCACACTCCCATAATGGCTATTTATAACCATACAAAGTAGTGGTTATTTACCCTGAATAATACTTCAGGGGTCATGTTTCAAATTGCTGTCCTATCTAGGTCAGTCAGCTACTTTCTGTGTAGGATTCATATGCACTGAACAATGATCTGATGCAAGTCAGTTTTATGTTGAAAGAGTTCAGGGATGTGGAGGAAACAAAATACGATGGGGCCAGAAACTGGATACTATCCACTGTTCTGCCATCTCTACTAGGTTTTTCAAGCAAACCTACACAGTTTTTTAAGTACTGGTGCACAAAAAAAACACTGTGCCCATTTTCGTACACTGATGTCCGTGCCTTTTCATTGTTGGTCAGTTAATCAGAAAGTCTCACTCTTCATTTACCCAGTGAAGTTACAGAAATTCAAGACACAGTTACAAACAATAAGATTATGCTGTCAGTAATTGCTTTTTCCTCACAAACCACAGTATTTAATGTCATTCCCCCCTCCCAAATACCCCCCCCCCCTTTAGGATTCATGTACAATATTATATCCTTGCACTATATATATTTTTGAATACTTGCTCTGGAAGATTAAAAAGTGACTTGGGACCAAACCTTAAACAAAATTTCAGGACAACCAATTCCTCACTCCCCATCCCCCTCCCCCACCACAAAGAAAACCCCCATGGCAATAAAAAGCAAGAAAAACTGCCACTACATACAGCTGCTACAAGACACAATTTGCTCAGATGTTTCAATTACACAGAACTCCTTGACTACCACTGCTGTTAGAACTGCAACAGTCATCCACTGTTCCATTTAACAGCCTCTAATTATAAACGTGATGATTTTACTGTATCAATAAATAAATGGCAAAGTGCAAATGGCAGATTTTTAAAAATTGCAAACAAAACCAAAATTAAGTAATCTTGCTGATAATCTATAGTTTTGATACATCAACACTCAAAGTGTTTACTGACTAGGCTTTATGCACTCATGCATACACATGTAAATGCACATACAAAAATTACCCCATTTAGTTCAGGGATATGAATTAGATATCAGCAAAATGTAAATGCTCAAAGGACAACAAATTATATTATCCAAAGCCACACTCTTAGTATCGGGCACAAACACAATAATTAAGCAGGCTTTGTGCACAGTCTGGAGTATTCTGGAGCTACATGTTTATGTGGTTATTTGTGGGGCGATTACATGGGCACAAAACACAAAGAACATTACGGGGCTGGAGACTGCATTCTCCATCAACAGCCTGCTATGAAAGGCTCAAGAAGCTTCTGAAAAATGTAATAAAAGTCCTCTCTACAGATGGTTTTAGCGTACAAATCTGTAACCAGTATAAAAACAAAGTTAAAGAATACAAGATAACTACATTTAAAACTGAAAATACAGCTGAAATAAAATGGTGTGCACAGCTACCAAAACCACTGGCTCAAAGTCTGTTGACAATATAGTCCAGTTGTTGTTAGGAATCTTTCTCCACCTTATGGTCCTCATCAGCACTGGAGACCAATTTTAGGGTCTAGAAAGGTAACAATGCAGTGGCTCAAAATTCTAATGAGCTGTGCAGAATTACTCTAAGCTAAACTATTATGATTATGATGCGCTACCCTCTAAACTTTTCTATTGGCTTTTGAAGCGTCCATAGCTCAAGCACGTGGACCTTCACACATGTACTTGCTAACACATGCACATGCTAGTGGTAGCCAGGGCTCTGAAGTCATGCAGAATGTTTTTGAAGAAATGGCTCAAGAGACTGAAATGCATGTTTAGCATGCTGAAGATGGGAGATTTCTAGGCTAAGGTTATGACCTTGTGTGTGTGTGCGTGTGTATGCTGGTAATTAAAAAAAAAATCCAATCAAAACTTGAATCTTATCCATCCAAATGCCATTGTGGCTTTAAGTCAGTCCGGCAACTCCGAAGAAGCCGTACTGTTGACAAACTTTATCTCTAAGATGCAGCCTTTAATCTTGGGGAAACAGTCTTAAAGTATATACATTTTATCTCAGCAAAATGTATAAACTTTTAAGATCTGAAAATAAAAGCATAAATCAACAAACATACAGAAAAAAATTAAAGTTTACAACCTCCTTCAAAATGCAACTTTCAAAATTTTAGTGTTGTACAGTAGCCCACTCGTAACAGGAAGTTAGTGAACACACAGAAACAGCTGGCGGTAATACTCAACAGCCCACACTGGCAGCCCATCCAGCCAATCACACCATGCATGGTCACATGACTGACTGCCTGCTGCCTACTGGCCCATGCTGCAGGGGAAGGGTACAGGTCAGGGAAGCAGTGACTGGCAAAGGATTAGTCATGTTTACAGTGGCAGAAGACTCAAGGCAGCTTGCATGTTGATGCGACATGCAAATGAGGAGGCGTGGCTTCACCTAAATTGGGCGCTGATGAGCTCCGCTTGCCCGACCTTATGCGCAACAGCGTTTTACTCAGTGTGGGGAAGCCGCGACTGCGCTTAGCCGACCCGGAAATGTCCCGCTCAATAGAAGCACCTTCCCTACTGCCGGCACCGTAACTGTTACTGTGCTTGGGCAACGTACCGTAACTACCTCCAATTCCAGAGTTATTCTCCTTCGGTCTGCTTTGTTGTGTCCCCTGAAAAAAAATCCACGAAAAGCTGATCTTATTCATATCATAACAGGTGATTTGTAAGGCAGATTAATTTGTCCAGTAATGTTCAAAGCCTGAGTTTTATTTCTGAAAACTCTTACAAATTTAAATTATTCACCTAGTCTCCACACAGTGGTAAAGACCCAGACATTGCCATTAAAAAGCGAAAACTTGCTTTCCTGATCATGACCCCAGCAAGTCTATCTAAATGGCAGTCTGTGTACCACAGTTACGACCCCACCAGGGCAGTCTGCTACTTTCTACCCTTACAGGACAGTCTCACTTTTACTTTCAAATTTGGGGGGGGGGG
>SMGT01009369.1:807992-825183 GCA_004794575.1 Lanistes nyassanus
GAAATCGCGAGAGAGAGAGAGGGGGGAGTGTTGGGGGTGGTGCGTAGGGGTGAGAACAGTCCTGCAGTTAGCTCACCCCAAAACGTTCAGTTTAAACAGAGAGACTACATTAGTCTCTCTGGTTTAAACAAAAGGCTCCAAAGTGCACAAAGTTTTTTCATCTCACAGTCCGAGGTGAGTTTCATAGACAGGTCCATCACAGACACGTCATGTCCTAGCATCACTCGCATTCCTCATGGCTATGAAACTTGCCTAGCCCTGATAGTATTGCATAGCACGCTGTGCAGTCCCAGATTTCACTGCGCGGGCTAGACAGGGCCTTGGAAAATGGGCCACAGACCGTGAACTCCACAACTGGCCCTGGACAGTTCACAGAGAAATTGTAGCCATCGACGGGCCACGGCCGTGTCACAGAACATCCCAGGAAGCACTACTTTTCAATCGGGGTATGTCGAGGTGGG
Source organism: Lanistes nyassanus (assembly GCA_004794575.1). Taxonomy (NCBI): domain Eukaryota; kingdom Metazoa; phylum Mollusca; class Gastropoda; order Architaenioglossa; family Ampullariidae; genus Lanistes; species Lanistes nyassanus. The sequence continues at coordinate 808,454 of SMGT01009369.1, forward strand.
GGTGCCAAAAGAAAAGGGATCTCAGAATCTCATAACGTCACCTCCTATCACCTCCCACGACCCTAAGGGTGTAATGAGGATCTTAACGGCCAAAGCAGAGATTAAAAGAAAAACAAGTGACTGCCGCTTGGAGGAAAAATCCAAAGTAAAATTAAAACAAGGGAACTGGACCAAGCTAGAACAGGACAAGGACGAAGACAGTCTATGTGTTTCGGGGCACTACCCCTTCATCAGGACGACACAAACACGACACACCCCACGCGTCACATCTACTGCAGATAAGTCTTTTTCTTTTTCTTCTTCGTTTTTTCGTCGTTTTTGTGTCGTCCTGATGAAGGGGTAGTGCCCCGAAACATGTAGATTGTCTTCGTCCTTGTCCTGTTCTAGCTTGGTTCAGTTCCCTTGTTTTAAATTTAAAGCAGAGATTGTTATTGAGACAAACACGTTTTCTCTGTTCACAATGTGGGCACGAGGTTGTTATTGAGACAAACACGTTTTCTCTATTCACAATGTGGGCACGAGGTTGTTATTGAGACAAACACGTTTTCTCTATTCACAATGGAGGTTGTTATTGAGACAAACACGTTTTCTCTATTCACAATGTGGGCACGAGGTTGTTATTGAGACAAACACGTTTTCTCTATTCACAATGTGGGCACGAGGTTGTTATCGAGACAAACACGTTTTCTCTGTTCACAATGTGGGCACGAGGTTGTTATCGAGACAAACACGTTTTCTCTATTCACAATGTGGGCACGAGGTTGCATTCACCTCTCCTCCTCCCACCCGTCCTCGGCTTAATTCCTGGTCCGTTGACGAAAGGAAGAGTTAAAGGGGTTGGGTGAAAATTATATATATATAAATGTTTTCTGCAACACCTTCAAATTCCTGTCACGGCGTTGAAATCAGGGCACGTTTCCTCCACATTAGATGGGTTAGTTTCATCTATTTGTGCTACAAACCCAGATATTAACACTCTCGGGTAAGGCTGTCCAGCGACAGTACAACAAACAAAATAACGGACAGACGGAGAAACGAAGAGAGAACAAACGATAAAGTGATTCTGTGGCCGTGTGAACGAGTTAAAGATTTAATCCTGCCCGGACGAGTGCACTGCCCCTCTTCTGGACCAAAAAAAAAGTCCAGTTGTATATAACAAGCCAGCTCGAAGTGGCCTGGCACAAAGTGCGCTTTGCCTAAGACCTACTCGGCATGTTTACATCACCGCGCGCCAGAACCGGCCCTTTCCTTCGTCAGTCAAACGAAAAAACGCCCCACCCCACCCACCCCCTTTTTTTTAAAAGAGGAAGTGTCCTCTAACATGTAAAAAAGGCAAAAATCTATAGTGGTAGTTTGCATTGTAAGCAATCACCTTCTCTCTGTAACAGCGGTTTTAACTCCTACCCACTCTCAACCTGTCTCATCACTAATTGCATTGTTAAACCACCCAGGCCTGTCAATTATGAATAGACCAATTACGAACGTTCGCATTTTTCACAGACCCTTTCAGTTTCATTTTTTGTTCTCCTCTTTTATCGTTCATTTTAAGTTTCTACTGTTATTTTATTATTATTATTATTTTATGCGTCGTTGCTATGTCTAACACTAAACCAAACGGTTCAACGGATTTGGTAAGAAGACAGCACAAAATTACAAAAAATCCGGACAAAAGCAAGTAGCTCACATATCATCGGATATATATATATACACAAGCTATTTCCATAGCTAGGTGTTCTGTTTTTGTTTTTTGCTTGTAAGAAGTGGGGAAACTAGAATGGGACGAAAGAAGAAGAAAGGATGAGTGGATGACAAGAAGGAAGAAGGAATGAAACTCCGTCATTCTCAGGAACGCCAAGACAGTTTTCTTCCCGTCACTTGGTAATTTGTAATGCCATCAATGGTTGTCGCAGGGGTCGAGTTCCTACCCCACCTCTACCTCACTCCGACATGGGATGGGGGGGGGGGGGCGAGGAAGAGAAGAAAGATCTTCCCAGACATCCTTTCCCTCTTCTTCTGTGTATAAGAGTTTTCACAACTACCCCTACAACAAACCCGGAACGAGTAAAAGCTGTTATCTCCTACAGCCACAAGTTGCTATCTTATTCAAGCAGTAGCAGCAGCAGCAGCAAGGTGATGCAAAATGAAAGGCCGGTGCAGAAACTGTACAGGTATAAAGCAGGAACAAGCCAAGCCCGCCAGGCAGGCCCGCTAGAGGGCAGCTGAACTTCACAGTTTTATCAGACCGGTGCGCTGCCAGATCAAGCGTGCGGGAGTCCAGACCGTGCCAAGGTACTCATCTATGACCCCTCTGGCACCAAAAAGTCTTTCTTGTTATCGACAACAAAGTGCTGGCCGGCGCTTTCATGCTGCTTGAGGTTTTCCGAAGAATACTAACACTTAACTACCAATAAAATGCCTTCGAGGTGATGATAAGGAAGTTCTTTATTGGATGCCAGTGCTGAAAAACTATACCAATAACACCTTCCTTTTACGATATACCAGCCCACTGACATCGGCATTCTCACATGGGCATCAAAAGTAGTAAAACTCGTCACGTCAAATCAACGCATGGCTACGCATGTTTAACATGTTTTCATTTCTCCTTTATCTGTTGACTAAGCAACGACGCCATCAAGCGCTTGTACCAGTAATGGTAAATGAAGTCTTATAGCTCATGAACAGAATTACCTTACGTTCTATGAACTGAGTCTTGCAATCAGCAAACAACAACTTAGCAAAAGAAATCCTGCAATCGGACTGGTTATGATATCGCATACTATGAACAGCTAAAAAGGGAGGGGTGCACGCAGGCTGCTATTCCCACGGCCCATGAGTTTCGAAAGAGTTACGGGATCTCCTGGCACTTCTAAGGACAAACTAACGTCACGGAGCCTCGTTCTGGCGCCAGAGTGCGCACTGATATAATGTTCTACAACCAAGAAAAGGAAGAGATATGAGACAACCGAAATAAAAAGGAGGTGCGAGACAGATTCACGTCTTCCTGGAAGCACCCCATGGCGAAACACATCTGTCCGATGTGCTTCTCGTTACGTACTTGCCGAAATTTTGAAATTTCTCCCCCGTCTTTCCCTGCCTTTCCGGAGACTTACAAAAAGCAAACACCTGTGTGAAAACGTTCGGACCAGCCTCAAGACGATTTTTATGCCGACTTACACGTAGAAATGTTGACATCCGCCAGCCTTGGTCGTCAATGCTGGCCCGCTGACCCACGCACTTTGAAAAGCCAATCAGCAAAAAGAGGCTACTCCGCCCGACGTTTGCGACTGGCTGGGAGGCTGCCAAGGCTTGATAGTTCCTTGCAAATATTGCCCAGGTTACGACAGGCGCTAATGCGGAGTTTTCGACTAAGTTGGATAAAGCAGTCGTAAAGAACTGATGGAAACGCGAGGCTCTTCCTCCCCGAGTTTTAGTGTAAACATGCTTCTGCGGTGAATCTTTGATCTAATTAATATATATATACTCTGATGCAAATGAATGGACTAGTTTTTGCTTTCATCCGACAGTCAAGCCGTGTAAATCTCGCATAAGCAAGCCCTAAATTGTGACCCACACCAGGCCAACTAGCGCCCACATTTGGTACAGTTCGGCTGTCTAGGCTTGTCTGTATGTAAGACGATATCCCCCATGCCAGGACTGGCTTGCATTACCATTCTTACCTCCACTTCCAGTCATAAGAGTGGTCGTAAGGGCCATTCATCCTGGGTATTTTACGTATGAACAGGAGATAAGAATGCTCATGCAAGCCAGCCCAGATCTGTCCTTTTTACGTGCATCTGGCAATGTGGCCTAGCAACCATTAGAGAAACAGGTCACAAACTGGTAGAGTCGCACAACTTACAAACATGACCGGGGATTGGACCGAATGGACGCTAATATCTCCTATTCATACATAAAGGTGCACATAAAATACACAGGGCAAATGGGCCTTACGGCCGTTCTTATGACAGTAAGTGAACATACGAACACCTATTAGCCCAACTCAGGGTTGGGTTGCCCGATCGCTGTTATCTCCAGCATGTACGTAAAAGAACCATGAACGTATGTGGGAAAGAAGTCTCGAGGAAATTTTCATGTACGGGAAAGAGACGCAAACGATGCGATCGCCAACGCGATCTAGCAAGGGGGACTTACGTAAATGGTTCACTGAGCGACCCACTGCTTCACTGTTGTGTAACGCAAGGGAACAGAATCAAGCTGTTCTTCAGTCATGTTCGGCCTGAAGTTTTTTAAAGTGAGCCGATTGTGCGTGGCACCCACGCAGAGAGAGAGAGAGAGAGAGATTGTTTCAGAGGCAGGAGAGATAGGCGAGGCCAAGAAAAAAGAAAGCATTGCTACCCACCCCCATCAAAAATTCATTCTTAAAAAAAATCATTGCAGGACACTTCTGCGTCTGTACTTTTCTTTCACAATTGGCAAAAAAAAAAAAGTTTTGTCTACCCTGAAATATCTGCGAAACCCTTCTGAAACTGCACGTTCTGCCACAGAGATTGCGAGGCCAGACTCAAAGATGGTTCCTATGATACGACTGAGCTGGTTTTCTTCACAAACACACAAATAACATGAGAAAAACGCAAACGGAGAAAGTAGATGGTAAAGAAGGGGAGGAAAGGGGGCTTCCATGACCGGCACTAAATCCTCCAACCGCCTCTCTCCCTTTTAAAACTATAAGAAAATGCTCATTGCGCGGTTTGCCGACGCCAAAGCAGGTCAGGCGTGCAGTGAACTATTTTTGGCTTTCGCACACGAAACGGCAACGTAAACACCTGATAAAAGATAGTTGCCGTTTGACGCATAGCTGGGAAAAGAGTCTGGAAACTAAGCAATGTTGACGCAGACATGCCTGTAGGGCAGAAGTGGGGTTGGGGTGGAGTACTTCTTTTGCGCCTGAAACGGGATCATTTCTCCGGCTGTAAAGGGATACCACATAAGAGCAACGAGGTGTCGGCAACCAATGCAGGACTGCAGCAGCAATGCCCTTAGAACATGAAGCAATGACACCGAATCCAGACGTTTAAGAAAGCTGCACGTGTGAAAACACGGTGCAGCTGAGAACAGGAGACACACGGCGTCTCATTAAAACCACAAAGCCTTCAGATGCACGCGCGCACAACACGCGCTGAACCCATAAACGTTTCTCGACTCAAAAGTTAGCTCTTGTAAAACCTGCAGTGGACGTGCCGATTTTTTCGTGCTTGTCAGCGTGAATACCTTGTTGAACGGAGATAACACTGAATGATGCGTGCGCGCTATACGCCTCCTTGGAAAAAAAACCACTTCCTCCCAGCGCGCGCGCACGCACACACACACACCCCTATCTTCTCTTGTAGAATGGAATGGTTTTGGGATTTGTTACCTGTATTTACCTGAAATACACGCGACTCGTTCAGTCTGGTGCGCAGGTGTTACTCCAGCAACCCATAAAAGACTTTCCTAAGCAAAATAGGCGTCGTACATTTTTTAAATAAATACTACATACCGCTGATCCATTTCGCAGAAGCAGGACGCCCACTCGTTCGCTTTGAGCCGTGTTCTCATCTACCGAAGCGCCTTGTAACTTTGCCGAAGTCTGGACATCCCGAAGAGAGGGGAAAAAGATTTACGAAGGGGCTCAGTGGTGACCAGCGCTTCGTTGGTCGTGCTGTGAGTACGAAGTTGACTTTGTGATGTGTCAGCAGTGCGCCCCGGGTGGCTAGAGACTGATCTCTCGAGCAGAGGCGCCGAACACAGGGCAATACAACTCGCTTATATTTTACATTGCCTCAATCTCTTCTGCGGAATACTGGAATAGAGCAGCTACCGAATCAACTTTGCGAACTGAACTGCGCACTTCCTTTTCTTCGGCTACTTCGGTAGATTAGAACACCGCTTTGCAAAAAGCCTTTAGGATCAGCGGATGGAGTCTCTAGTACCCTCTGACTGGCGCCAAATAACCTCTCCTGCCCAAAGTTCCACTTACTAGAGTATTACAACCTGTATTAAGTACCCTTACACACAAAAAAAAGGTTGTAGCTACAATGTCCTACTGCGCCCTCTTAATCGGCCACAGATGGGTTGGGTTGCATGAATTCGTATCTGCATTTCCGGTCATGAGAGCGGCCCGTTTTCTCAGTGTATTTTATGTTCATCTTTGTCCATGAACAGGAGATGCGAAAACCTATGCAAGCCACCCAAGCAGAGATGAAAGAGGGGATGAAGAATCGAACGCCTACTGACTACCTTACCAGTAGCTCCTGGACTTTGGACTCCCACAGAGACAGGTACAGCCCCGTGCTGGCGGGCCGACAGCCTCCGTTCAGGCGAGACATGATGCTGATAATCCTTCCCTTGACGCCGGCCAACAGAACTCCAACAGTCGCACAGGGACCAGGAAAAAACACGCTCCGTTGAACACTGCCACCAAAAAAACCCTCACAGTCGTGTCCTGCAAGAACGGAATCCTCTAGTTTAAAGTGTTCATCCTCCACAAGAGCTTCAAGACGACATAGCAATTCCAGAAATTTACTTTGAACGCCAATCCACGCGCACCGAGTCTCGTTTACAGGAAGGAGGATGAAGGAACAACGACGTGCCTGTCACGACTCCTACGTTCTTCACATCACGTTTCGTGCGTTAATTTCTGTCCTCTCCCTTCTGTCCTGTTTCGCCAGGCAGTCGGAGCAGATGTCCGAGTGTCTCCCGTTAATCCCAGCAAAGACGCCAGCAGAAACCGACACGACGTCGTCGGTGGCAGGGTATCCTCGTCGTCCCTCTGGCTGCGTCACCATCATCTACGCGACACCGGCGGTCAATCAACACATTCCGTCGCCGTCTAAGTCAGTGATGTCTGTGTCAAAACAGCCGTGCACATTCTATATGACAGCTGGCAAAGTATTTAGCATTCGTTCACATGAAGGAAAGAAAACCGATCACCAAGCCGTCCCTGCTCACACTGTGAAGACGAGGCTCGTTAAGGTTTTATAAAAGTGCTTCTCAAAGTGCGGAGTTCGTTTTCAAATGTAGAATGAAAACTGGCAATAGCTGCCGCGCTGGTCATGCACGACCACACACACAAAACAGCTGGCAGCTCGAACGTCAAACTCGTCAGGCAGCGAACTCGAGGCAGGGTTCCGCTGGTCAAAGCCGTGAGAACGGAGCCCTTCGCGAACGATCATAGCGTTTCAAACGACGCACGGGAACTGACAAATCGTGCACGCGCACGCACGACAGAGCCGACAAGCCCAACAGGCGCGGTTCACGGACATACGCTCGCTTCTCTGGCCTCCTTCCCTCCGCTCTTCTTACCCTTCCCACCCCTTCCCCACCCCCGTGCTGGAAGTCCGGGACGCCGCTGCTTTGCTTACTCGCTGCATGCGGCGCCTCAAGAGAAGACAGGCGAGCGCAGCAGTCAGCCGTCACTGCAGCAGCAGCAGTAGTAACAGTAACATGGGTACCCGTTGAGATCACGAGGTGCGCGAGATGGCCGCTCGATGTCGAACACACACGAACACTTCTCCGTAAGGCGGTGCGAGCGCACGATGAAGTCGAAACACCTCGCGCTAACATTAATGGGGGGAAAATACAAGATGCGTGCACGGAAGATGATGAGTGAAGGAGCTGCGGATGAAGAGATGAATGCTGGGGAGATGGGAATATTCTTGCGCACGTTCCACGGGTGCGCTGCCTTCATCCACGCACACACAGACCACGTCACGGTGTACGCACGCCCTCTTTTATCCCACCCCCACAATCGCTATATGCTCTGTCCAGCTCACACTGACTATATGCACAGCGCAAACAGTACTGCGACCCAGCGCTTTTCACACAGATACAACTCTTCTTCGCTGTGACTGTAGACAGAAAAAAATCATGTCTTAGGATGACGATGGGACCGGAAGTACTTTTTTTTTAAATCTAGTTTTCACCCCCACTCCAAATAAGAGTCTTCCGCTATTAGAACAATCAGAGCATGAGACAGTGGCCTCGCCCCGCTCTCAACTTTCACCTTCATGCAAGAAGATAATTCACTTGCAAAGTTTTGCCATCTGGGCCTGTGCAGTTTCAGCCTATTTAGGACCATTGGCTGGAACTGTACAGACCCAGAGTGCAAAACTTTGCATATGAATTATCTTGCACCGAGGGCTGTCTACGGAGTACAATCAAACTCGGTGACCCTCAGCTTCTGCCAAATCCGTCGTCTCTGGCAGTTACTGTCCTCCACATCCATGGCTTCGCCCAAGTCTGAACTTCGGCATTTCACAGCATTATCGGGTGAAAATGCTACTGCGATACTTTTAGGAAATGACACAAGAGCTCGGTCATCTCTGGTCCTGCACAAGTAATTTTAACGTGTGCTAGTTGTCTGCGCTTGCCGCAAACTTTCTTCGTCGGGACAAAGAAATAGAATCCACCGAGCAAGTTGCAAGCCGATGAGGTGCCCTGGTAATGTCTAGACACTCGTCTGTAGCACTACCCTGACCTCAAGGTCACGTCTGACAGTGGAGTATCGCGCCTTGACGTCTTCGTCCGATTAGACTCTTCTTCACACGGCCGCCAACAACAACAGACGCTGGAAGACAAGGGCGGCTTCCGCTGGTCCTCTCTTAGAAACACTTATCGGGTTCACTTGCTTTGTCCTGCCACACATGGGATCGAGAGGTTTAATCTGCAGATTGGTGCAAGAACAGCGAGCTGACCTTCGACCCGCAAATCCTCATCATCAGATTAAGATTCCTTGCACGCAAAATCTCGTTTACCTCCCGTCTGATGGGAACCAGTCGTTATTGTGGCAATGAGGGCTTTAGGCTAAGCCTCCCTCCCCCCAACTCCGCCGTCACTCTGCTCATAGCAGAAAGCGTTCCATTTCTCTCAAGAGAATCTAGATTGCGAATACCACCTGACTTCTGTAACAAATTAAGACAATACCTGGTATGGTGTCAGGGAAGATGCACCAACTGCACTTCACAATCGGTAAGACGTTGGGGAAAACTATAAACTTACTTTCCAACAAAAATAAAATCCTAAAAATCCCGCAAACAGCGTCACATTAAGTGGATTTTAATGGGTCACGTGAAATTAAATCTTGGAAATTATTGATCAATATTAAACTTCAATGATCGACCTCTTCATTATAAAAGAAGAAAAAACCGTTTTCATAATAGGAACAAGGAACAAGATTAAAGATTACCAAGACTACAGGGGCGTACAATTATCACCTAAAATGAAAGCAGGAAAAATACCCAGGAATCCTCTTCACCCATTCTATGCATTTTCCACCCACCTCTCTAACACACACACACACACACAGAGAGAGACTTAGGTGAACAGCTGCCAATGACATACGAGATTAACTGGGAGTGTGCTCCGGATGCAATTCCTTCTTTCACGATGAATAAAAATGCACGCGCTCAGGGGCGCTTTCGCGGAATGAAGGACTGACGTGAAAGAAATGACCCTGTGATCATCTTTGTGTAAGCGGATGAGGTGCCCTACTAATGTCTGATGGCCTGCTAATGACCAAGAACAGCGTCTCTGAAATCTACCCACCGCATCTGGGACGGAATTGTAGCTTCAACATATGGACAAGGGCGCTCTTTCCGAAAGGCTGGACAAGCCACTATTCTCGGGAACAGGAGACCGCCGGGAAGATTTCCCGCGTCTAGCCACGAGAAACTTTCTTTCACTCCACGGAGATATAGGACAGAAGAGAGATACCTACTGAAGGCAGAGTATCTTTTCCACCTGGGTTACCCTCCCCTCCCTTCCACAAAGTTACTCTCCCGCCTACTGATCCTTTGTACTTCTGTCTCATCGTATACGACCCTTTTGTGGAGGAAACTGTAAGAAAATGGAGGCGAAGGTAGAGCGAAGCACAGAGGGCAAGGAACGGAAAGAAAACTGTTCGTAACGTGATTATACAGGAGTGAGCCGGGTCTGACGTCAAAGCAAGGCGATGGCAACACTGTATAATGTGCCCCTGGCACCCAGTAGTTCTGGCCACGGACTGTTTTGGTTCAACTGTCTACTTGTCTGAAGAGAAAACTAGAGTGCCCCCCCCCCAAAAAAAAAAGGATCACGGAAGCTGTGCAGCATAATACTACCGCCAATCCAGAACCAATAAATTATATCATTAATAAGACTGTTCTCGACGTACTTTTACTCCCACACGACGTGAGGCAGTCCACGATTACAAAACTGTTCGTTGATGTAGCTACCGCTTTCGCTGTTTTAAAAACTTTTTTCAAACCTGACCCATTCACTACAGTAAAGTGTAACCTTTTTCGTCTTCACATCATCCAACGCCTCTTTGAAGAAATCAATGCTGCAACGTAGGAAAGGCAACACAGGCACCAAGAGGCGCACACTGATGACATCTGGGATGGTGCACATCTCTCGTTTCCTTTTCTCTGAAGCTAATCAGATCCTTTGCTCTGGTCAACAACCTCGGTCTGACGTTATCTGCACCTTTGACCTATCAGTGTTTGAGACGGTCGCGCTCTTCTATCCATATCTCGGCGACAGTGGATGTATACTTCGCCTTAGTGTTTAGTCTCGTGCGCATAATCGCACGTTTGGGTCAACTGTGATACTGGATGGAGAAAAGCTAAGAAGATAAGGACGTCGAGCAGCAGCAGAAGCAGGAGGAGAAGGAGGAGTTCACAGTAATACTGCAAACATATCAACACCTACGAAATAGGAAGTTCAAAAAAACAAAACAAAGGAAACCCCTTTAAGGGAACGGTTGTGGGGGGTTTGGGTGGGGAGGGATACACCTCTGCCCCCTAGAAATAAGGAAATTTATGGCACGCATCAAGCCTTCACTTCCAGCCAAATATGTGCTCATCACACGGAGGTTTGGGTGAAACTCATTCCGTTCATGAGTCAACCTTTGCCTTATTAAGAAAGCATGCCATGAAACCACGAAGTCTTAAGTAATATGAAGACGTGAGCGAGCACATAGGAAGGCACAGAGAACAAATGCCACTCTACAAATAACACAGAGGTGAAGTGGGAAGTAAAGGGGGTGAACGGCAAGAGAAATGAGAAAAGGCGTTGTAAAACTTTCAGCAAAACGACAAGCAGGATGGCAAAAAGGCGTGATAACTGCTAAACGACGAGGACGATGGAGGAGGCGGGAGATGGATGAAACGTGGAAGCAATGCATCTACTGCTTCCCGCTGCTGACACGTCACGTGTCAGATCGAGGCTCAGGGCTCGGAACCTTCTGCTGTATTAAAAAAAATTCAACTCAGTCGAAATCCCCTCCTTCTAACAGTTCCAGCCGTCCGCTGTGCATTACCCACCCCATCCCAAATGACAGGTAATGTTGTACAAGTTCTAGGCAATAACACATTCTGCATATTAACCCATAAGAACTGAATAAAGAAGTCAGAATTATGATGACATTGAAAATCCCGGGTATCCGAATGGTAAAAGAATGTTGGTTGTTTACTGCTTAACGCCAAATTAGCAACGAATGTTATCTCATGTCGGTGATAAGAGGGAAGGGTGGGGGCTGAAGGCTGATGGGGAAAAGAGTAGCCCGAAACTCCAAGGGCCAGTCTTGCAAACGCGTCGCCCCCTAACAGAAAGAATGAAAGATCCCCCCANCCCCCCCCCACCCTTCGCACCACTTCGGATTCTATTCAGTACTGTCCACGGCTGAGCACAAGCCTCGTGACAGACACAGAAAATGTGTGTTTCCTTACTTTGGCCGCGGTATCATCATGGACCTGCACGAGACGCGAGCTGCTGCAAACAGCAGCTTGTTGCAATTAAGGACAGGAGACCGCCAAGAACTGAAATGCTCGAGACGGCTTGCAGACCTGTCACAACAAGGCAACTCGATGTGCTCTGGAACTGTAAGCCCGCTTGAAGCAGAGATCAATTGCAAGCTAGCAAAACGTGGGCCACCAGCGAAGGGACGATTTGTAACACAGACAATCACCCTTAAGTGGCAAGTGGGGGCTTTAAGATGTCAACTAACGCCACATGCATACGCTTTATTTTACGATAACCCGGGCGCTGGTTCGGCCCTGCCTGCTCCTTCATGCTGCCTGGTGCATCTACCGCGTAACCAACCATCCTCATCTCCCAACAAAATTAAAGATGCGGTGGAGGAGAGGTGGGGTGTACTTTCAGACCGTTATTTTTCACGACTTATCAGCACTCGGTTATCAAAACGACCGCTCACCGAGGAAAGGCAAAGCAGAACCTCGCCATGTCTTGGGGTAGGGGTTACAGGATAAGGCGCGAGTTCTTTTCCCCAGTCCGCAATCTTTAGCATTAAGAAGGGGTGCGTCAGGAACGTCCCACCATGCAACGCGAGGCGTCTGAAGGGTGGTGCTGACTGCTGGACCCTACTGTCACGGCCAGGGTTCCCTATTTACTCACGTGTGCTTTCTTTTACATATGAAAATGGTAAAATCACGCGCATAGTTTGGAACACGTGAATACCGCCCACGCACGATTCCCCCGTCCCCCCAAGACGTCACGCATAGCTTTTCGAAAGGCCTAACATTGATTCTCTGTAGCCGGCACTCCACACCAGCTGAAGTTCGCAGAAAGCAGCTTAAGTTTGTTTCCGTTCTGAGCGTTCTCGCGCATAAGGCCTCACAGTCACTTCGATAATTACTGAATAGTGAACTGCATACTCACTCACATACACACACACACAAACACACACACACACACACAATGCTTTAAGCAGAAAACAATTATTTGGGGGTGGGGGGGTTGATCTATACCCAAAAAACTGGAAAAACACCCTCAAAATTTCCGACTTGCGGGTGACTGTCACCCTGAAAGTTTAGAGCCATGGGTGACCCTGGCGTCTGTCCATGTCTCCGCCACCCGAACTCTCTCCTTTCCACGCTCACCACGATCCTTACCCTTCCTGCCCCTGCGTCCCCACTCCCGCCAATCACCTGCGTCAGATCTGCAGCATCTGCACTAGGTACTGTACTGTTTAACGGCTCGTCGATACCTGCTCCAGTTCTTCGGACACCTTGCAGAGTACGCAGAACAGGCCTCTTGCAAAATACGCTTTATTTTGAATGCATGTTTGCAAAACAATTTTACATCAAGTAAATACACTCTCAAAAAAAAAAAAAAAAAAGCCAGCCGGTTTTTTCCCGTCCGCAGCACGGCTTATGCTAGAATCTCACAAGAGTCGATGACGTCAGAACAGAGAACGCCCTTTGCCTCGGCGGTGACTTACACGCCTTACAAATCTCGTTATCTCCTGTGTTGCTGTTTTGGGGGCTCCTTCCAACATGGAAACCCATCAATTAAAGTGCATTTTACCACAGGAAATATGTTTATATTAACAACGTTGTGGTGGTTTGATCATCAGAGCCTAGTAAATGTTTAAGAGTTAATCGGAAAAGTGACAAACGCGTGAGCGTTTGGCGTTTCAGGACTGCAGTATCGTTCTTAATGGAAGTTGCCTTGAACGACTTCGCTTTTGGCATGTGCACAGCGACAGAAAAATAGCCTCTGCCAAGCTGTGAATCTGTTTTGAACCCACTAGTGAAACAGGTTAACACCGGTCTGGTCTTCAAATGGCGAACTTTTACTCGCGAAACCAGACATCAGGATCCCTGTCTACGATGAAGGCTGACACCCCCCACCCCTATCTGGGTCTGGAGTAAAATATTTAACAACAGCCATAACAAACCATCTGAGCCATAGTCAAAAAACGCAGACCGGCACTGTCCTGAAGCTGGACGGTAGTTGTGCTGTGCACAAAGAAAGAAAGAACACTTTCGCTCCAAGGAACGCATCAACTCTGCACCCCCTCTCCCCTAAACCACACCAGCGGAGTAGATAGTGACAGAGTCCTTCCGACCAAGGGCCTCGTTCACGTACATTCCATGCACCCTCTACCCCAAGCATAGTTTTGTTTTTCTGCTGGAATAGTTTAGACTGCCTTGTTAACTGTGAAAGAGCTTCCAGTATTCAGCACCGAAACGGAAGTGTTCCTGCACGCACGTAACAATGCCGTACCAAAATAACAAAATACTTAAATAATTAATAGTACCCACGACGGGGCAAGTCACAATCGTCTGCTGAAGAAAGCCTCTATATCCCATCGCTTGTCCGTCTCTACTCTGGTGTGGGTGTGCTGGGGGGGGGGGAGAAAGCGAGAAAGAGACACACCGAGCAAGACTAGAGGAAGCTAGTTTCATCACCTCTCCGTTCTATTATAGAGCAGTCTCATCTTTATATTTCACTCGATCCTTTGCCCTTTGGCCCAGATCGCTTTGTTTCTGACCACACGTGCTCGCTGCCTGGGTGGTCCTTTTCTGATAAGTCTGAACCCTATTTCTTGGTTCTGAGAAAAAAATAGTACTCGGGCTTAAACGAAGTTGGTTGGTTGTTTGGTTGTTTAACGCCACGCCAGCAACGAGGGCCTTCAATGGCAGAGGCAGAAACAGGGGAAGGGGAGAGAGAGAGAATTGGGAGGTGGGGCAGGTGAATATAAAAAGGGGGAGGAATGTGGAGTACCCGGAAAAAACACCCAGCGGCCAGCCTTGTAAACAGATACCACGTGCACAAAGAGACTACGTGTGCGGGACACACGATCCTAGCCAACGAAGGGGCAACCTGTACCACAGAAATGAGGCATGTTTGCTACCGACACACTGGGTCGTGGGTTCGGATCCCATATCCGTCGCATGTACTTTCTCTACCTGTCACTTATTAGAGCTGGGCGTCTGGGCTCCTCTGACCCGACAGGTGGATACGAACGCTCACGCAAGCCACCCCAGGGTCGGGCTGCATGGGCGTGTTTATCTGTCCATACCTAAAAGTGCACAAAAAATACAGCGAAAGGGGCTTACGCTTGCCCTTACAACCAGAACAGCAGATAGTAAACGCTTAGGCAACCTAACCCAACTTTAGTCCTCCACATCGTTCGCACACTTAAACTCCACCACAATGACTGCAAGCACCAGGTAAAAGCTGACGCCGAGCGTACGTACAGCCCTTTGAACCTTGGGCTGACGATACCAGCCCTGCATAACACTAAACACTGCGGCCAAGTGTAAACGCACGGCAGCCACAGTAGTGGTAGGTCAGAGGTCGCAGATGCAGCAGACACAGCTTATTGACCAGGGCGAAAACAGCGATCATCTTCAAAAGAAAGGAAGCGAGAGGAATCTACACCAACCAAACATCCCCCGTGCTCCGCGATGGCAAGGACGTACGCACTATCGGCACTCACTGCTGTGAAGACGGAAATAGTGCGAAATATACACGGCATGCTGCCTTTCAGAGACTTGGCGATGGTTTTATAATATATAGCATGATATGCAATATATATTATATGCGTCTATCAACATTTACGATACATTCTTGAGTAAAAGGGAAAATGAGGATTAGAAGAATGAAGAAGAAGAAAGCACGCCACACGGTAGCAGAATCTTTTTTGGCCGATAAACGCGTTGTCTCTTGCTGTATCCATTACAACGCCTCCGCTTTCGAAGTCAGCTTCAAGATGAACCAGATGCTGCTTAGGTTCACGCATGCGCACAATTTGAATATTTCGAAGTAATCCAAGGATCTGTTAAGACAGGTGTGACTGTCTTCGTAAGCAAGCCAGCATTGGCCAGAGGCACCTTCAGCTCGCCAACCAAGGTTCAAATTAGCTGCATGAGTACATGCGTGCGTGCAAAAAAAAAACCACACACATTTCTTTCGGTTTTAGGAGACAGTAATTACATTTTCCCAACACTTAACATTTGTAGAATTCACCTTTCTTTTCTGGACAGCGTGGCAAACTGCACTCTTACAAAAGATTCAAAACCTGCAGCCCTTCAACCACCCACCACAATCATTTCACTTCATTACGGACCATATCAAGGAAGAAACAAACAAAAAAAAAGTTTAAGAAAACTGTAAAATTCACGCGACTGTGCGTGCGTACATCTGTTTCTTTCCCCACACCTTCACCCCTTTCCCTCTCGTATGCGAGTGCAAAACCGCGCGAGCGTGTGCGCGCAAGCAGGTGCATGCGTACATGTGTTCTGTAAATGAAGAAAGTGCAGGTGTGAGACAATTCCTTCACTTATCTGCTCATCCCACTCGCCCCCCCCCCTCTTTAATTAAAGGTGGAAGAATTGGGTGCACCTGCTGAACACCAAGCAAAGCGTACATGCTCACGTGCTGCGCTCGCATACCACACCGTCCAGGTAACAACTTTCCGCCAGTGTCCACGAGCACTCCAAGTCGACCCCCACCGGAAGGTGAGGACACAGGTCCAGCAGGAAGTTCACTGCGAGTGCGCAAACCCAAACCAGATGTCAAGGTCAAGCGGAAGATCGTGCCACTCAACTTGCTCTGCGAGTCTCTTTCTTTCTGTCTTCGCGCAGCGGCGGTCCAGTTAAAAAAAAGAAGCTTCGCGGGAAATAAATGTCATCTAAACAGTCATCGTTGCCGCTCCTCCAACCATGACAAATTTCCTATTCCTTTACCCTCCGATAGGTTTCTATTCCCTTGCCCTTGGATAACTCGTCATGACTAAGCTGCACTGCATTCTTACGGAAGTTAATTTGTTCAAGTTATTACCACATGCTGAGCTACCTCTTTCTGAACGCCGTTCTTGCTCTCAAAGTTCAGGTCGGGTACTTCACCGTCCTCTACAGCGGAAACCGTTCGAACGACTGGAACATTTCTAAGGACACTGTTCTTCCCTTTTTCTATTTTTAAACAGCAGCTACGAAAACCAGGCG
>SMGT01009369.1:825215-836841 GCA_004794575.1 Lanistes nyassanus
AAAACATTGTTGGGGGGGGGGGGGTTGAGATGTAGGAACAATAAAGTCCCAGTGAACAGCAATACATGTGAACGACTAACAACTAACACACAATAGAGCAATTATCCTTGGTAAAGTAAAATAAAAAAAATAAAAAATAAAAAAATAACCCTCCAACCAACGGTCCCAAAAGGCAGCTTTGCACGCCGCGAATGTCGAATCCCTCAATAAAATCGATGTCATGAAGTCGTCGACAAAGAACCGAGACTACGTTCAGCAAGGAACACATTGGATTTACTTTAGTTCTCCGACTGTGCGACTGTGCACACCACGGCAAGAACATTACGGAGTTGTGGCCCTTGTTTATACGCTTATCTGTGTGCATAAGAAGCCGAACAGTTTGAACTTGGTGCAAACACAGGAAGTCTGAACGGCAGCGTATCCGTAACGCCGACTTCGCTCACATCGCCGGGTTGATTCGTCTGACGGTCAGGCAGTGGGGGCAGGAGCGGGGGGGGGGGGGGGGGGGGGGGGGGGGGGAGCGCCGTCTATTTTCTTCACACTTCTCCTCGTCAGCATCATAGCCGCTAATTCTTGCAATAAGTTGTCATCGACATCAAGATTTTCGCAAGCAAATCGTGGCCTTCTTTACGAGTACTATGCTAAAACAATCATCAGTTTCACGATGCAACGATAACCAAATTCTCCATCCTACACTCAGCAGAGTTTAGGGTATGCGAGCCAAATCTCCAGCTCGCAAGGTCATTTTTGGCGGACTTTCTGAAACTGTCAGCCGATTGTATATTATCGGTTGACGATAAGCTTGGTCTATTAAGAAGGATTTTCCAGAACGAGTTACAAGGATCACTTGCCAAAACCATCACCATCCCCGCCCCCTCCAACTCCACACCCACACACTATCTCCCAGAAACCCTCAACAGAGCTCGAGCTCTATAAGTTTATAAGGTGAAGGGCGACAACATGCACGTTACACCAATGGCGTCTTCCCTTCCCCTCACACCGCGCGCCGTTCTGCTGGTTCATTTGAGCATGGTTGAACGAAAAGGATTTAGCTTTTCTTCCCAGCAAAGGCGAGTCTAAACTCTTGGGTTTATAGAAATCTCTGCAGGTACCTTGCACGCTTGCTGCAACCGGATCACAGCGTAAAGCACACAGCTGAGTGCTACTTACAATGAATTCAGTTTGATTCAGTTCTCATCTGGTTCCATGTAGTGCTGCAAGTCCACACACTCGCAGACAGAACCTAACACACACATATATACCCCATGGAAAGTTTGAAAAGATGTTGCCTGAGAGGTGGGAGTAAAAAATACTCCGAAAACCGACGCCAAGACATCTATCTATTCCGAGGCTTTTCTGAGCTCAATGACAGCAAGGAAGGTCGACAGAAAACTGGGGCCGACTATACAATGATAAGGTGGCAGTACGTACCAGAATACCGGTAAAGACCTGTGCGGAATTAAAACACACAGTATAGCAGTATGAGTCTTCGTACCGGTATATACCCCAAGGGATATATAATCAGGTTAACAATAAATCCTCATCACTTAAAATATAGCTGGTGCTTCAAAACAGTGATTAGAACTATAAGAGAGGTATTCTTTAAAGCAAATAGTCTTGCTCATTATAGCTGCTTGGGAAACGCAAATAATAATAAAGATCGCCAGAGACAGCAGAAGTGGAGAACGACTGTCGAGGCCTTATGGTCCACAAGGAGCGAAGAGGAAGGACTAACTAATTGTATCTGTGCGTTAACAGCAATTTGCTGACAGTGCTCTTTGAAGTGATTTAATGTCAGGGTTCACAAAGTGCGATGGTTCTCTCACGTCCGGGCAGATCATCTGGCTTGTAGAAAAAGCCTGTGGTGGTGCACCAATGAACGCAGCTCGAAGGAGGGAATGGGTAGGGATTTGCAGAGCGTACTGATGACTGGCACCAGGCTCGTCGTGGTGGGAGACGGACAGCAGTTCTCGTCACTGGCACGCTGCCTTCAGCCTGGACGCCCGAATGCCGCACTGAGTAGAGTCTTCAGAACCCACGCCATGCTGAGCAGTGACGTCAGAGCACCTACAGTTGATAAATACATCCTCCGGTAATGCGACAAAGATCCCCCCCCCCCCAGCAATATTTTCTTGGCAGCTTAGCAGTCAGGTCAGCGGATGTAAATGCTGGAATGAAGCCCCAAAGCTTAGCACAGGTGCTTCTACAAGGCAGCAGAACGTCAAGTCGCGAGAAGTCACCAGATTCCCCAGAACTGACGGAACTCCTCTCAAAATGCAAAGCATGGAGGGGTCGGTGAATCGTTCACTGAGTCTAGAGAAGCCAATACTTTCTATCCTCCGATGTCTCCGTCAGGAAACAGGTGCTTTGGGAACTTCTTCACTAAAGCCCACACAAGCGAAAACGGAAATCAGTTATTCCGCCGTTGAAAACTTTTTTTTAAAAGTCGCGAGCTGTTGTCAGTTGTCTCCCCAGTCCCCATTAATATTTTTAATTCACTTTTTCGTGAAACAGTTTATCCAGAAAGACGTTACTAAAAGCACAACAAAAATAGCCGCAGACACAACCCGACAATCGATTGGTCCTCAAGGGACTACCTTCCCAGCTAAACAATGTCTCCATCGGCTTCATCGCTAGCAAAGTCTTCACTGTAATAATCCTTTGCGCTCGCACGAACGCGTCAACGTTTTCACGGCTCTTCTGTTGTCTGCAGAACTCAGTAACGGGGTGAAGTCTGCTCACAGCGTCTACCTCTGGTGACAAGACTTTCAGACTTTTTTGTACTACTGCCTTATACTCCCAGCTTTCTCGCGCATGCTGCCCACACGATTCAGAGCGCGTAAGCTTCCAAAAAGCTCCACTACGATTGCCTAAGTGCGCTTTACTGAGCAGGATGTCTTCATCGAATGACTTGTTCTGGTTGATTCCAAGAGTAGGCGGAGCGGGCGAAGATCCCTACAGGCTGAATGACGCTCACAACTCCCTCTCACCACCGTCACGGAGGTAATGGAGGCTGGAGTCGTACGAAGTCTTTGCGTGCCGGGGAGACAGGAAAGGCAGACATGGGCAGCCAGGGAGAGGGGGTGAGAGACAGAGGTGGGGGGGGGATGGTGGAGTGGAGAATAGCCTTGAAATGATTCTAGTAGCGCCGACAGCTGACAAGACTGATATGCCAACAGTATATGAAAACTATTTTTCAAGCACGTCACATCCTATGTACGCTGTGAAAACTATACCGCTCAAAGGAATTAAAAGACCACTGCAAACTGCATGTGCTTCGCAATACCAAAACACAAACCGACTGTCATAATGAAACTGAAGTGTACCTCATTTATTAATGTAACGACCAAAAAGAAATTTAATTGGATATTTTTATTGCAGCAGCAAGACTCTCTGGCATGAAGGCAACAATCCACATATACAATAGTCAGTGCAGCTGCAGCACAGAATGTCAAAATCGTGTGCGGATTTCACTGGCTTGAAAGCAAGTCATCGTTGTCGCCAGGACTGAGCCAATGCCCCTAGAGTCATTTGCGGGATCGCCTGCCACTCCTACTGAAGCAAGAGGAACAGCTGGTTGAAATCAGCTGGTGGTGGGTGGTCTGCCCGCAGGCGGCAACGCAGCACATCATACAGATGCTCGATCAGGTTAAGGTCTGGTGAACTGGCAAAGTGAGACTCGTCAGTGAAGAGAACCCTGGCTCATGCTGACGTGTCCCAAGGCAGATGATGCTGGGCCCAGGCCAGCTGAGCCGGCGTCAGGACAGGTCAGACTGCGGGACGCCCTGAACCCAGCGTAGCCTCACGCAGACTTCCCAATCGCCTGGTCACTGACGGCGACACTGCTGGCTGCTCACAGCTGCCCCGAGTGGAGTGGTTGTTCTTTCCCATAAAGCCGCCAGGACGACAAACTTGTCTGGATGTCGATGGGCGTCCCAACCATCAGCGTTCGCTCGCACTTTTGTCTGGCTGTAGCAGTCTGGCAATGTCACAATGATAAAAGAGATATTCCCAGTCCCAAGACTCAACATTCACTGCTACAGACACTGTCTGGCGTCTTGGGTCCTGATGTTTGGCTGCATCCTGTAGTGTGAACGAAAGCGCCAGCACTGATTTCTACGGACTCTGACGTTCACTGCTGCAGCACGAAAAAAGATGCATCCAAATGCACGGGGTCGAATATTGTGTTCTTGCAAATTACACGTCCGTGACCTGTCTGCCAAAGTGCGGCTGGTCTTTCAATTCTTTTGAGCAGTATATTTCGTTCTCGGAAACGAGTTTTTGGAAACCCTTTCCCACTATTTCTAGATAACTTCGTGTGCCACCCAGATTTTAAAACTGTACTAGCACAGAAATAATTTGTTTAGTGGGACTTACGACGCACGAAAAAGAAAGCAAACGTAAAATCCGTCGGGTTTCAATGGGCTAAAGGTTGCGCATGGGCGTCAGAAAAATTTTGGTGACTATATCTGCACACAACGGTGTGTGCGTGAGTGTTTCAACATCCCATCGTGCGCACGTGACTGCACAAAACCAGTTTAAGTGCATCCATTCAGGCAGCTAATAGAGGCAGATGCTATGCGCACTGACAACCCTACACACCTTTTCAACTTCGGGATAGTCAATTTCGAGGTGTCGAAGCTGCTTGTTTTGCCAACAAAGCTTTTTGTTTTCTGTTCCACACACGGAAGGTCGTGTACTCAAGAAAAACAAAAAGCTCCAGACTGTCCGAGCCAGTATAGGAAAGGGAGGGCTAAAGCCAGCTCTCTTTTCTGTTCAGACACAACACTGCAAAGCAGCTGTCTATGTAAACAGACGCCTAGCACAGATAGAACTCTACATAATAACTCTAAAGTACAAATTTAACTGTATCACTAGAAGAAGAAGAACAAGTTTCATTTTTCTTTTCCTGCGCACGCTGTCGATTCGTGGCTTGGTGTGCATGGACGCTCTGGGTCAAGCTGGGTGAGCGAATCCTACAGAATCCCACAAGACAGTTCTCTCCCGTAAGATCACTCCAGGAACAGTCTTTGCTCCTTATATACAACATCTACTAAGCAGTTCTCTCTCCTGTCTAAAAAGCCTAAACGCTTTGTACACAAGACCTATGAAGCAGTTCTCTCTCCTGTCTAAAAAGCCTAAACGCTTTGTACACAAGACCTATGAAGCAGTTCGCTCTCCCCCACCCCCACCTCCAGTGTCCCTTCTCTCTCCAGGAAAACAGTTACATTCAAATGAAGACACACTATAAAGACATTAAAAAAATTCAAAGCTTATCTTGTTATTGTTTCGTGGCTTGACAGGCGCGAGTGTGGGCCTGCGTGATGGGTGGTTGGCCGGGGGAATGGGAGACAGCCAGTTCAGAAAAGATGGTTTCACTCTAAGCGCTCACCTCCCCACCCCTCTCTTTCTAAAGTATTCCCCAAACATTCTGTACCTCGCTGATAATATTTTATTGGGGGGGGGGGTCTGTGTGAAACACTGAACGCTAAAGCATTTCCTGTTCTTCTCTGTAATCAGAACCGGCTCTTCAGATGCAGATAATGAGAAGAGGGGGAGTTCTTAAAACCTCTCACTGGCCTGGCCTTAGCTCTTCCAAAGCACTAGAAATGTGACAGGGTTGAGACCTGCCCAAAGCCCTTGGTTCACAACGAACTCCATAAACAGCACACAGTATCGCAACACACCAGAACAAAGGCAGTGGGAAAATGGGCATCACAGTGCTGTACAATCGGAAGTGTACGTCTGGCGGCAGTGGAAGATCGAAAGATGCACGATGAAAGCTTTTTTTTAAAAAATCTCATTCCTTTTGTAGTAACTTCCCCTCATGAATACGAAGTCATGTACATGCAGTTATTGAAGGTTTTTACTTTTTAGAGACACGTTCTTTGCAAATCCTGTCTTTAACTCCCACAGTCGTCATATTAAAAGCAGGCTACATTTGACTAGGGACAGAGTGAAACAAAGCAAATGGCAGTCTAAGACAGGAAGAACAGTTAAATCAACCACACAAACACAGCAATCAGAACAGTCCTCATTCAAACCGTTACCACGGTTATTAGGACAACAAGTGTGAAGTATGTTCATTTCTCCACGAGTAACCTGATATTCTATCCCAAGCTCTAGAAACAAGTAAGCTCATTCCTCCAGGAATAACCAGATATCCCACCCCAAGTTCTAAAAACAAGTATGCTCATTCCTCCTGGAGTCACCAGAAATCCTACCCCAAGTTCCTTACAGAAACAAGTAACCATGAGTAACCAGAAACCGATTATTGCTATCTGAACCTGAGGAAAATACACTAAATAGTTTGCCCTGCAGCCTTGCCGTCTTCCGTGAAAAGACAAGCGCAGGAGCACGCTGTACCACTAACAGACAACAGGCAAAGGGACTTGAGAGAGCCTGCATGATGGAACATCGATGCACTCTACCTGTCCGAGGAATATAGGCAAAGCGTCGGCTCTGCAAAGACATGCAGCAGATAGGTGTCACGGGGTACAATGACGATGAATTAGACGCACCTGGAGGCAGTTGCACGTGCCAAGACAAAGCCTACACTGTGCGCACGCGTGGCGTCGGGACTGGGGGAGGGATAAACTGCTGCAGGTGGTCGGACTACAAGGTATGAAGGTGTACAACAATGGGAATCTCGTTCTGGCTTCTGACAGCCCAACAATACTCAGATATTCTGTGCTTCATTTCCTCTCTGTATGTGGTTGGATCTTTGGGTGTTTCAAGCTAATCGTAGCCACCGCTGTCGGCGGGGTTTGGTGCACTAATAATCCCCTGCCATAAGCAAGGAACATTCTCTCACCTCAACAAGTGGGAGTACCTTGGGTTATCAAAACCATGCAGAATATGCGTTCCATTCAATATCCTTTCCTAAAGTAACACAATGTTGGTGGATTATCGTGACCTCTTCTAGTGCTGGCAACAACTCCGTTTGTCTTTTCACATCAGCACTCGGTTCATTAGGCAGAAACAATTTTCTTTAAAAAGTACCACACCTAACTGAAGTTAAAGAATATTCCAATTTTGTTTTAAAATAAAAATTTTCTTACGCATGTATGTGTATTATGACACAAAAACAGTAATGAAAGTATAAGCAAAATAGTTAAATGAGTGAAATAGGTACACACGACTTACAACGAACATTAGTGAACATGTACTCACGAAACACGAGAGAACTACTGAAATACAGCTTCTGAATGTCGGGGGAAAGTTTGTTTTTCCTTTTAAGGTTCTCTGAAATGACCTGAGGTTGGCAAACTGTACTGTATAATCACATTTTTTTACACCTTAGTCAAGTATACTGTTTTGTTTTCGGGAATTAAAAATTCGTTGTTAAAGTGTCATTCAATATTAAATGCTTCGTCACTGGTACATCAAAGCCGACTTGGCCATGCCTTGCAACTGTGGTTTCCAGAGCAAATTTGGCTAAGCGATGGACAAAAAGGGGCGGAGAAATGATGAAAACGATCAGTTAACACTAAACACTAGTTCGTGGCTAGATCTTACGGACTGCTAGAAAACGGGTGTTTGCCACTGACGTCAACCACGAAACGACCAACCACGCGACCAAACACGGTGTATCTCTCCTGTCTAAAAAACCTAAACGCTTTGTAAACAAGACCTATAAAGCAGCTCTCTCACTCTCTCCAACAGACACCTAGCAGAAACTGGGATGTGAAGAAAGCAGGATAACATTTGCAAGAAGATCATTTTCGCAATGAGACTCCGATTTTTTCCCCAAGTTTATAACAGAAATACGCGACTTTTTTCAACAACAGGAAGATCCACTCACCTGCCGAACATAAAGTGAAAGAGGCAGAGAGAAGGGCGACCAAGGGGTTGCAGAAGGACCCTCCCACTAAAAAAAAAAAAATTCCAAGTGGTGACAGAGGAAAGCGAAATGCAGCAGACAGCAGCCACAACGCACGCAAGTAAAATTCGCACGCAGGCACGCTCTCCCCACCCAATCACAAAACCTCAACCACCACAAAAGCAACAACCATTGCACCCCACCACCAACACAAACACAAACAACTCCTCCGTCATTTCGGTAACGAACGACAGAAAACAACCTTCGCCAGCAATGGCACCATCACCAATCCTTGTCAACTGCCGCCAGCCCCCAACCCCCACCTTCCCCCAATCACAGTATAGCCAACGTATCTGTCTGGGGGTTCATTAAACCATCATTAGATACCTGCCACTGGTCCCCCACAGACTAGGCTAAATGGGGAGGCGCTCCTGTTTGACATCGTCTGCCAGACAACTGCCAGTTTCGTTCATAATTTTATCAAGATTTACAACAAGAAGAAGTTAAGCAGGGCTGCACCTCAGAGTCTCTTGATAAACATGCCTGCTATGACGTGGTTCCTAGAGATGCTTGTTGAGTCCCTGCCTTCGTCTTTACCTTGGCATGCAAAATGGACGAGCAGACTAAAGGGCGAAGTGGTGGTGGTGCTTGGAGGGTGGGAGGTTAAGAATTTGTAACAAATTGCAAAAACGTGCAGGGGGAAGTTCCTCCATTACCCTCGTAAGGATAAAGATATTCATAGCCATGCACAAAATAACGCGAGTCAGGTGGGAAAGTGACTTCGATGGCAGCCATCTCTTATTATATTACCCGACGCTCAATCGCTCAGTCGCCTCGACCAATCAACCATCTACCCTTCCTCTCCACCCCTGCCTTGGTTCACGCTGCATCTGCGCCCAATCTGTATCATTTCAATCTCACTAATCCACGTCCCTGTCCTAAACCATTGTTTCTGCCCACGAACTCGCCCCTTCACTCACCACCCTGAGCGACGGCGCAGGAAAGACGCTACCAAAGGGATTGGTGGGGCGAATGGGGTCAGAGCCAGGGGAGGCAAATTGGACAACTAAACTAACATGCAGTGCTAGATGCAAGAAACTTCTCAACCCCACCACCATTTTAAAAAAAGGCAGCCAGACATGTATCTGTACAGTTTCTCTCGTGCAAATACGTGCACTTGCCGTCACAGCTGCGGTCAGCTGCGTCTTGTCCGTCTCATATTTACATCACTTACTTCTCATTACTACGTCTTGTGTGTATTTTTGTTGTGTCTTGCACGTCCTGTACCTTATTTCTTATGTCTTATAGTTATGTCTCGTAACTTTTATAAGAACGTCCGTGTTTCTTCATGTTACATCTTCTACGTCAAATAGGTTTTGTACGTCACTTCCCTCTTGAACGTCTAGACAGCTTTCTTTTTCTGGCAAAGGAGGGGTGGTGGGGGGGGGGGCGAAGTGTTGTGCAGATCACTGGAGAATGAAGACCAACCTGAATCCTGTAGTTTCCATCTTCTCAAACGTACAGTACTGCCCATAAGCAAGCACATAAGCGAATGCAAGTTCAATGCTACTGGAAACTTGTGGTAGCATTACCTGAGCATTTCTGAAACTACCCCCGTATTAACGGTTATGTTATGGAGCAGAAAACTACTGATCTTAAAAGTGCAAATAAATGTACTATTATGATGCCTATACAACAACGCTAGGGGTCAACCTGACAGCCGTATGTTTTCACCCTTTACCCCTCCCCCAACCCCTTCCCCCCACCAACAAAATGAATGATAAGAGACAGACTCCAATTCCTGTTAATAGCAACATTCTCGAGTACCGCAGTGAACATCTTCAGCTGCGTAAACTGCTGATCCCAGACACGGTTCACCGAACTCGCTCTCCGACATGCCGGAACCGACACGATTAAAACGCGCTAACGAGTTTCCAAGTCACCGAGTGTGAAATAGAACTTGGTGCGAATCCGAGTAATCTGACCAGCACTTGTTCTTGGCGTACGCCACGGGTGTTCGGGTAGGGGTGGGCCTGAGATGCAAGGTGTAGCGCAAGTCACGAAACGGTGGAAACAGGAAATATACAAGAGGGACGCCTGATCACTAAAACGTGCGCGCGTGCTGACTGACACATCCTGCTCGTTCCACCATCAAAGAGCACCCGCCGTCATCAAAGTCACTGTCGAGAACATCGCAAAGCTTATCACTTCGTCTCTCTACCTGCTATGGCACGGTAAGAGAATTTGGTGGATACAGGCGCGCACCAAACTGACCGCGGGGCGATATGACGAATAAAGACACGCAGATTCAGGCTTTCTTAACTCGATGAATCTGCCAACAGCTGAAGAGCTGGGTAAGGAAAATCCTTTAACACTTAAAACTCGGCAACAAAAAAATTTCCCCAAGTTTTATAAACGACTTCTCTGATCTTTAGACTTAAGGCTACCACAGCAGTTGCAAACTCTCACAACATTGCCAGCTGTGTGCTAAACCAAAACCTTACTACGCCAAACCCTTTAAGACCTTTATTATAATGTCTCTACCTCATCGTCCGCCCCTACAAGTTGTCGTAATCTGGGGTGCTGCCTAATCACCATCGTCATATTTTGTATTCCTAATTGCCATTTAGCGACGTCACAAAATACAAGACAGCCCTCTTCAAGATAGTTTCGTTGCTGGAGGGGTCAACTATCCTGATAATTTCCTAGTTTTGTCCTTGAAAGGCCGGACTGAAGAATCCAGGTTTTACCGGCAGTCATCTCGCAGACATCGGGAACATGAAAAGGGTAGAGAAAGGTGCACGGGGGGTATACAGCTCTAACCTCGTGAGTCATACTTTCATGAGTCAGTGGATCTTCCAATGCACGTTATCTTCAATACGCGCACATGAGCGTGCGCGTGCGCAATCTGCTGGGGCAAGCGGAAACTGGGACGATGAGGTGGGGGGGGGGAGACATCCGTGAAAGACGAAGATGAGATCTCAGAAAGGCAGGTGAAAAAAAAAACGTAAGAGAAGGCGGGTTGGAGAGGAGAGCAGAAGAGTGCTCAGGCAAGCGTGTTACAAGTACGTGTTACTATTATTATTATACTAGAACAAACAACGCTCGCTTCTTTACACCGCCCTTCACCCTCCGCCCCCGTGTAGGACCAAGAACACAAGTACTGACCTTTACTGAACGCCAGACCGCGAAGATGTCTGGCTCCGCGAATTAAAAACAAAAAGTAACAGGTACAAGTGAAATTCGCACAAGCACGAAGACCGATTTACATGCAGACGCCAGGTGCGAGACCCCTATCCCCCCTCTTCTTCACTACCGCCAGCCCATCCACTGGTGTAAAAGCGACTGCACTCCGCAGAATTCGTTCCTGGTTTTCTTACAGCTCCCCAAGAAGGCGCCACTAGTACGATGTTGCCTGTAAGTACTCCTATTATAATTATCAGACACAAAACGCCTTCCATTAACCGTCGTGGTTCTCTGCCAAAGGGGTCGCACCAGAAAGAACGAAGCATGGCCACAATCAAAGTCTCTTGGCGTTTAGCAGTTAAGGTGTGCTCAGGTGCCTATTCTCAACGCACACCTGACACTACTCCCCACCCCCACCCCAAAAAAAGCATCAAAGAGGAAACGTACCATTACGATGGGAGAATGCTAAAAATTCAGCATTTGCGTAAATGCACATTTTCCCAACAGCGTGAAAAAAAGGGAAACGTGAAAAAGTGCGTGTGAAAAAGGGAAAATTCCTCTGTACAACTCGACCTCCTACAGCCACCACACGCACGAACCCCCCCCCCCCCCCCCCCC
>SMGT01009369.1:846987-864225 GCA_004794575.1 Lanistes nyassanus
CCACACACACACCCACCCCCAAATACGTGGAAATGCACTGTCGTTACTGTATTGCGTTTCCTGTCTGATCTTTTTCAGCGCGCTGTCACGCAGAGCTCGGAAGAAATTGTCAGAGGCTGGGTCAAAATGTCATGTACACACACACACACAGAAGGAAGACGAAACGTGCAGACGCATCACCCGTGGCAGCTGTATCATAAGTTTTTTAGTATTTTATTTTATTTTTAGCTGGTACACTGTACAAGAGTAAGAGAAAAATACGTAGCATCAGTTTTCTGTGTACTCTTGTCCAGCACAGGGCGACCTCGAGCTGTTTCGGAAAACATTGAAAACGCGTCAAAGCTTCGCGTGTGACTGGCCTTTAGAACTGTTAGCAACACGCGAGTGAAGCGCGTCCTTTCTAGAGTCACGCATGAGAACAAAGTGAGACGGCTGCCGTGAGTTACTCTGCCTGCTTGGCTGTTGTTCTAAAGACATTGATGATACCTCCTGGTCTGGAGAAGAACTCTTGACATGTATCTTAAGGCTTTTTCTTCCGGCCAAACGTGGGTCTTAGATCGCTGAACGTGCAATCGAACTAGACCAGCTATAGGCAGTCTTCGATTTGTGCGGTTGATAAAGTCCCGACTCCACCAGCGCACCAGCGGTGGCTTGCATGAGCGTTCATATCTGCACTTCCGGTCATAAGAGTGGTCGTAATTAAAGCCAATTTGCCTGTGTATTTTATGTGTACATTTACGTACGAACAGGAGATTTTAACGCTCATGCAAGCCAGCTCTGCTACACGAGTATCAGCTGAATCAAACTTCACAAACACCTGGATCACAAGTGACCTATAGGTATCAAATTCTGACATCACCACCTAGCTTTACTCGTGATTCTTGCATGTCTGAAATTCGTCTTGAGCTAAAAGAGAAATTATTATTATTTTGAACAAAAAAGTATCTAACTTACAAGCTGTTCATACATATTTCGATGTAGCGACGTACACAAATGCAACACGCTTTGGGCAGAGGGTACAGCTAAAGTCTATTACCTGTGGCTGATAGCATCTGTCGGGGTGGACAGGTGCGACAGCAGCGGCTCCTGACTGCATATCCATCTGCACACTGTACACGTAGGTGAGCGACACCTCACCAGCCCACACTTGTCTGTTCATGATCAAGGAGGCAGTTCCACCTTTCCGACGCTGCCTGAAACCAGATACGTCGGGCGTCCTCGGCGCTCCTCCGCACGCAGTTCTCTACCTACGCCAACACATCGATCTCAGGGCATTTACCATCGCACGTGTATTTCTTGACAGTAGCTGAGATTTCAGCAAGATCGCCAGTAGGCCTATATATCCTGGTATTTATAAGTTTTATGAGAGGAGAACTCAGTTACAGAAGCACTGCCGGCTCCTGCATTTCGCGAGCCTGTGACGGTAACACGTTGGTCTCCAACACTCGTAAATCCACACAGCTTGTCGGGAGTTTTTTTTCAATGCTTTTGAGTGGAAGCGTACGTCGATTAAAGATTTCCATGGTGCGCGCCAGCAAGCACGTATTTTTAGAATATAAGTTTCAGCTTCTTTCAATATTTTGTTAGTTAACCTGGCACAAATCCTCACCTCTACAAAATCCCTTTTCCTTGGTTATTCCGATATGAAATCTAATTTACCTCTTTCTTACTGGGCGTATTTGGTGTAATGGTGATAATAGTATGGATTCTTACTCCTCCGGCAAATCGCAAGGAGACACGCGACTTTGCAGTATCTCAAGTTCTAATGCTGATGATGATGAACATGACTGAATTGCCAAGTCACAATGTTTACTGCCCGGGTTCATAACTTCCGTGACAGCTAACACGGTTTATTGTCGTCTTTACAAGAACCGACTTCTGTGCTATAAGCCACGATCCAAGCTGTGAAATCTATTGCATCGGAAACCTGACTCCTCTGAACACTCACGTGATCCTCTGCAGCTGTCGTAACAACGATCTTGATTATGAAGCAAGACCAGAGAATCTGTACGTCACTGGCTTGCTGGCAGTACGACCAACACAACTAAATCACAATTAATTTTACTTCAAGTAGTGAAGGTCTGCAGAAAAATAACTACCCACATTCACTGGCAATACATCGCATTCAAGAGAAGGAAAGAGTTCGAGGACTGAAGGGGGTGGAAGTAAGAGGCCTTATAACAAAAGATTATTCTCCTAGCTGCCAGCCTAAAAGCTTCATTTGGTTACTCCATCAGCACTATCACCTCACGCTGGCGACGGCGGTGGGGGCGGTTGGAAGGTGGAGTGTCGGGCGTGGTAGCAACTGACGTAATTCCGCCATCGGGTTAGGTTGGCCGCGTCACGCGAGCGCGAGTTTTGCAGGCGCTTCTGTTCTAAATGCCAGCTTCTCACGTGCGGGCTGGAGCGCAGCTTCGTTCTGACAGACGCTGCCTGAAGGAAGACAGGAGGCTATTTGGCAGGAGATGCGGAAATTCGTTTCAAACACGCAAACCCGTTTAGTAGCGAATGGCTCCGAATTCCCAGATGGTTCGTGGATCACACATCCATGAAGCTGCTATCCTGGGAAGGACAATGGCTTTTAGCACTCTGTTTCGTGTCGGCTCTGTTTTAAGAAAGCTGAATTCTTTTAATAAAATGGGAAGGACATGGTTCGTCTACGATTTGCGCATCTACACAGTTCGTGCATTTTCCTGAGTAGGCCTAGATAATTTATACACAGTCTGTTTTGGTAGTTGCAATCACACCACAGCTTTCGCTATCTGTCCACTGAAAAGGCTTCGATACAATCTTATCCTCCTTCCCCCCTCCCCCCCAAAAAAATGACGCAACTCACAAGGTCTAATCTGCGAATCCCTATTGTACACCTGCTCACATTCAGGTACGTTAACAGTTAACCGACGCACATTGCGACGCAGATTGCGATTCCAGCAGAACAGCTTAAACATCGAAAACTATCTGCTGATATGCAAATCCACAGTTTGCTTTACAGTTCACTCACAATTTTCGCACAGTTCAAGACGACGTTAGAGACGACTTCAGAGTTCCCACATTACCTATCGGCTGTCCGATGGTCGAGATGCCCACACGAGTGTGCAGTTCCACACACTTTTGCACACTTTGTCCGCTGAGGCACCAAGCAGTGCCGAGAAGCACCTTGCCGCTAACGAATAGAGGGCGTCTTGAAACCTATCCAAGATCAGCTTCGCCGTTTTATGGAGGACGATCAAAACATGTAATCTCCACAAGACGATACGGTGTTGTTGGCAGTAGCCACTTAAACAACCCAACAAAACAAATTTTTATTCGTTTGTTTTTCTTTCCTGTTTCTCGAGGCGGGAGTCGGTGGTTTGCATCCTAACCGAGTCATACACACGACTTAAAAATTGCCAATCTAGCAGCTGCCCTGCCAGACGCCTGGGCGGCCTGGCACTATAGGGAACAGTACTAGGACTGGTTGGCCCGGTGTCAGTATAATGTGACTGGGTGGGACTGAGGCCGTGTTGTGACAGCAGTCCCACGTGTGCAACACGTTGTCTTAAGCAACCCGCGTACCGTCCTGAAATGCACCTCGTTTGCTACTGAACGGCAACAAAACCCCCAAAACCCCAACCTTCCTTGCTGTTTCTCTTTATAGCCCTGCTGGCTACTCTGTCCGTGACGTGCACGACGCCAGCAGTTCCTCTGACGGTCAGCTGTTTCTCGACGCACTGCTGCACTCTCACCCTCAACCCGAGCGCCACGCCCCAGGAGCTGGTATCGGACACCATACGGGCGCGCAGATCGGCGCTTTAGGGGGCGCACCGCAAGACCATCTGCTCGTCTCGGAAGATGCACGTGCAAAGGCGTTGCACGATCTGTTGGTGGCGGAAGGCGTGTGCATTAAGAGGAGAAGGTTTGTGTGCACACGATCAAACGCTTTGACCTCCCATGGCTATAGCTGCTGCCAGTACTGACCAGGATCGCCTCTAAGCCCCGTACTAAAAATAGCGGTATCCATAGAAACCCTACTTGTCCACATCTATGAGGTGATGTAGCGGCAAGGCTGTGCTAAATGAACACAGACGAGATGGCGTCACGCTGACTTGTTCCTGGGATTGTCGCGCGGCCGTTATTATGACGTCAGGGAACCGTCTTTGATCTGGAAGTTGTGGCCAAAGTAGCATCGCTGGCGTTTATCGTCTTAATAATTTACATTTAACGCTTTCCTTCGTCCCTACCCTCTCTGTCTTCACATTTGTTTTTTCTTGTCTTCAACTTGTAATGTCTTAGATCATCTCAGCCGGACTGTTCATCCTCTTGTTCGTCTGTTATTCGGAATCCATCGCCTCTTATTTAAGATTGCTTCCCTACAGGAAATCACCACTAGCATATCCTCTTTGCTGTTTCCACTGTCCTCAGCAGTTGGGTCCTCCCACCTACAGAATGTTTCCTCCAGTCAGTTGACCCTTATCCGTTAGGCCAACACCCGGCCGCGAAATTCTTCTTCCCAACTGAGTTCTGCCCCAGCCCAGAGACGCATGCGCAAACCACCTTTCACCAGACACAGGCTTGAACATGTACATGAAAACAGAAACCCTACCCAATACCACACCTTAATTCTACTCTTAACCCCCTCCCCTCCAAAACAAAAAGGTGTCTTCAAGGTGTCTGCTAACGCTTCTAGTAAATAATAAATACACATGTATCCATTGCCAGGATTCTAAGCTTTCAGGACCGCAAGTTTCGTGGGTGGCAAGTGGGGCGACCGCCCCAGGCCCCACTTTTGAGGAGACCCCGTGTTTCAGGCCTAAGGGCGTCCTTATGAGCTTGTCAAGCTACACCCTACTCCGGTTAACTGGAAATGGTGATACAGGCTCCGTTTAAAATCCTCCTTCAAAGTTAAATTCCGTAGCGTAGTACGTGGATGTCTTTTGTACTAATAATAATAACAAAAAATTCGGTCGTCAAGTCGCGAAAGTTGATCTAGTCTTGACATAATCGGTGTTTGCGGTAGCATGCCAGTCGAGATACCTGCTCTGGCCCCGAGCGGTCATGGTCAACCCTAGGCCCGAGTACTCCTACGTTAACGCCGCCTCCGCAAGCTTTATATGACACTGAGGCTGCTTTACCTGCAGTTCACGCAGCTACAAGTCGGTAAGGTCCCATCTAGTCGTAGTTTACGTGCGGGAGCAAGACTGAGACTTCTACAGGTTACCTGACAACCTCGATCCGTGGTCTCCCGTCAGTTTGCGCCTAAAAGACCTTTATTAGATTAGCATCCGGTTCACAGCCGCCTCTCCGATCTGAGGTCGCATCACATAACAGTCCTAATTCACTGGAGCCAACCAAAGGGCGAGCTCTATTTCGGAGGTCTTTCTGGGGGCGGGGGGAGGAAGAGAGGGATGTTTCGGGAGGAGGAAGATTTAGGGCAAGGGCTGGTGGTTAGGGGTTGGGGTTAGGGGAGGAGTCGGGTGGATGTAAGGGTAGGAGGTTATACGCAGTATCATCTTCAAGGAAATGTGAACGTTTGCAGTGATGACCCTAAGAGATTAGAATATTTTATATGTTTGATTGGCTCCAGTGAATTCGAGCTTTTTCAAGCTCGTAGCACTTCAAACCTGGATATCCACAAGCACACATACGCGCGAGCGCACAGTCGTGGGAGGCGGGTAAGTGGTGCTTTAAATAAGTCTCGATAGAAACGCTTGCATGCACCAAGCCAGACCTTTTGGTGAGTCACGCAACGGCCATCTGGTTCCAGTCCCAGTCACACTGTTCTGTGTGCCCGCATACCGCGCCTACACCTTTATCTCGCCTGCACTCGGCTGGTGGAGAAAACAACAGAAGCAAAAGTACATACTGGCAAGTGAAAGTAATGAATGACACATGTCGCACTCTTGCTTGAAGAACCACGCACGCGCGCGAGAGCAGAGAGAGAGAGAACTGATTTGCAGTGTCGAGTGAGTACAAGTTCTGACCAAAATTTAGTACCGAGCACGCGCATTTACTGCACAGTGTGTCATTCAAGAATCATCTTTCTAGCTCTACATACAGGTTCACTTGGGCTCATTGGGAGAGGACAAGAAAATGTTGGGGTTTTTTTAATTTACCGGTGACACGTGAATTTTGCCACCAGTTGGAATGAGTACAACTTGGTCTATCTGATTTAACGCATTTTTTGTTGTTCCCTCCAATTTAGTCCACTATCATCATCACCCCGTCATCTCCGACGCCGCAGCTATTGTGTAACACTTCCATTCTCCACCCGCCTCTTCCTTACATGCACCGTACTCATCCAATCGTGAAGACGCTCAAACTAGATAGTGCGCGTCCCAAACTTTATTTGTTAAACATAAACCGTTGCAGGTGGTGGCCGGCTTACCATGCAACCTATTCCATAGTCTAGTGGCTATCTTATAGGACCTCTTCTCTCTCACTACTGTCTACCCTGTTAGTGACACAGACGGAAGCCTGGCCTTCTACTATTCTCTAACTTTTCCTGGCCGCTAAAGGCAGTGGCTTCTTCCAGAGTATAGCTCCATTGTACAGCTGCAGCGAAGGCGCATGTAGAAGAATAGCCCTGTGGCTCATCCTCCACTGTGCCCCTCCGATCTTCTCCTGCTAACTCCTGCCTTGGGCCTTCGTGATCAAAACTTTCTAAGTCCCATGGCCAAGCAAGCATAAGCCCTATGGGCTGGGCCTAAGCCCGAGCAAGCTTCTTCCGTCTGTATCCTTCTCTCTCTGAATCTCCAAGTCTGAATCTCTGTCTGAATCCCCTATATTCTTATTTCTCCCTACTCCAGCGCCCTCTACATCAAATGCTCTATTCTTGTAAACAGCATCACGAGTTTCCAAGGCCAGCGACCGGACATTAGTAATACATTCGTGATCAGTTGTCGCCGTGCTGTCCCTGACTCTTGAACCTGGGAGGTGGGTTGACTACCCCCTTCCCCAGTACGTATTGTTCTCTGGGAGAGCACGAAATTTACTTCCCTGAACTAAACAAACTACCCTCTGATTTAAACTGCGTGAACAATGCTATTTTTACACGCCAGGTCTCAATTTCGTTACATACTGTCATCAACAACATCATCTTTGTGTCGCTGTCATCCTTTTTTACTTTGTCCTACTCTAAACGTCTTTATCAATACCTCACAGAGAAGCCGTGCGTCCACCGGATAAAATTTATGACGCGCCATTTGTTTTGGGTTCAGTTTGCATCCAGTAATCACAGCATTCAAATGCCATTCTTCAGCCAGTGCACATTCGAAAATCTGCCTCAACCGTGTGGTTGATTCAGCGACAGACAGACAGATACACACACAGGCTGTACTTTTGTGCATGTTTGGTGGACAGTGTTAATTCTGTTATGGAAGCAAGGATTGGTCAAACACGAACTGCAGACTGGAAAGCTCTTACAAGCTGAGGGATGTAACTTTCTACGTAGTTTATCCTGTGGGATGGTGCCAATAAGTGCTATCGCATGCTTCAGTATCTGCGTACAGGCACGATAATCGGTAAGCGTGTGTCAAATTAGAAGAGATACCGCTGCACTATTCCAGGGGAAATAATTCTAGTGGAATTCCTGAATCCAGTTTCAAAGATGCAATGAAACCAAGGGACGCAACAGTCGTAGATCTGACGCCATTTTTCGTAGGATTTTCTATGTAAGATCTCAGAGAATCGTCTCGGAGATTCGTAGGCTCACAATCGGGTGAAGCGAAGACTCCAAAGTCTAGAACCAGGTTTCAATCAACCCATTAGACGAACCGGGAAATAACCGTGCAGAGTTATATAGGCCTATGTATGTGTGTACTTCTGAGATCCGTCCCATATAATATGTGAGAAATTCTTGTACTGAAAAAAAGATCCCCCCCTTCGGAGAAAAGTTTGTTTACCAACGCACACTTATGTCTTGGCATGAAGGCCCCTAGCAGTCCGTGGGGTTTTCTTATGCTCGACCACATACGAGCCTTCCGTAAACTTAAAACTGGTCAACACACCACAGGACACGACGAAATTCTTCCCACGATCTTAACATTCTGAGCGACTCTGGGCGAATGACGTAACACACCCAGAAGGCGTTGGTAAATTCTCCAGTAACGTGATGCCTGAGATAACGGACTTGCTCATTCACCAACGGAAACTCTGGAATCAAACGCCAATTTCTCATATAGACGCTAAAATGTTTTGGAAGCGATCGTCTGCTTCTCTTTGAATGCGTAAGCACGTGAGCGAAGTTTTAAAAGCTAAAATTAGTAGAACCCGGATACTAGTCACGTTGACTGAGCTGGGAAAA
Source organism: Lanistes nyassanus (assembly GCA_004794575.1). Classification (NCBI taxonomy): domain Eukaryota; kingdom Metazoa; phylum Mollusca; class Gastropoda; order Architaenioglossa; family Ampullariidae; genus Lanistes; species Lanistes nyassanus. The sequence continues at coordinate 855,269 of SMGT01009369.1, forward strand.
CGGAAGTAAGAAGTTCTGTCAATACGATGGCAGTAACAAGGTGAATGTTCTAAGTATGCAAGAGGTGAACGAGTGCGAACAAACGAAAAAAAAAATTCCGAACAAACCTTTGCTGTATGAAAACGCAGCCCCAATACGACACGGGTATAATGAAGAATAATGTACATTGCCATCACATATTAACTATAAACTCTGCAAGCCGGTCAAACCCTACAGTGCAGAGATTCCAAGACGCTTCCGGAGCCAGAGAAGGACTGCTATTTTTACCCCCAAACCCTGAAACATTACCTGTTTAAGTGTGTCGATCATATTCAATTTGCCACGGGGCACAACTTCATTTTACCTCAGCGAGTACCCAGGTTTAACCTTTATTATTATTATTTTTTATAGAAAGTTGCAATTATTTTTAGAGGTCAATGATGCAGTAAGTCTCCGGTGGATACAGCTGCTTACCTCAGGTGGTACAGCTCAGATTCTCAGACATGATTTCACCTTAGTTGGTGCAAACGGTAAACTTGAAGTAAATGTGCATCATGAAGGCTATTAGCTGAGGACGCATAGCTGGTGTCTGATTGCTGAAAGGATTTAGATTTCTTTGCGTGTTCTTGAGTACGTGCAAGCGCGTCTATATCTGTGCTGCGCAACTGCGAACGCCCGTTCTTGTCTTCGTGCCTGTGAGTTGTCGTGCGTGAGTGCGTAAGAATCAGCACGCTTGAGAGTGCGTGCGTATGTGCGAGTGTGCGCAAGAGGGAAGTCGGAGTGATGGATAGGATGGAAGACAGCAGAAGACAGAGCTAGGAGTAGATGTTTGAAGGTTTGGGAACATAAGGTTTGAAGGTATGGGAACATAAGGTTTGAAGGCTTGGGAACAAGGAACATATAAGGTTTAAAGGTTTGGGAACAAGGAACATAACGTTTGAAGGTTTGGGGAACATAAAGAACTTAAGGTTTGAAGGAATGGCAACATAACACTGCGCCCGAGAGAGAGAGAGAGAGAAGTGAGGGTGTATGCACGTGCGTGCCCGAGTTGCGCTATTCAGGTGTACCCGCAGGCTAATGATGTGTACAGAAATGATTATATCTGGCGGGATGCGTGAAGGGATTGTGTACGTCTCACCACCCTACTCCCCCATCCAGAAACTCTCTGTGCCTCCTTACCTCGCTTCTCGAGTATTTCTCCATAACTTTTTTTTTAAATATAGTATTCGTCTTTTTACTGTGTCTGTTTCTCTTTCTCCTTCCCTCATATTTGATATTATGTATAATATCTTCCCCGTTCGGCACACATAATTATTTATGGTAATTGAAGAAAAGAAAAACATAGTCGGAACAGAGAGGACACATGCACGAAGTTATCAGAAAACCTGCGAGACATTACTGTAATATCTGGAACTATCAGTACAGCTTTCCCGCTGCCAGCCAGGCTTGGCTTTGTAAAGCACTTAAGATGGGGATGCACCTGCGTGAGGCACGAGAAACTGTCAGGATTCCTTGCCGTGCCTGCAAATAGAACATGGGGGCTGGAGAAACGGGGACTGGAATAAAAATAGCCTCTTTTGCTGACTCGGCATAAAACGGTAAACAAAGAAAAGACGCACCAGGTGACGGCGCCACGAGACCAAGAGGATAAAGAACAGGAATGGAGTCGGATATCTGTCGCCTCTGCATGCAGCATTGGTAGGAAGCTGAGTGATTTCCTGTGATACAGTCCTCCTCGCTGCTCGGAGTAGAGCCACAAGAAACTTACACTGACTAAATATTTCCGTCAAGAAAACTGCATAACTGTTAAACGCTCTCTCTCTCTCTCTCTCTCTCTGTTAGGTGTGCGTGTGTGTGCGTGCGTGCGTGGTCGAGCAGGGCACTGTTAATTCTCAATTATCTTTCTCGTTCTATTGGAAGCAGATGCAGAGTGCTAATGAAATCTAGGCAAAGCAATCCTTATTCTTAATCCCGGAAGGACATGTTGAATTCAAAATGACATAACAAAGCATACAACACATTTAAGTGTGACAATAATAATAAGTGAAGAGATTAAGGAAATCCTTATCGTCTGCTATTATACCCGTCGTCCGTGGTGCAAGAATCACGGAAAGAGAACAGAACTTCCTTTGCACTTTTTAAAAAGACCGCCTCGGTGGTCTAGTGGTTGAAGCTTCCGCTTTCGAGGCGGGAGATGGGTGGTTCCCGAGTCGTACCTGTATTTAAAAATTGACAGTCTAGTAGCTGCCCTGCCAGACGACTGGCACTATAGGGAACAGTACTAGGACTGGTTGACCCGGTGTCAGTATAATGTGGCTGGGTGGGACTGAAGCCTGTGACAGCAGTCCCAGCGTGGCGCTTTGTAAACTTGTCTAAGCAACACCGTCGTGATATCAGCCTAGCTTGTGGCTGGACGTTGAGCAACGAACAACCAACCAACTTTTTTTTTTTAAAGACGCGTCTTGTAGTTTGTCTCTTGCAAACTGGCTGACTCCAATGGTGAGCTTTAAAAAAACTGGAACCCTTTGATATTAACATGCTGTCAGTACTTACCCCTTTCCCTAGCAGTTAGCAGACTTAGAACGTCTCAATATAATAGCATCACATTATTTTCATAACTGTTTACTCATGTATGTTAGTGACTGGGTTTTGATATGGTTTCATTTAAGAGTTTTGTTTTTCCCCTAACTTACTGGACCGCTGCCATCAGTTAATAATGTTCGCAGTAAGGGTTAGTATTTCATATGTCCGTAATCCTTGTATATCTGTTTGGTTGATCAGTTTATGCTTTTTAAGGAAGACAACACACCATATGACTGCTCACCCTAATAAAAAGGTTGTTTTACGGTCAGCTTCACCTGCAGTCAACTTTGTTATGTTGTCAGGAAGCTTTCGGACAGCTTGAAATCACCGCAATTAAATTTTAGCGAAAAGTTCGATGTTCTGGTCTAGGTCGGACGTGCTGAGCGCGACTGTTAATATCGCAGACTGTCCCCTTCCCGCTAATTTTATTTTTACGAATGCATTATAATTCAATTGAATTAATTGTAAGTGTAGCTGCGGGAATTTGTATAGTTGTAATCAGTGTTTCGGAGCAGTAGCTATAATTTGATTGATAAAATTATTTATTAACCTGTTTGTGTCCCTTGCGGTATATAGCGGTACAAAGACAAGCACCGTTTTAAGACCGTACCAGAATTTACTGTATTCCGGTACGTACCGGCACCTCTAGCAAAGCACACAGGCAGGCAGGCAGGCAGGCGAACGGACGGACGGACGGACGGACGGACGGACGGACGGACGGACAGGCAGGCAGGCAGCCAGGCAGGCAGGCAGGCAGGCAGACAGGTAGGTCAGAGGAGTTCGTGCCGTGCAGCCCTAGACTTGATTAGTTTCAACGCCTGAAGGGTCGGTGTGTCTCACTGGCCGGAACATCACCCAGCAGCTGGTGTCTATGTATGATTATTTACAGAGCTGGAGATGCTGCGGTGCACGCTAATCTCTCATCTTCCGCTCTCACAGGTGACTAATTCTTGCTTCAGGTCTTAATGAGAAGCGCACGGAAGCCAGTGTACCCCGTCCTGCACGGAGAGACGCCACCGCAGCACAAACATGGTGGGTTTTGCTGAAGACAGAAACGCAAGCAAAGCTAGGTGGTAACGTCAGAATTTCTGTGTTCGATGTTTTGAACTCTGACGTGACCACCTTAGACCGACTGTGTCTGCAAAACTCGCCACTAGAATATAATCGCCAATCGACATGTTTCCGTGTCCGGTGCATATCCCCGTTATAGAAACGTATCTTGTGTAGCCCCTGCATCTTAATTGATGGTGACACGTGCGTATCCCTTTCAAATAAGATACGGCGGTAGCAGACGGTTGCCAATTACATGGACTTGTTCTGTTACCTGCTTGTCTTGATTACAGCATTTAATTAGCAAGCTGTACCGACACTACCCGAGATTGTGAAATTACGTATATTCGTATATCCTTAATATCCTTAAACAAATAAAATTTTGAGTAAGCCCTTAAGACAAATTGTGTGTTGACGTACAGAAAAGAATTTAGTACACTTGTATCTTTCATAAATGCTGAGGTATCCAGCGTTTACATAAGTAAAAGCCTTTCCTTCTCTGCGTAAACAACCATGCAGTGACTTTATACACAGGTCATATAGTTTTTGTACAAACAAATTTTCCATTATCAAATGCTGTTTCAGTACAGTTAGTCTGTTGGTTGCTTAGCTCCGCGTCAGCAACTTGCATGAGATTTGCAGAACGACAAAGAGGGCAAATGCAGGGCAAAGGCTTTATATCAAACGTAACTATTGCAATACAAGACAGTTTCGACCAGATAAAATAATGCAGACAGAACCCTCGACGGTTTATGCTGTAAATATTAGCTTAAATAAGGTTTCCCGGGCCGTTAGCGTACAGGTATATGAATATCGCCTGATGGCATGCTCGCTCGTACCTTGTTTAACAAACACACAATCGCCTTCTTTTGCAGTTAGCAACACAGAGATAGGTGTTTGCTGCCACGCCGCAAACTAGGTGCATATCAGTACGGAGCTGCTTCGACAAAGTTTAAGTCCTGGCACACTTGAGACTGCTGTCGCAATGCAGACCCATCCAGTCGCCTTACGGGCCAAGCAGGTGTAGTCCTAGCACTGCTCACTGTAGTGCCAGGCGTCTGGCAGGGCCGCTAGTAGATTGCCAATATTTAAGTCTTAGGTATGACTCAGCTGGGGAGCGAACCACCGACCTCCCGCCTCGGAAGCAGACGCCTTAACCACTAGACCACTGAAGCGGTATATGGCACGGAGAGGAACTGAGAAAACGCATATAAGCAACCCCTAACTTGTACATTACTTTCGTGATACAACTAAGCTAGCCAATATGTATCGTCAATTCTCTTTACACAGGCACGCACGCGCGCGCGCGCACATGCACACAAGCGAGCGCGCATACACACAGAGGAAGAAGACAGAGAGAAAGAATGATAGACTGCATGTACGTGCAGACCAGGGAAAATGCCAAAATGCAGACGTGGCTACCAGCTAAGATTGCTCATCTGCGCCATCACACCCCTACCTCTTCCCATTCTGCATGGATTCTGCCTGCGGGAAGCCAAGACTTTATTTCATAGCACATTAATCTACAACGCTGAGCTAAATGTTCTTGCAACCCTCTCCTTGTACGCATTTTCTGCTTTTTTCTGTCTACCTTTAGTGTCGTTAAACATGCGAAAAGTATTTTTCCTTGGATGAAAGCTCTAGAAACAGCGTCCACTCCTCGCATATTAAAAGGTCAAAGGTTTCACAAGACGCGAAACTTTCTGGTGAACACTGGAAACTCTTTGCTTGTGGTTACAGTCTCAAAACAGTGGGAAAAGATGGGGAGGTGAGGAAAAGAAGAGGGGAGGAAGAAAAGGTAGAGAAACAGGAAGAAAAGGAGGACAAACTATACATTATTCATTTCTACAAAAGCTCGGTAATTGCGTCCCTATATATACACACAAATATATCTGTGACTTCGTAAACCAACGTTAAGTCTTCATTCTCATCCCCTTCAGCTCTGTCTGCAAAGTATGCATGCGTCACTGTGCGAAAGTCTGCACTTGTGATGAGCAAACGTGTACGTGTATCTCGCGTAAATGCTCAAGCACGTCATTTACGCGAGATACACTCGTTTCCTCTTAAAGCGGACCTACGTTTGTTCTTTAAGCTTAAGTCTGTAGTTTGGCGCAGTGGATCCAAATTCCAGCTGCAGCTTTTGGGCCCAGCAACGGTGTAACGCGTTGCAGACAAAGCGCGGGGCTGTCCAAGGAGACACGAGAGTTCGCATGTTTTGTCCACACATCAAGCTGCACGTGCAATACTCAGGATAAACGGGTCTTTCCAGCAGTTTTCTGACTGGAAGTCCATGACAAAAGGTGGTTTAACACAGCCGAGGTGTGCGCAGAAATGCAAGGATTGAACCAGAAAGAGCTTGCTGCGTTGAAACGAGGCTTGCAAAACCCGCTCGGCGGCAGCTGGCTGTGATTTGTTTACAGTTAAACTTTTATGTATTTCTTGGTGTGCGTGGGGGGAGGAGGGGCGTGTTTATGTATGTATGTATGTAGATGTGTGTGTTTATGTGTGTGTGTGAGAGAGAGAGAGAGAGACATCGGCTTCTTGTGCACGGGGTGCATCCAAGCGTGTACAAGTGTGCACAAGCGTGCGTGCGTACATGGCATGTAAGTATTTCAGTCGATTCCTTTAAATGATGATCTTTCATCAAATTTGGTTTCGTAAAAAAATTATGACAAAATAAAATCTTCAAAATTTTTAGACCCGTTGCGACGAGGTCATTATCGCAACTGACTCCAACGCCCAGTAACGGAAGCTTCAAAGACTCTCTGGGCTCTCCCTGCAGTGCTGCAGTACCCTTTTATGTTACGATAACAATGCTCTCGATTTCCCGCCAGCACATAAGAGATTCCAGACAGCAGAGGGTAAAAGCTCGTTTTCCAAACGACGAACAATATCGCCTGTGGTGTCGGTCTTGGCTGTTATGACAAAGGTGTTGCACGCACTCAAATACACAAATAAATCTCTCGTAGAATTAGAATGACCGGAAGTGTTTCGTGGCAGTTGTTAGTGTCAGACGCTTGGGGTGTAAGAAAGTAGAAAGAACTGACACATAAACACGAGCATGCACTTGCACATGACCTACACAAAATTCACCCCCTGACTAGCCCTCTCATTTACTTTCATCCACAAATATAGAGGCACGCACGCATGCACACAAACACGCATGTTAGGGCTAACACATGCACGCATTATCTTTAAGCGAAAGAACGTGTACATGTCCTGGTTCGCCGCACGTTCGTCCTCTAGCAAAGCCCCTGAACTGCTCCAGTCCTCTTTCCTTATTGATCTCTTTTTTTTTCCTCCGACACATCATACACACGTAAGAACGTACACATACATTCACTTACATACACAAATCATACGTACAAATGAAAAATATCTGATCGCCGATTATCCACTTAGAAACAAGATCCACTCTGGCGAGTCTTTACGACTGTCAGTCTGTCTGTCAGTCTGCCTGTCTGTCTGCCAGTACCTACGACACAAACCGCGCTACCAGAAGTTTGTTGGTGGAAGCTAGAGAACACGGGTGGGTCTGGGCTGGAGAAGGCGGAACAACTCGAGACTGCGCGTCCCCCGCCAAAGCGAAATTGCTGAGTCATCAGTTAATTAAACCTGAGTACGTGCATGCCTAGCGCACCAGTAAATAAGTTTCTTGTGAATGGGTTTCCAGCCATGTTCTTCACCACCCTTCTGCACGTGTGCACATGCCGCTACCGCTGCGTGTGCACGCCAGTGCGTTGCCTAAAGGTCTATGTCTAAACCGGACGAATCTCTGTCGCAAATTCTGAACGAACATTCGTCTGGTCTGGTTAAGAAAAGGCCTTCAGCTACACTTTGAACTCTGCATGAAGTCAGTGGAGCTCAAAGGACTAAAGGTCAAACAAAAAGCATTCGGCGAACCACTTCCAGGCAAGCTAGACAGCTCACAGCTGACGACGGGAGAAGAAATACAAATTTGCAAAATATTAAAAATGGAAGGAATGCTTTCAATGGAGAGGGTTTATACAGAACGCGAATTATTGAATGAACAGTTCGGTGTCTGGCCAGGTTGGTGGATGGATGGATGGATGGGAATTAAGATGGCTGAATGGACTGGATGTAAGGAAAAACCAAATGGTTAATAACTGCAAGAAATACCAAAGGAATTAAAAAGGAAGTGAAGAAAGAAGCGAAAGACAGGACGAAGCAATGCGCAAGCGGAAGGACAAGAAAGAAAAACAGAAATAAAAAAGGAAGACAGAGAAGACAGACAGACAAATATGAGTGACAAAAAACTTCAATTCAAGGGGCAGAAAAAACTGAAAGTGTATCGCACCAGCTTACGCAGCAGCATAAGAAGAAACAAGCTTGATAGGGAGCCTACAGCATCGAACGTGATGACACTTGCGATAGCATGATGATAGAGTCTAACATCAACACCTAAGGTCGCGCATTCTTCGCGGGATTCCCAAGTCACACCCACTGAACTCTTCTAGAAAGGAGGAAGGAGAGGAACAGCAGACCCAGTCCTGCTCAAGAGACTGGGTCGTCACTGACGGCTGGTTGCTGTAGGAGGAACAAACACAAACATTGAACATCTTATAGTCAAATTCTCTCCACTGCTGCACACAAGCAATCGAAGACACTGTACTCACCCTCGTGCGCGGTAAAGTTTGGTAGTAGAAGAACCGGTAATCCTCAAACCCTCTGAAATTCATGACTCTCTCTCTCTTTCTCTTCCAGCCGTCAACTCAGGAGTGCACTTTCAAAGCCGGCAACCACTTCCGTGTTTTGAAGACTCAACCGTTAGTTGCGCGCACGCGCGCACACATGCTCTTTTGGGGTTGGGAGTCTTCAAACACAGCCACAGCGGGGACGTAACATGCAGAAAGGTTCCACGTTTAAAAATTCCCAGACCTGGCAGGAAATCTTCCACGCCAGTGTGGCAGGCGATGTGAACACCGCAGCACAGCAGGAGCAGCAGAAAACAGCAGCCACAGGGGCAGGTAGGTGGAAATAACGGCGAACAGAGCCGTCTCTGTGTACTTGGTGAAATCTGTCATCTGAGGCTCGCCAGTTGCAAAACGTCAAGTTTCATCCCAAAGCCTCCTGGGCAATCAACACGCTTCCCAGCTGCAGCAGGGAACAGCAGCACGTGCCATGCATGTGAGCGACGTAATGTGTGGAGCGAGGATTCGGACGGTTAAAATAGATCCGACGCGTAGTTGTGCGTATATATATATATATGCGTGTATGTGTATACGTTCAACAATTGTCCTTCTGAACAGAACAGTTCAGGGACTCGCAGATAAAACCCTCAACACAATTATGTGCCTCTGGATTTAGAAACCAGTAATGTTCAT
>SMGT01009369.1:864808-880121 GCA_004794575.1 Lanistes nyassanus
CGCTGGACCAAAACCTGTTGTAGCGGCTGTAGCCTCATCTAGGCAGGACAACTGAGCCACTAGCCTGTTTAAATAATGATCACAAATAATGATCACATCTTGCAGCAAGAGTCTTTTCAGTGAATAAGCTTATGATTAGAGATAACTGGTCCACATGTTCCTCAAGCTGTGAATTACACAATTAAGCAGCTACAGGTAAAAACACGGCAACTGAGCCACTATCCTGCCCCCCCCCCCCACATTACCTCTCAGTCTTTTCTCCCTGCAGTCCTCCCGTTCTCTATCAACCCCTCAATCTCCAGGTGCCATTTACACGCGCAGATTTCTTTGAAAATTTGTCGCAAGTGCTTCTAATTGGTCAGTTGTTAGACGCCTTCCCCACACCCGGCGCCTACCTGGCTACCCACAGTGATAAAAAGGAACCACGACGCCACAAAGGTGTGCGTGTGAAGGGGAAAGGTGGGGGAGACTTATTTAGTCTGGCACGGCTCTTCTCCGCGCGCCCAGCAGACAATGGCTTAAGATTTCGGCCTGCATCGCCGCCAGAAATACACCGCAGGACGCACAGCCGGCGCTGTTCGCTCTGTGTCTCACCTCGTGAGCAGGTCTGGGGTGTAAACACCACACCCTTCGCCACCCCTGGTGGACAGTGTGGCTCCCTACTACCAGGACTCAGCCAGTGTGTCTACTCCGCAAGCAGCACCGTTCCTATGTCATTCCACATACTGCAAGTCGTCCCCAATCCAAAGAAATGACTAAAGGCTTGGAAATGACTTGCATTTACGAGACCAGATTAAGATTACGACAAGCTCCGACATGCAAAAATATCGGAACGTGACGCCTATGAAGTATGGAAGAGTGCACAAGTTTTTCAAAAGACAAAATCCTTATAAACAAATCCGTTACGTAATAGCGCGACTACGTTTTTTTTTTACTGGAAGTCAACCACGGCTCTAAAAAGATATGTCCAAGCAAATCAGCCTTAAAGCCATTCGAATAATCAATACAAACAAAAATAAGAAGTCATTTCAAACATGAAGACTGATAATACATTAACGATTTTTTGATATGGTTCACTATCTGTATGTGGATTACACAAACAGCTCGAAATAAAAATAGTACAACTCTGCGGCAGGAAGTCTTCGCTGAAATAACCTCAAAATGAAACCTGCACGAGGACAGTTCCCCTGTTAAATACCTGTTACATATGAAACCACATAGAAGGAAGATTCTAGCTACAGGTGAACGCGCCTGAAAATCACCCGCAAGCTTGTTTAAATAATGGTCACAAATAATGATCCCATCTTGCAGCAAGAGTCTGTTCAGTGAAGAAGCTTATGATTAGAGATAACTGGTCCACATGTTCCTCAAGCTGTGAATTACACAATTAAGCAGCTACAGGTAAAAACAGAGGAACCCCGCTGGTCTAAACAGAAAGCACACGGTGCGATCGGCTCAGCATCTGCAGAAGAACTGGCAACAGGCACAGAAAATCAACAAGGGATCAGCCAGCTCTGATTATAGACAATCAGTAAAAAGGAACAGCAAACTCATTATTTTGAAGATTCTCTACTCTAGCCCTAATTGTGGCTTATAGAACTGTGCATAAATGAAGCCAAAATGAAGCCAAAGGTTTTAAAGAGTTCTAAGAAAGACAGGCTTACAGTGGGGAAGGGAGGTTGGTGTAACAGGATGTAACAAGGGTAAAACGCGCATTACTACATAGATGTATTAGCTGTAACGCGCAAGTCCGAGCGTATGGACAGCACGCATGTTCAGCACACAGCATACGTGTACACACCGGCTGCCGTTTTCGGTTGCTATTGCCAACTCATCCTCCAAGTACAGCCACCAGACAAAGTGTTGAGGACTTTGCGGAGTACCGTTTACTTATCTCCACTCCATCGTGCAAAAGTTTTGTGATGAAGCGATACCATTGTGTACAGCCACAAACAGAACACTGTGCCAGAAATAGGCCTTCAGTTGGCACCGACATGCACGCGCAACAGCTAACAAAGTAAGATCGCACTGACCTCAGTTAAACGAGGCAGCTCAGGAGCAACGAAGCAACGCAAGAGGCTTAAGGTCTGGCAGCTGCGATGCTAACCTACGGCAGCTAAGCCGGCGGCATTATTGTGCGTACACACGTATGCCGCTTTGTTCTTGAATGGCTTAGACGCACAACGAGTTCCTTGGAGTTATACGCTGCCGAGGCTGTAGCGTTTAACATTGCCAAAATGCACGTCACGAACAGGCCTACTTATACATATATTTAACTATTTCCATCGCCCCTGGCGTTTGCAGGTCGCCAGTGGGCGTGCCTGCCACCATATTATGTGCGAGTTGTTCGCACTGATGTGCTTACAGTGCAGACAATATGCATCGCATCAGCACCAGCAGCAGACACACCAACAGTCGTCGTTTGGACTGACTGCGACGTTTTTTCGGTTCTATACGCGTAATGCGCCATGTCATCACTGTATCACTCTATCCAGGTGAGAAGAGACAGAGCGTGTGTGCGTGCGTGCGTGCGTGGGTGGGCGTGCGTGCGGAAGAGAGCTTAGCCTTTCTTTCTCTAGCGACGTTTGACCTTGACATCTAAGGACTGCAACCATTCTTTTACGAAATCTCCGATAGAAAGACGGCAAGGAATAACTGAAACAGTTCATTAAAAAGTGGGGGAGGGGGGTAAGCTCAGGCCTACATCAGGGGATCTGCAACTTCTCAAGAGTTGGTTGCTCACCTGAAAAAAGAGGGAGAAGGCTGAGGGATGAAAGATGTTGAGGAGTGCAGGCAGCGGGGCTAGCTGTCTGCGGCTGCGTGGAGCTGGTAGACAACAAAAGCAGCGCAGCGCCAGGTGAAGGGAGTGGGGACGGGTCATCGAGGTTTGCTGCTGGCCGTACGGCGTACGTCCAATTTTACGGGCGGAACAAACCAGCTAATTTGTGCGGCATGGGAAGGAAGGTGTGTGTGGAGGGTGGGGGCAATGCCAGCGTACCAGCATGTCTGACCTTCGTCCGCAGCTGATGCACGACGCGAAGATAGCTCAGGGTAGGGTCAGTCAGTCTGAGGCCAGTTCCATGTAGTTGGGAGGAACGCGAATGACCCCACAGCTTCCATAAAACTCGCCTCTGTTCCCGCAGTTTTAAGTTGAACGCTGCTCCCTTGACCGTAGACACGCCTTTCGCCAAGGTGTCGAGCGCAAACAGCAGAGTGGAGAGAGGAGGTAGGAGGTTGGAGGGGAGGGGAAGATGTGAAAAAAATGAGAGATAGGGGAAAGGTCTGATTGAAAACAGAGTGGGATCAAGGTCACATAAACTGACCTGAAGCTTGAGATTTTTTTAAAAAATGTACACCCACTACTGGTCTTACCCCCCCCCCCCGAACTCCCCCTAAACGGAAACGAAAGCCTCGGAAAAAGTTCTGGGAATGGCGCCATGAAGAACTGCCATCTGCCATTGTTCAAAGCGTTGACCTCAAATATGTGTGTACAAAAACGATGAATCAAGTAGCCCTGTCTACTGTAACTACAACAATTTAGTTCGTGACGTCATCCGTTGATGCAGACGGAATCTGCTCACTTCGAGTTTATCATGCAGTGCAGAGTTTGACAAAAGCCTTTTGTTCCATTTCTCTCACAGGGAAGCTGTGCAGAATGGCATTAAGTGATGACGCCAGGGGTGGAAGGTGTCAACGAATGTCCCACCGTTCAGGGTCAGGTTGCATGGTTTGTCATATCGATCGAATCTTTATATGTAAAGATGCACGTTAAGTACACAAGTTTGACGTTACATAGTTTTATAGCCGCTTTTACTACCGGAAACAAACGCTCATGCAACCCAACCCAGGACCGACCAGCCGTTACTCTGAACTCGTAACAGCGATGTCTTCAACGTAAAGCTGCACGTAAGATGCACAGGTTGAACGGAGCTTTGCAAACTCTTTTATAACCGGAAGTGCACACAAGAACGCTCTTGCAACACAGCCCTGACCCCACAATTCAATAATAAAAACAAGAAGCAGAATTTTCAGGATGCTCTCCCATTGCTTCAGACTCTAGACAACAATTACTCGTCAAAGTCCACTAAAAATGTCAAGGATACGTCGTTTTGATTTTTTCTGGAAGCTTTGGTATACTTATGTAAATGCTTAATGTAAAGTTAACGTTAACGTCCACATGCATTTGTGGCACATCAGTAAAAATAACTGAAAAAGGTTGGCACATACCCATTTTAGAAATGAGAATCTAGGTTCGGTTCCATGAGCTTTCGTATCTGCCATTCTGGTCATAAAGGCAGTCGTAAAGCCTGTTTGCTCCGAGTATTTTACGTGCTTTACGTATGAATAGGCTATAAAAATGCCCGTGCAAGCCGACCGAGGTGAGGAGCTGCTGTGATGGGCAAGTGGTTCCGGTTTCTTTTAAGACCCAGTGTCCAGGAGAGGAACCAGAAAATGACACGAAGAAAAACCAAGTTTGAAAACAAAAATTCTGAATTTAAAAAAACTTAAAACCAACTTGAAGAATTACACTCATAAGAAGACTTTGAAAAGTTGTGTTTTGTGGAAGGCTGGTGGTGGCGCGTGCACTAGTCTGTGTGGTGCGTGTGGGGGAGAGGCGTCTGCTTGTGTCTGTGGGTGCGTGCACGAGTGAAGCTCACCAGCAGGAAATACTCTTCAGCAAAGAGCCAGTCCCTGAGAAAATCCAGCTTGTCCCTGGGAATAGAGTTACGCAGGCTGTCCCTGTCACTCGCTCTGTCCACAGCCAGTTGGAGGTCAGCTAGCAGGCGCGTGACGGAGGCGGGCCAGGGGTTGCTGACGCTGCACGTGCTACCTGCGCGGGGCCTCCAGCCACTAGTGAAGTCACCAGGATCCATGTGCAGGTCGAACTGCGAATCTGGCCAGAAACAGCAGAAGTTATTTGATCTGATGGATGTTATCCGGTATGAAAGTCTTCGCTGACTGCGTACGCGTGATATAACTGAGTGCATATACTGGATAAAGGCGGGTGCCTGATAGACTTGCGCACAGGTTGTTTTGTTTTTTTTTGCGCTTACAGGTGTACACTTGGGACTGGGAGAGAAAGTCAAAATACACAGAATAATCTGATGTACTGGTGACGCGCGTGTTTGCATGCACAGAAAAGAATTATATTACACCAACAATCAAACAGTTGCACAGGATACGTCTATTCGTAAAGAAGTGTTTACTTTTTTTTCAGTGATACAAATAACCCTCGCAGACGAACAGGTGAACTCTGCGTCTTCAGCGTAACTAAAGTGGGAACACAAAGAATATGAAAGTAAAAGGTGTCCCTTAAGTGATACGACAAACGGCCCCTCCTGTGCAGAATGGATGAATAAGGAGAGAAGGGCTTGTTTATTGCTTAGTGTCAAGTGAGGAACGAAGGAGAAAAAGGGGAGAGCTAGAGTGATGAGGAACGTTGAGGGAGGAGGAAAAGGGAGGAAACTGGAGTACCGAAAAGAAACCCCGACAACCAGTTCTGAAAACAGGTACCACATGCAAAGAAAGTACTTGTCCCGCAGACGGGGTCCAAATCTATAATCCTCTGTATGGGAAACTAGCAAGCGTTACCGCTGGAGAGAAGGTTTTAAGGAAGGAAGGAATTAAAGGACAGAATGAAAGAATGAGTATATAACAGCTATATGTAGGAAGAAAGGAATGAGCGCATCTCACTGGCGCCCACAATTCCAACAAAACACACCGCGCACTCACTAGCGACCATGGCGTCCAATGGTTGCAGGGTGGCTGGCAGCACGAGGTCGCTGGCCCCTAACACGGACCCCGTGCTTGACATGCGGATCCTGCGTACTCCCTTGACCTCTGACCCGCCAAAGTCCTCCGTACTGCTGGCCTGGGCCGGCGCATCCTGCCATTGACGTAGGTCCCTGCCCACGTCTCCGCGCCGGAGGCTGCCCGTGTGCGGCAGCTGCTGCAGCATGCCCTTCTTGTTGTCGCGCCGCAGCGAGCTGCTGTCGGAGTACAACCACTTGCGGAAGCCCCGCTCCTTGACCTCCTTGCGGCTCAGGCTGTTCTCGGCGTTCTCCCACTGCTGGATGCGAACCTTGACCCCTGGGTTCTCCCAGCCTGGTACACATCACAAGAACAACGTGAATCTGCTTTTGTCCAGCTCTCTGTCAGCCGAGGCTATTTCTCGCGAGAGGAGAGAGATTGACACGTGCCAGCAGATTGACAGCCTACCCACGTCATTAATATCTATCTGGAAGAAGCCGTGATTGTCGAGTTACTAAAAAGAAATTCGGATGACGCTGGACTGTCCTGTCGCAGGATAGTGTGTGGAGCAGGAAAGGTTGAACATCGACGGGAAGGGGGGGGGGGGAAAGACACTTCAAAGATTCTGTACTGTACCCCTCAGATCCGAAAGAAAGAAAGCAAACCAAAACAAAATGTAAGATTTTAGTAAAAGTTTGTAAGTATTTTTTTTTTTACTGCTACCGAGCTGGAATCTATTGTTTCTCACTGAAGGGCTGATTAATGAATCGCTATGCCTACACGCGCGCGCGCGCGAGCGCACGCGCACACACACTTTCTCTCACACATACACACACACACACCACAGTTTATGCCAAAATGTTGGTCTTGTAGGTGTCGCTAGTCTAATAGCGAAGGTTCGGGTCATTCGTCGGTCAAACATCGAATCAGTTACATGACCCGGAGTGCACCAATTGAGTGTGAGGACATCTACAACAGACCGAGTCGCATGTCGGTTCTTCAGCTTCACTTGGTAAGACGCTACAGCTAAAGGTTGTATTCGAGTCTTGAGAGCTCGCTACGTTTTCTGGTGCTGGGCTTCCACTTTTGATCATGGCCAAGAAAATTAAACCACGTTTGGAGCTGAACACGCTGACATGACAGCGTTATAGTTGTACTAAAACCCCAGACCCAGACTGCAAGGCGTTTAGCAGTTTGTAGATACTTCTACTTGTCACGATGGCATCCTCTTGGCCTAAGGTCAGTATTTAATGCCTAGTATACATGACTCGACCAAATCGTTTGGAACCAGTCATAAAGAACTTATCACACCAGGTGCCAATAGCATCGTCTGATTTCGATGAAAAACTTCTGTCCAGTATACTTCCTTTCACCGACGCTCTAGTGACGATATGTGTCTGTACAGAATACGTGTTGCATGTAAATATTTGTTTTGTTGCCGATGCCAGCTTTCATTCAACTTCGCTGAGTCGTGCACTTGGTGCCTCAGACGTTCGGACTGAAAGAGGGAGGCAAGTAATGAGCACTGCAACAGTTAGTATACTATGGGAGGAACCTGCTGGGGGTTCTAATACACGGGATAACGGTTAGTTCTTACCCTCCTGGGCACGCGGCGCCGCTGTCGCCTGTAGTGCTTGACATGGGGCAGTAAAGTAGATCAAGATAATGCGATGAAAGGATTTGACAGGATCGATTTATTGCTCAAGATAGCGAGCTAATTTTCGGTTCCCTCCTCCCCTAACAATATTGTCCACCAGGGTTGATGATACTTTCAGTTAAGACAGCGGTTTTTCATACCCTCTGCTGAGAAGTTCCTGGGTTGTAGCATCCGGGCGTTCCGGCAGCAAAAGCGTGTGCGTGTGTGTGTGAGAGAGTCTTTCGTATTTTAAAAAAAATTTATTGTTTTTTCGAAGTGCAGGTAACAACACGGTATCAATGTACAGGAGGGCAAAGGTTATAAGGTTGCCCCATTGCCTGATGTCGTGTTTTGTTGTGCGAGCGTGTGTAAATGGGTTCCTATAACTTCCTGTTAGCTCCACTGACCGCAGAACAATAAGTAGGGGGACCGGGTCATTGAAGTACAACAGATGCAGAATGCTGGCTGCATTAGCTTGCTTGAGGTTTGATGTCGGTAAAACCAGCTACACAGCTAACGTTTAACCCACCCATCCCCCCCACACCCATCTCTCTCTTTCTCTCTCTTTCTGCATATGCGTGCGTGCGTGCAGGGTGAGTGTACGTATGAGAGTGTGTTTGTGTGCACAACTGGTTTTCGCATGATAGCATGCGTGTCTGACGCAGACAAGAGAGCAAACACACAATACTTTCGTATTTCGTATTTTCGCCTGGTCCCTGTATGCTGACGACTTCCATCTTCATCCATCAGAATCTTTGCGCTCTTTGTTCGCGCAAAAATATGATGAATGAATACTGTTTCACACAACTACATTTGCAGATTCCAGCTCATACACTTCAGCTTAACGTCACTGCTGTGCTACAGTAGCTATTACATTATGACTGAATAACCGTCGAGAAAGATATAGTATCATATCACTTGACACCACAGAAATATCAAAGAATTCATGTGCTAGTTATTTTTGCAAGGCAACGCTTATAATTACTGACAAAGCACACGAACAAACAAACAAACAAACAAACAAACAAACAAACAAACGAAAACCGTTTCCGTCTTATAAATCATTGTATTTACTACGCAATGCTAAGATTTGTAGATGCTGTAACAAGTTCAATGGACTTTTTCAAAAAATGAATCTTCTTACCTCTTGCGTCCATCATTAGATTTGTTTTCACCAGCACAACTTCTAAACAAGTTTTAAAGATACTGTGAGTGCAGATGGGCTACGAGTTAGACGGGACCTCAGCAAGAACTGCAATGCAGACCGCCAACTTACTTTGTAGACGGCAGCACTGCACGTGGTTGTAGGTTTGTCTACACTTCGTGACTCGCCAAGGAAAAGGGCTTTCTCAAATTACGGAAACGAATTCTTACCAGAAGTCTTGAAGACTTCCGGCAGCCAATGCGGGCGGGAGGGGCGGGGGCGGGGGCGGGGGCTAGGATGTACTTAGGAGAGAGAAATGGGCTTCGTTCAAATAAGCATTGCTTTGCCATCTGCGTGCCATAGCAAAGACTCTTTGCTGCAAACAGGCAAACAAATTAAACGCTTACTGAGAACAAAAAACAAAGAAACTCTATCATTTGAAGTGTAGCAACAGGCCCTTGGGCCCACTCGTTATTTATAAATAGATTAAGTCACTTCCGCTAGTAGGTGAGTATGAATACAAGGACTGGGAACGCGTAGGAGAGGCAGAGAAGGGGAGGAAATAATGTGGAGAACAATTGATACAGATTCTAAAATAAAACATATGGACTTTGCATGTTGGGACACAATTTAAAGTAGTGGACATTGAACCAAATTTACTGGTTATGTAAGCGTTCGTACGCACAGTAGGTACTCTCTCATACACACGCTCTCTCTCTCTCTCTCTCTCTCTCTCTCTCTGTGCTCGTTCGCCTGTACATAACCAGGTACTTCCTTGTGAGGTTAGCGCGTGGGGGGGGGGGGTAACACAGTTATGACGCAGGATAACAGTGTACCTTACAGCAGACCCACCTTTCTCTTAAAAAAAAAGTTCCCGCATATCCAGAAAAGTTGGCATCTAAGTGTAAGAATGCCTCACAATGCTTGCTATAGTCTCGCGATCTTTGCCCCAAGTGGCCCACCCAGAACTGTTCACCCTCTGTGACGAATAGTATGGCATTTCTGACAATAATTCCACCTGAGCAGTTTGTGTGCTTCCACGGCTATTGTTGTACACAAGCTCCCAGACGACAAAAATAGTTCATTAAAATGTATGTCTTTTGTTCAACATTTTACTGTCATGTTGATTTTACTGTCTTGATGTTGATGACGACGATGTTGACGATGAGCGGCGGTGGTGGTGCAGCCAGTCCCCACCACGACAATTACTATTACTACTAGATTCAACAGCCAAAGACTTTGTAGTAACAGTTTCCAGACCAGCGCGTCTTAAAGGATAAATTGCATCGCTGGATATGAGTGCTTAAAACAGAGCCTATAGGGGTTTCAGAAACGTCAACTTGTATTCGTGTTTTTTCGAACTCGGGCTGCTTGATTAGATTTTTTTTCCTGGCGTCGGTCGAAAAGCCTTCCGTGAAACTGATGGCGCCATTGGGGTCGTGACGTCACGCGCTGTACAACAAAATGGCAGCGAACCTCCACGCAGATGCGACAGAAGTTCCTTTCGGCAAAAGCAAAGATCGTTATTGTGCTGTGTTTGGGTGTACAAATTACCAAGAAAAGGAATATACTCTACATACTTTTCCTAAAGATGAATCTTGTAGAAAAGAGTGGATCAAATTTGTCCGAAGAAGAAGAAAAGACTTCGACACCCACTGCCGCTAATACGAAAACCCGAAAAGCCACGAACAGCCACGAATAGCCATGGTTTTTGGTCTAAATAAAAGGTTTTAAAGGTATATCAAACATCAGAATGCACTTTCTGAATTATTTGATGCATAATATGCCCCAAATCGACACTTGTGTACGTACATTTTAATAGTTTGTCGCGTTATCGTCTGCTCGTCTGCCGTGTATCACTCCATTCGAAACCCCGAATAGCCACAAGCTGGTCGACCGTTATAGCACGTACTAGAAGGGATAAGCTTATATCAGAATATACTTTTATAAGTTTCTGATGCATAATATACCAGAAAAGTCCCAAAAGTACGTAAATTTTGAAAGTATATGTCTGAAATGTCATCATATCCTGGTCTGTCGAGATGCACGAATTACGAACAGCCACGAATAGCCATCAAAAGCCACGGTTGTAGGTCTAAATAAAAGGTTTTAAAGATAGTTTAAACATCAGAATGCACGCATATAAGTATCTGATGCATGCCCCCCCCCCCAAAAAAGACACTTATGTACGCACCTTGTAAAGATTATATAGTGACTGAAATGTACGTTATCGTGTGCTCGTCTGCCATGTGTCACCTTCTTTTCGAAAAACCTCACAGCCACAGTTCGACCATTACAGGACGTATTACAAGGGATAATTTAATATAGAAGTACACTGTTATAAATAGTCGATGCATAATATACCCGAAGTCATCGTCCACTCGTTTGCCCTGGATCTTCTCCATTTCGCAACACTGCGCAACCACGTACCATGCGACGTCTGTATGAGGTTTTACGCGTGTCCCCAGACAGCGCCTTTATGAATATTGAAAGACTGGTTGATGTAACCGTAAATTGCTTGTAGATGTGGGCACTAGAGTCGTTTTCTTTAGCTGTATTGTGTTATGCTTGCTGCTGGTGGTGTTTGTGCCACTTTAAGAATACCAAGAACATCCTATAGTAAAACAAATTTAGTATCGCACTCATACACACGCGCGCTCGCTCAAATGCTAAATTAGTGGCGAGCAAATGTTTTTCTGTATAGGGAACTTTAATGTACGCGGGAGATGTTTAGGCAAACCCAGGCGGCCTCCAAGGCTATCTATCTCGAAATCACTACCCGCTTCTTCATCAAATGAGCTGCTTGAACGCACAAGTTCTAAAGATTGTTCTTCTCCGTCCACCATTGTTGTACAGCATAAGACGTCACGCCAAAAATAGCCGATACTCGTGTTTAAGTTAGTTACCTCCCTTGACATGAGCAAACCCGGTGGCTACAAACATTTGTACAACAATATCTTTTTAACCAGGTATATTTAAAATAAATTTTGTTACCAATAAATTGTTTTAATTGTTTGGACCAGAAATCTATGAAACAATGAAAGTCATCCCAGACAACTGACAACAGTAACTAGCACGTTTTGAATTTACCAGACAACAACTGACAACAGTAGCTAGCATGTTTTGAATTTACCAGACAACAACTGACAACAGCATCCAGCACGTCTTGAATTTACCAGACGAGAATTAAGGCGCCAAACAAGATTCTTCGGTATTTCTTACAGTATGGTGGGGGAGAGGGAGGGGGAGAAAAGAAGAAACGCCGTTGAAGCACAAATCCAGACCGCCTAGTTCTGTGAAAGCCAGGCAGCAGCCCAAACTCTCCTTCCGCTGACCCCTGGAGTGGCCTTTGTTGTCGATCGAGCGACCTGACACACGTGGCGGCCATTACAGACACCGCACGTAGCGGAGTTGTCTCAAACGGCCTGCAGGCTTTCTTTCTTTCTTTCTTTGGTACCCCTGCTGAGCTGGTTACTCTTGAACATAACTTTAGAGCATAGTCTGCCCCGGCCTGGGTATCGCGCCCTGTCGTACGGCTGCAAACGAGTGCGTTTATGGGTGGAGAAAGATTTCTTGAAAACTCCGTCCGACTTTATTGTGCACTCCCCGCCCCCACCCCCACCCCTCAAACTGGCAGTTAACTACCTCCAGCTTATCATCATTATCTGTTCCGTAGACTTGGGGACCGTTAGGGCACCGCTGAGGACTTGGCAATCGCCTTCCTCCATTTTTAGGAGACTGCGCCAGTCTCTATATAGCTGGTTTCTGCAAAGATTAAGTCCGTCCAGTCATGGATTGTTTTCACTCGTCGCTCCCTCTGTCTGCTTCTAATTCTTCCTCCCTGTTGTGAACCCTGCAGACCGCCTCGATGGTCTAACGATTAGGGCGTTAGCTTCCGAGGCAGGTCAGTGGTTCGCATCCCCGCCGAGTCGTATCAAAGACATAAAAACTGGCTGTCTAACAGTCCATCTGTTTTCGATTTCACTGCTTTGCGCTTCTATCCTTCTCTCTCCCACCACGGCTTTTCTGACCCTCCTGTCGGCTTCTTTGTATCTCACTGCACCTGCTGTGTCGTTGTTTTTCACCCCTCTTTCTTTATCACACAGAACAATCAAGGTTGTCAGCTGTGATCCAAGTCTTCTTGACTGGGCGATGTTTGCCAAGGATCTCACTGGCTGTTTTGAAGGTGGTGATCAGTTTTGTCCACACGTGTTGTCATCAGCACCAAGGATGGCCAGTGGCGCAAATTCCCTCCCCCCACCCACCCCACCCATTGTTGCTTAAAACTCTTGTGCTATTTCTGGATCCTTCAGTCGTTCGAGATTCCTTTACCCTGGTAACTTTGGTAACTTTTAGTTTGGTGACCTTTTTCAGGTGGAGACAAAAGGTCATCATCACCAGGTCATGGTCGCTTCCAGTGTCAGCTTCCGCCATAGCTTCTGGTTCTTGCAGTTTGACAGGAAATGTCTCTGCTCTATGATGTAGTCAATCTGATGTTTTTATGTTCCCCCCCCCCCCTGCGAGATGTCATGCCCATCTTTTGGATGCTTTGAGGTGGCCAAGTGTGTTTGCCAGCGTAAGGTCGTTGTAGATGGAAAATCTTAGTCCTCCCTCGCTGGTCTCTACATTACAGGAATGACAGCAGGTTCCCTGCCATTTCCTGCAGCCGTCCTCTCCAACTTCGCCATTCCAGTCTCCTCGCACAACGGCGTCTTTCCTTAGTGTTTGGTCCACTGCTTGTCGTCGATGGCGCCCATCATCATCAGGGCGATGTTGGAAGGAGCTGCATTTAAGTGAATCGAGATGAATCGACTGGAGATGGGGCTGCAGCCCATGAGACACTTTACAGTCTTTGGGAAGTATACTCTAATGGCTTGTTCGTGCTTGTCCTCTTTCCCACTGGAGTTGCTGTCCGTCATCTATTGGTATTTTCCCAGAAGTTTACCCGGCGTACCTCAGCGCTAAGGATAGTCCAGTGGTATTTCGTTCAAGGTCTCCTTCTTCTCTTTGCTTTCTAGCATTCCGTAAAGCAATGGGGATGTTCCTGGAAGAGATTCGTTTACACCTCTGCCCCAGGGGGGACACAAGGCACAGCCTTGTTCACCCAGGCGGCAGCCGATCCGGGACGACGTTGGTTGTTGTTGTCATCACAGTGAAGCCTGGGGCCGTTAAGGCGCCCATCCTTCTCCGGGTCTCTTAACTACAGTCGAGAGCCTCCAGCTAGGTGGATCGCCTTGATCGAGAGCGCGTGGCACTGAGCTTGCGAACAGTCTTAAGCCTGACCGGCGACTTTGTCATGGAAGGCTTTGCCCTCAGCTGGTGTGTTGACAGCACAATTTTTTCTGTTCGGGTATTCTCCATTATTTTTATCTGTTCCATGACAGCCTAAAAGGCAGTGGAAGACTCCCGCAGGGCGAGAGCGTCACTCTTCCATGCAAGTCCAAGGACTTGTCCTCTGCCCACAACTAAGAAGCAGAAATTAAAAGCGTGCAGCCGGAACATGAGGACTGCGTGAGCTGTATTCGCGGTGGCTGTTTTGCCGGCACTGACGTTAACAGCCTTTAAATTCGGAACGTGTACTCCAGCTAATTTCCACAATAATTAAAAAAAGAAAGGACAAGTGGAGGTTGGTGGGGTGGGGAGGGGGAGTGGGGCGCTTCGATCTTTCCTCCGATTATGATTGCAGTTGAATAGTACCGGTTTCATCGTGAAGGCAACAATTAAGCAGACAGGCAGGCAGGGGTGTCGCACACAAGATTGCACAGTAGTTGTGGGGGCTGAGTGTAACTGTATAGAGATGTGTGAACAGCAAAGCAAAAAGAACTTCGCTTTTAACACCGCGTTCGCTAGTGTTGCCGTCTTCGGACCACAGCTGCCCGAGCTGCTGCAACAGAACAGTCGCCCTCGTTTGGCGTGGGACGGTCTGCAGCGAGGCTGGCACAAGTGGAGATCGTGCCACAGGGCGCAACCCCACCCCCCCCCACGCGCTGTAAAACACTAAGGAAGTCACCTCTGGCTGCTTGTATTTGTCAAACTCTCCTTGCCTCTCAAGTTACTTCATCAAAACACTGGGCGACCCATAAACAGGCTGTGGCAAACATCTATTATGATGAAGCGGTACGGAAGAGTACCGTTTTATGAGGTCGTATGTCATATGTCTCGCAGCCGTGTGTATGTGTGGGGTAGGGGGTGAAGTTTGGCTACATGCAATGCCACACATAGTTCAAAACCAAAGTATTTATTTATGAGAACAGATTTATTGATTTCATGCACTGTCAAAGCCTCTGGCAGCATTTAGCAGCGATCACCAGATCATCGTTAACACAGTTATGAATTGCATCAAGATATATCCACTGCTCCTCCCCCTCTCCCCTCTCTCTCACACACACACACACGTACACAATTACAGAAAGTATTTCCTTTAACCCTCCTAAAGCCCAACAGCTAAAACATTAGGAAGCACATGTCAGACAACAGAGAGAATCAAATGAATGCTGTGTAGAGAGAACCCAAATAGCTCTCACCTCTTGAAGATGACTGCTATTCACTCCTAGGCCTGGGTGTCAGGAAAACTCACAAGCTTCTACCTCACAATACCTACACACATTGTCCTCACCTCACAATATGAGAAATAATTCAATGCTCTATAAAATAAATCCACATTATACAATGTATAGTAATTACCTCCCTCACCCCAGTCCAAAAAATGATATGAATGATGACCACAGCGCCAAAGTGCATAAACTTTAGTTGGTGTCTGTGTGTGTGTGTGTGGGGGGGGG
>SMGT01009369.1:880858-931116 GCA_004794575.1 Lanistes nyassanus
GCCCCCCCCCCCCCCCCCCCCAGAACATTTATCTTATCATCATTATGTGTACATCTGAAAGCTGACAAAGAAAAAGGTAACAAAATCAATGTCATAAGGGTGGACTAGAATGTCAGTGTTTAAAGCACTCCGAGGAATCTTCGTAATGAAACACATAAAAGGCACTTGACTATTGCAGGAAATTTTACACTTAAAAGAATGTGCAAAAACTATCACCAAAAAACTCAAATCAGCTAAAATAAGTGTGTATAGACCCAGCGTTCTCATGCTTTAAGAGATCTGACAAAATGAAAATGAAACACATAATTCAAAAATATGCACTGCGTCCCCTCAATACCAAGACAAGGAAACAAAAACAATTCTGACAGAATCCAAGTGAATATTATCAACAATGGGGGAAAAAATCCTACGTTATTCCAAGGGTCTCTGCAAATATTTTAGGAACATCACAGGAAAAGGTGTTTCCATAATGACCTCTAAAACTGAAATACCCACCCTAAAATTGTGATAGTTTGGTTTGTTGGGAAAGCCGGTAAAGCAAAGTCATATCAAAGCAGTCATCTTTGTAATTTCTGATTGTGCGTTTTGGATGCTGCACATCAGCAATGGTGTCACTAGTCAAACCTCAAAAAAGAAAAAAAAAATCCCTAGGGAAATTTCTGTGAAATGATGTAATCTTCGAGATGCATTTTTCCCAAATTTTAGTCACTGCATACCTGCTGCAGAATATTTGTGGCAAGAAATACATTATAACCTCGAAAGACTTTGAAATCACTACGCAAGCCATGCAACCAGGACTGGCTTATAGGAGTGTGTGTTTGTTATCCGCCTTTGAAACCTAAAGGTGAGGAAATTTTAAAGGACAGATGGACCACCACCAACTTCTAGCTATGGAAAGCACATAAGAATCATGCAACCCAGTTGAAGGATGCATCATTATTTGAAAGGCAACATTGTTTTGTAAAAAATTCAAATGTGATCAAACAGAATAAACCCACTTGGATGACGATTTCATGCCTACCTCAATATATTTAAAAGGGAACCAGCAACAATTGAACTAGATGACCAGGAGTGCTCTGCCAAAGGCTAACTCAGATGTGCTTAAACCAAATGATGCCTGAAGACTATGCAAGAATACTATTTAAATGCAGCAAAAGTAATTTTCAACCTAGCCGAACATCTGTGGGGCAGTAATGATACCTCTCCACTCCTACTCCCCCTCCAACAAATAGGCAGTAGTACTGATATGATACATCTCATGATCTGACTGTTCCACCACAGCAGACAGACATCTAAATATTGGTCCTAACATTGTAACAAGTGCCTTTCTGCACAGGCTGTTCTTCAGATATTGCACACTCATGAGTTTCACAATTTATGGAGACTAGAGCAGCAAAGCAAGCAGTTCTCCGTCCTTTTGATAAGCAAATAGTCTTACTAGTCTCAACACATTTGCACTCAGGATTATGAACAAGTCAAAAAAAAAGAAAAAGGGAAGATGAGGGTCTTGTTTATGTCCATGTTATCAGGTATAATGAAGACGGTTAGGTATCTATTGCATTCAAAGCCAACATCAAACAGTTCTACAACAGTAGAAAAGTGGTTAAAATGAATATTTCCTGTTGTAAATCCGAACACAAAATACCATTTCAAAAAAAAAAAACCCATAGCGACCTGACGAGGTTGCATCAAAACATCTGATGATATATTGCACGCCATAACACACAGATAACACTGTTTTCGATTCCACAACATCCCTATGACCGTTTTGCACTCCAAAGAATTTCTGGTCTAAATTTGCATCCCACACATGTACAACTTATGCAAAAAAGTATCTAGAACTCCCACCCCCAACAATAAGTAAAATAGTTATGCTAATGGCAGCCTTTCTTTGCAAGGAGTCACATCTAGCTTTTCTGCACATGAGGTATCTTCCACAAAAGTTTACACAGACCATCAGCTGCACACTTCTAGATCTCAACTCTCTCAGCAGCTCTGGAACTAAAGCAGAGTAACAAAACCGCTAAGCTTCTATACACATGCTTTTGCATTCCAAGTGACCTTGTTTACAGAGACTGTCTTTTCCTGTAAGCGACAAAGCAAACCATATGATGTTTTCTGGGAACCGAGCGTAAGCCGACTGTCATTTAAACATTGCCACACAAAACAGAATGCACCAAGCACTTCAAGAGATCAAAACGGCGGTGGCAACTCTGCTCTGCAGAAAATACATGCATAAACATCTGAACTGATCCGACATAACAGAAACAAGTTTTGTTGAAGAGTCAGCAGTGACAGGGAACACAAAACAACTGTGCAGCCTTCACATCAACAGTTTTTTTTAAATAAAAAAAGAGTGGATCATAATGCAAAAGACAAACACAAAATGTAAGATCATAGCCCCTAGCACCTCTACCCAAACAAAACAGTACAAGCTGCCAATGACTTTAACAGAAAAATCTAGCACACAAAACTGAAACCAGAACAAAGCCATGAATTTGTTTTCAGAGAGGCCACACCAGCTACGGCATCAACAGCTACATCCACCAAAAGGGAGTCAGCTTGGCTGGTTTCAACACAGACATTTTCAATTTAGGTCACTGCTTCATATCTTAGTGTTTCAAAACGAGCAACGGTTCTGCACATTGTGGAAGAAAAGAAGTATAATAGAACTCACATTATATTTTTGAAGTGAAAATTGAGTAATTCCATCACCATTTATCAAGAATCAATGGATTCTCTAAACTGACCTCAGCGATAAAAAATTACTTTAAAAATCATCAAGCTACCTCAGAATTACTTAAAAGAGTTAGGATCTGATGGATTGTTTAACAGACTTGGATTAAAGAAGGAATGCACTGCATGAAATTCCTATGGCAACAGATGAAAAGTTTTACTAAAAGAAAATTCATGGCTCTGGATGTTGCCAGCACACAAAGCTCTCAAGAACAGTACAGGAGGAACAGAGCTGTGGGGAGTGTCTGGTATTTAGTAATCCTTATTCCGAAAGCTCAGGTCGCATGACAATTCAAAAACATCATCACCAAACTGTCAAATGTGGAAGACATGCATTGATACAAACACTGAACGTCTGATGGCCAGCATCATTTATATGGCTGTTGCAAGTGCTGTCAACCCCAGGCACTCATCTTGCAAAGCTATAATCTCAGTGTTTCTGTTCAAACCCAGAAACCAATGCAACTAATCAATAAGTACAGATTTCTTTTCATAATTCAATAGCAGTCAGTTTCCCTCTATCCTGTCCAAAATGAGTTATTTTCAAAATGGCTATCCCCAAGTTTCACAACTCTGGTGATGGAATCCAGTATAAATTGTAAAACAAATAGTTATACAATTAAAATATCTAAAAAAATTTAAAATTATCGTACAACAAACATCTCTAAGGGTGGTACATTTGGGAACGACTGGACAGAGGTATCTAAGGCAGAATATACCAGTGGACACATCTGAGATCTTCAACACCTCATGACAAGCAGCACGGTGGACTGTTGGCCATGAATCATATTTCATGCCCACATAGCACTAGCAGTGCTACCCAAAGAGTTTTCAAAATATGGTGGCTAACTCGCAAAATACTGACACTTTCAACTAATGAGATGCTAAGTGCTTCATTAGCATAGTAAACGTGACCAAAACCCATTGAACTGTAATCAGTGTTTGTGATAATTTCCGACATAAAACTGAAAAGGATACAGCGCACATGTCCATTTATACCCTACTTTTTGAATAGCTCTCATGCTCATTCCTACCCTCTCTCTCAAATAAGTGCTAAAAGTTCCTGTTTCTATTAATTTTTTGAAAGGCTCTAGCAGTAAATCAGCACAAACAACTGGCAAACTGTAGGTTATACCCTCACCAACTTTTTCCCATTTATATCTTCTTTCCCCCAACTTTTATGTTCTTTTCTCACCATCACCTCCTTCTCCCCTTATTTAGGATATGTTTCTATTTCTCAACTGAAAATAAATCAAGTCACTTCCTCTTGAGCTCCACCACTAAGCATAAAAGTACTTATGTAGTAATAAAAGTAGTTTTAGTCCTAACTATACTTATGATCTTGCTCTTGCATATTTAAAAAAACACAGTAACAGCTCAGGGCTGAATTTTTTAAAAAAAGTTTGGTGCCAGGGTGGGTTAGGAGAGGGTCACTGTTACAGCTCCCCCTCCCCACTCATAACATATAGACTAAATTCTGTAAAAACTTAAAGAATCTTAAGAGCTCAAGTGTACTTTATCTTCACACTAATGCACATATTCCACATTCCCTGAAGATGATTTATGATAAATGTAGCCTTGCTCCCAACTACTGTTCATTAATGCACACTAAATTTGTACACGTTTTTTCCCTGCAGAGCCCTGTTCATGTCCTGCAGAATCCTGCACTTTCAGACAATGCAGTGTTTGGCACAATGTCCATGGAACAGCCCATCAGTCTCCAACAACTGGTAGTGGTCTAAACAAGTACCACATTTAAACAACCAAAAAAACACTTCACAGCTGGGCAACAATATGTGCGGACTTGCATCTCCTGGGACAACTGCCATAACTTGTACAAATCCCCTCCACTAATGGCACATCCATCATCTCATGCCCATTGACCCACAACCCTGAAGGTCAGCGGAAAACCCACTGCAGGATGACCTGGAAGAGAAGAACAAGGGCCAAAGTCATCCAATCCCTGGACAGGCCCCCTCCTCCTTCTACACCCCCTTGGTGGCCTTGCAGCCTCATGACCTGCTGCTGTAGACTGCGCAAGGCTACAGCCGTCTCCTTCTGCATCTGAAGCACAGGATCCAAGATGGCTTTGAGAGCTTGGTCAGACAACTTGGCCTTCCCACTGCTCATGCTGCTGCGTGATGCTGGTGCTGCAAATAAAATACAGACTCATGAAGCCACAGCTGCATCTGCAGTCTGTAATACATATGCTCTGCATGATGTGTATGCTGTATGCACTGTGTGAGCTGTATGCTGTAAGTGTGCACTGTGAACTGTATCCTGTAAGTATGCACTGTGTGAGCTGTATGCTGTGTGCACTGTGAACTGTATCCTGTAAGAATGCACTGTGTGACCTCTATATGGTAGGTATACATTGTGTAACCTTTAAATTTGATTCCTCTGTACCAGACATAAAGACAAAAAGGAATAAGCGACTGCCACTTGGAGACATAAAGAAAAAAATAGTTCACCACTATCATCAGAGCAAGTTGTGTGAGCCAGTGTTCTGTCTTCCCAACCCAATGACTTGCATTTCTGCCTTTAAAATCAGTTTCCCAATCCCTACCCCATCATCCAGCACATATGCGTGCACATGCACGCACACATACACACACACACACACACACACTCTCTCTCTCTCTTTCTTTCTGAAACACTGACATGGATGAGGCATAACAAAGTCTAATTTTCAACAAACACCACAGTTGAAACAGGAATTTTGAAAATTAACATTAAAAACCCAACAGTGAACAACGGCAAAACAAGGGCAAAATGCTTTTAAGAAGACTTCTTTAAAGAAAACATTTGTCAAAAATATTTCTGCATGCACAGTGCCCGTTTTTTTCAACAGAAGGCCAGAAATAAGAACTGGTGGTCACTCAAGTTTAGATGCAAATACTTTAAGAACAGCTGGCAACAAAAGGCGAGGTGGTGGGGGGAGAGAGATACCTGCTGCTGACGCAACAAAGGTAACGAGTTTTTTCCTCCTCCCCCCGGCAACACCTTCAAACTGAAACTTTCACTCCACCTTGCAGTGATGCCCCTGGCCACCATTGTACAGCTTTCATGTTCCCATGCAAGCTGCACATCACTTGTTTCTGAAGCAGTCATCATCTCCCACTCATGATGGGAAAATCTTGACTGTCTAGGGTTGAAAATCTTCCCAATGTGCAAATGGCCATTTTCTCCTCCTTTCCATCTATTGTCATGTTGTGATATGGCTGCAGACTGGTGTTAAAGTAACCCTCCCCTTCTCCATTTTTATAGCTCAGGCACCAGGAAGTGAAACTCTTTTGCCCAAATGAATGAAAAGTAAATGCAATGCAATTCTGGTCAATATATAGTGGATGGGGATTTCTTGTGATCAATCTAAGCTATAATTTACGAGTAAAGAGGAAAGATGCCAAAAAGAAAGAGGTGAGCGAGGGGGAGCAAGAGAGAAAGAAAGGTGTGAAGACTGCTGAGGGTAAAACAGACCACTTCTATGCATATCAGGGTGATGAAAATGGACTCCCTCATAAACACTTACGCTCCAGATCACTTGTCTGTGTCTACAGCACATTCACTGCCCAAGCTTCACTTATCAATTGATAAAGAAAATGAAAAGACCATTCAGAATTTAGCTGTCTGCACTTCTTTCATTTCAGCTAATGTCAACTCTCTAGTTTTTCAAAATAACTTTTTTTTTTCAATATCATTGTCTCTTAAAACCTGGTTATTACATTATTACATGCATCTGAGTGTGTTGACCTCTGTCAGGTTTACAGAAGACAATCTTCGCACAGAATTAGCACAATTACCACCAAATGTTACTAAGTTTAGTTTTAAGAAAAAAAGACATGTGCTTACCCTATCCCCATTATAAGAACTGCAGACAACTGTTTCAGATTTACTTGTGTCATAAAAATGACGCAGTGCATAATTATGCAATCTCACTAGTTTCCTAACTCTTCAATAACCAATCAAAACATTCTGAAACCATGTGATTTTCTTAGAGTATATTGCAGATAGCACTGATTTCTGGCACTTATAGATTGACCACTGAAGCAGCCAAACAGGTAATCTGATTTACACATTCTTGGAATCTATTGTTGCATTGCCAGCATGGACTACAGACCTTAGCATCTGGTTCATCTGGGCCTTCGCAGACCTTGGTATTGTGGTCAATCAGCCTTTAACTTTCACTTCCCATCTGGAGTTCCTAATCTCCCACAGACTGTTATGTCTGTTGTCTTCCCTCTGCTAGTCCCAGGCAGAGTCTAGTTTTACCTGCCCAATGCCTGTTTCACTTTGCCTGCTTCATTACACCTGTTCTGCCTCACCCTTCAGCTGTACATACTAATACTCAATTCATGGATCGCTCTCCACACCCTATTTAGAGGCTACAGGTACTGTGATTTTGCTAATTATGATAATCACATTTCTAATGCGCGTCAATTGAGGCTTCAGTCTTTCAAGTGCCAGACTGTATTTATCCACCAAGAAACTTCTCTAGCAGTTGCTTGGAACTGCCAACTTGATCATATTGTTCTTGGTAAATTCCTTTCACTTGATCTGTACAGGAAAACTTATTGAATCCATCGTTGTCTTGCCTGGTGTTATCCACCTTAAAGTAATCACTCATTTGTTGTCATGGAGATGAATAGAAACTACCTTTGCTTCCCTCGATTATATATACATATATGCAACCTATGCACATATTGATATTGATCGTTTAGTACTGTCTTATTTCTGTTGTAATCGTGTATTGTATTTGCCTGTCCCCTACATGGGATGTTAGAGTTTATTTTTTTTAAAATTAAATGTTCTTGCATCTTTATCCAAGAGTGAATGTGGAAGGTTAATGTCAGAAAGGAATACAAACACATACAATCTTTAGGGAATCAGCTGGGACAGTGCTTTTTTGCCATTGTAGGCAACAGGTTCCTGACAATTCTGGTGATGCCAGATGTGATTGAGATTTCTCTTCCCTAGCATTCCCAACATCAAAACTCAAAAGTGAAGAATGTGATAATAGCAGTGAAAGAAATTTTTTTAATTAAGTTCTGTATACTGTGTAGCTATTTTATAATTGATCAGATGTCTGTTGGGAGTTTTCACAGAATCCAAAACCATCAAAATACTGTTGTAAGTAAAAGTATTTTTCTCTATTAACAAAAAGGTCAAGACCACAAATGTGAATAGGTATAGCACAACTTACAGAGCTTTCCCAGACTTACAAGGACTGCCAATCTGGCAATAACATCTGCCTTTAATCAGATGTTACCTCATCAACTTGCATAAAGGAGGACAACGCAGCAATGCACGGGGCTCAAAGGCCTCAAATGTAACTTAAAAGGGCCAAACAAAACAGTCTATATTTTCATTAACACCCTCTCCGCACAATCTGAGAAGTCAGCATGACAATTTTCCCTAATATCAGTCTTCCATAGTAACATCATGCATGATCATCTTCAGCCCCGAACTATAACGGCAGGTCTTGCCGAAGTCTTGTGGAATAGGGTCAAAACGTCCTACGTAGTAGTTATGGAGACGAAGGAGATTCAGGTAGTCGAAGTACAGTTGTGTGCCTATTCTGTTAGGATGCAGAGGGCAGCACAGGCAGTGCTTGTCATTCCTTGTCATGGGCCACTTAAACTCACCCCTGTAGTCTGAGGAGTCGCTCTCCCTGCGCATTCCCTGACCCGAGCTGTCGCTCTCCTCCACGGTCCTTGGGATCAAAAGCTTTTTCTTCTCGACATTTTTGTTCAGGCTGCTGAGACTGTTCACACGCAGTTTTGGCGTCTTGTGCCTTTTCTGTGTGTGGATCACAAACTCATGTTCGTATTGGTACACATCATTCACCGGGTCCCAGGGCCGGTCACTGCCCACAGATCATTTACAGTTGTTAGTTAATTTTTAGTTCTTTCTTATTGACAGGAGAAAAGAAATGAAAAGCAGTTACATATATAGCTGACCACAGTTTCCAGGCATAACAACACAGCCATGATGATTATCTGGGACATACCAATGTTGCACTCATCTGTCACGCATGCCGACTACAGCTGACCAAAGTTTTTGAGAACAATTCAGACACACTATGATATCCATGGTTACTCGTGATACAACAATCCCAAACTCTCTGTGATGTCACACAAGCTGACATTGCCCTGTACACATCCAATGCTGCTAGACTCTGCCAGAGTTAGTAGAGAACCCAGCGACTTACTCAGCATGCCTGTAGATCCAGTCTCCACCGTTGACAAAATCTTTCTCAAAAAAACGTGGGGTCCACTCTGCATTTTTCATGAGGCGCTCCCTTGCTGCCTTTCTCTGCTCTTCCTCTATTCTGCATTTCTCTGCTGTTGCCATCTGCATGTCTCCGGCCAGGATGGCCTTGCTGACTGGCTCCCACAGCCTGCCATAAAATATGATAAATTCTGAAGACATTCCTGCCTCCAAATTCTCCTGGACAGACACAATTAACACCGTACTCCGTACACCAAACACACCTTGTGCTAGCCAAAGTCTACTGGTTCATTTGTTGAGCATAAATTTTCACAAGCAAATGAGCACTTGTACATCTGCAATCAGAATTAGGAGAAAAACCTTCAATCTAATAAAAACACTTTAGAACACAAAGAGAACATATGTGATACACAAAAAGTGAGATGGTGTGACAGTCTGAAGAATGAAGATTATGGGGTAAAAAACAAGGGCACAGAGGCAAGCTACAAAACAAAACACAACACAGTCAAATTTCAGGGCATCATCCCCTCTTCAGGTCAGACACAATCCACATTTGACTCCAAAGACCAGTCGCCCATTTTGTTTTGCTTCACACCTATTACCTTTCAGATTCAAAGTCATACTGCTCAGGAACAGGCACAGTAAACCGCTTCAATCTGGATGTTCTTATTTCAGGCGTAGGGTTCCAAAACACATCTCTTCTCTACAACACAAGAAGACATTAACGAGACCCTCCCAGAAAAGCAAACACTTGGGACTTTTGTTGACGGTCTTAACATGTGTGTGCGTATAAGAGTGCATGGTTTGGGGGTGAAAGCAAATTCTTCCCAAACTAGTCTTGGGTAGGAGATGGGGGTAGAATGGAGAACAAATCTAAGACCCAAGTTACTGAGCCATGGTAATAGCTGTGTTATAACTAGATTTAAAGCCTAATTTGCTATAACATCCTTCGCTGTCACATCTTATGATTCTTCTTCGTCTTCAAACTTGCCCCAGTTTCAGAAGACATCTAACACTGTCCAGCATCGTCTCTTCCAGGTACTGTGACCACACATACACGCACAAGCTCATGCCACCTCCACCCCCCAACACACACACACACACATGCAGGTGCACAAATGTGGCATGCTCTCACCTGCACATTCCTTCTGTAAAAGCAGCAGCCAGCTTACTCACCCTGACGGTGCGGTCTTTGATGTAGATTTCCTGGTCCCAGTGGCCATCCAAAAGTGCCAACGTGTCTGTCCCCATGGTTATCTTTCCATGGACCTTGTTGGATGCCTGACCACTGCCAAGGAAAGGCTGCAATATGATGCATTAACTGGCTTTAGCAGCAGCATCCAGGGACAATGACCAACTCCTATTGTTTGTTCTATAAAGCTGACTTTACAGCATTTCACATTTTCATTTTACATTTATATTTCAGTTGATAGCAAGAGTAATCACTGTACGAGCCAACTGTCACAAGACACACCAAAGGGATTCTACCTTTAGTTTGAACTCAATTTCACATTTGTAGCCACTCTTCGGGCAGTCTATGGTCACCTTTCCTCCCAGCTCCATAGTCAGTGTGCCAATCAAGATTCCTGAAGCCCACATTTTGTCTTTACTTTCAACATAGCATGCCACATGCTACAGGCACATTTCAACAAACAGAAAAGTAGATGTAAATATTACATAAAGATGATAAGGCAATCACAATAATATTAACCAAGTGTTGATTTGCAACCATCTTATCATGGAAGCTAACACCATTTTGCTGATTGTTAGCAATATATATTTTTCACTGTCAGTCACTGATATTAGCAAATTTCAGTTCACTTAACAAAAAGAACCCATTCCCATTTTTAAAAAAAACACTACTTTGAGATAAAACAGATGCTACCAACCTTTACAATGTGCATAGGGCATAGTGATGAAGTAGTCCTCGCCCCGTTCAAGAAAACTTAGTATCGCCACACCATCCAATATAGCTGACAATGAGTTTCCTGCACAGAAAGTCTTTATCATGAACAGAATGAGACACGATAGTAGCCAGTCGGTGTTTACCAGCTCCCCAAAACAAGAACTGACTTACCATAAAATTTGGACCGTGCTAGAATGCTGCCGCTGATGTTGAATCCGTCTTTACGGTTGGTAACATGAAAGACAGAGACTGGAGGATGGTGTGACACCTATAAAATGAATACAGATGGATGTTCTCATGACAGTAAACACTCAGACTTAAAGAAAATCCAAATTTTTGCTTTAAATTTATGTCTAATAAGTCATACTTACACCAACTCAGTGTGCTAAATTCCCATAATGTAAACTCAAATGAGGTCTCTGCTTGGTACACAAAAACCACAGCTCACCAATGCATCAAAAATCAAAATCCATATTCGCTGCCTAATAAGTAGGATACAGCCTTTTACTACATCAGCTTGTCATTTATATCTGGTCAGAAGAAATCATGCAACTATAACAAATATGCCTGAATATGAAGTCAACTCATATTAAAAATATATTTTTTAAAAAATGCTCACTTGTTCTGCAATGTAAAAAGTACGACTGCCGGTGTGAGGATGGCGCCAGTAACATCGGAAGCATTCGCCTATCACTGGATTATAAGGCTTTTTTAAACCCTGCAACAAATCATAATTAAACATGCATCTGCAAACATACAAAGTCTCCAGTTAAAGTTGTAGGGAGGGGACGGAGGTGAGATCTCACTTTCTGACCACCATGGTATGTCTACAAGATAAACAAAATAGTCCAAACTATTCGCAGAAACATAATTAAAGTAGCAGGTAAATGAATACAGAGAAAGTCTCATTACCTCAGAACAATATTTCACTTTATTTGATAAATAGAACTATAAGTGATTAGTGACATCCATTCTCCAAAGCTGCTTTAAATGTCCAAACATCTGGAATTTATCAGAATACCCAAAATACAATTTTCTTGCTCTAAATTTGTGTTTCTTTAGCAATACTTACTATGACCCAAAATGCTAATATCTCAATTAGCAATCCCTAATCGCACCTTCCAAACAAAAATGCAACCCTGGTAAGCCCCATGCCGTGCGTCACCTGTGTGCACAGCCCACTGACCAATACAGACTGACTTTCTCAAGCCAGACGCAAAGGCCTGCGGGGAGGAGGGTGGGCGTATGAATTTTTCTGGGTCTGGGTAGAAAGATGGACAGAAGTGAACACACCAGAGGTGGGGAGGCTGAAGCCCACCGCAAAAGGAGCTCCACCAGCAAGAGGGGACCCCAAAGGTGAGCCCCATAGGAGGGGAGGGCTGTGCGAGACCAAGGCCACCACAGCTGCCACCAGACGTCGGGAAGGAGTGGGGCCAAGGCCACCTCTGGGGAGGATGAGGGGCCAGAAGGCATAAAGAAGCCAGTCAAGAGCGTGTGTAGCTGAAAGGCAACCAGGAACTCAACTGTAGCTTCCGACTGGTGGAAGAAAGCTTCCACACTGCCTGAAGGGGTGTCCCAAAAGGCAGAGGAATAGGGTTGTCGCCATCGAGATGGTAGCCAGAGGGAAGGGCCTCTGTATGGCATGCAGACATGCGGCCAGCGAGCCATCACCAATGAGAAGAATGCAGGTGTTGCAGA
Source organism: Lanistes nyassanus (assembly GCA_004794575.1). Taxonomy (NCBI): domain Eukaryota; kingdom Metazoa; phylum Mollusca; class Gastropoda; order Architaenioglossa; family Ampullariidae; genus Lanistes; species Lanistes nyassanus. Next base: position 893,427 of record SMGT01009369.1, read on the forward strand.
CCTGTAGAGGCCAGCCAGCAATGCATCCGTCACACATGGGAGCAGAAGTGTGAAAACACAACTCCACATCTGGGCCGAAGGCCATGCAACTGGAAGAGGAAGGACAGAACCCAAGAGGAAAAGTCCACCACCCCAGTCATGTCCCACACATCCCAAAACGCAGGTCTCATCTGGTGTCTCGGATGGCAGGAAGTCCGAGCCATATCCCTCCCCCACTCCATTCGACTGGTGCCACCTCAGGGGAGAAACCCAAAGAGTGGAGTGTGAAGCCCTCGCTACCAGAAGGAAGGAAAAAATGAGGACAGAGCGCTATAAATTGTCAAATGACAACCCAACAAAGTACTGGCAGCGCTAGACACAACCGTATGCAATCAAGGGTGCCTACCGTACCCAAACATGTAGCAAAGAGAGAGTCGAAAGTAAGGAACGTGGCAGATGCACACGTGGTACACCAGGGGCTAGCCGTGTGAAAACTAGGGTCGTTTAAAAGAAAGGGATGGCAGATCTTTTTCGAAGCACTTTGTTGGGTTGTCACCAGAAGGAAGCACGAGGCGCGTTCCACCAGTGGCAGATGAATGCACTGTGGCAGAGGAGCCAGGCTCGTGGGGACAGGCAGAACCAGAAAGGGGTTGTTGGAGGGAGCAACACCAGAAAGCTAGGAGAACTTCGGTGGTATCCTCCCCCCCCCCCAACTAAACTGGCGTCACCACAGGAAGAGTGGGGTGTGAAGCCCTCTCTACCTGAAGGAACCGTGAAGCGCGTTCCACCAGTGACAGGAGAAGAAGGCGATCGCAACCCTGACCGGAACGCACTGTGTCAGATGAGCCAAGCTCGTGGGCACAGGGGGAACCGGAAGTGGGTTGTCAGCATGATCCACAACAGGAAGCTATGAGAACTTCCGGTGGTTGGCCAAAGGATGGAAACGAATCCGCCCGCACTGGCAGGAGCGGAACAGGAAGTTAACTGCTGAGCAAGCAGAGAACATGCATACCAGAGCCTCCTCCATCATGACCAACAGTCCGATCAGCCTCAAACACTCCCACTCCGAGTGCAGTGGAAGTAGTGTCACAAAAACACGGAAAAACCCAGATGAGTTGGACAGTGATGAAGACAGGCGGCAACCCACAGGCCCGGCGAGTCACTTGACGGCTTTGCCGAGGGGGGTAGATGCCATGGGGGCAAAACATCCGACACCAGCGGTGCGAGACCCAGGGGATGGCATGCTGATCCAGAGAGCAAGTGTCCACCCCTCCCCCAAAGGTCCCGTGAGAGTAGCCTCCGCATTATCTCCCCGCCACGGTGGCAACAAGCAAGCTGCACCATCAGGGCTGACCATGGACACCAGCAGCGTAACAGGCAAGTGAAAACAATGCTAAAAGTGGTCAAAACGACAGGTAAAATACAACAAACATGAATACCAAACAATGTTCACACGCATATAGAGGTGATCAGCAAAGACGGAACACCACACTGAACAACACTGTTTAACTAAAAAAAACAGTAGAAGTACAGCCAAAAACAAGGAACATGAAAAAGCTCATGTTCTTTGAGACGCTGAAACAGTGCAGTGCAGTGGAGAGGTGGTCAGGATGCCAAGGCGTAAGCCACGCTGAAAACACAGGGCAGTTAATCCACACGTCTGGCCAGCGCAACAGCGCTTGAGAAAGTCAGTCTGTATTGGTCAGCGAACTGTGCGCATGGGTAATGTGCGGTGTGTGCATGCGTGAAGGGCCCTTACCAGGGTTGCATTTTTGTTCGAAAGGTACGGTTAGGGATCGCTAATTGAGATATTAGCACTTTGGGTCATGGTACAGTATTGCAACAAGAAAATGCACCTTAAACACAGAAAAAAGTCGATCTGATAAACAATCATTTAATTTTCCACAGTAAACCAAAGTTCACAAATCACCCTGTCATAATTATGAAAAAGGTATGTTCCAAACTTAGTTTTTCGCATCACCAACAGATGGCTTCAGGTAGTTAAGTTCCATGCACACTGTGCTCACTTTGGGTTTTTTGTAGAATCCAGACAAGTACCATCGAATGACATACTTCATGCGCATGTAAGGACTCTCCTGTAAAACTGCACTGCAACAACAACACTGAGCCTGTCAGTTTTTACTAATAGGACTGTTAGCCTTAGCCAGCATTAGGAAAAGACCAAAGTTTCATTTTAGTCAGAACATTGCAAGATTGCACAATGACATCAGCACCCACAATAAACAGGCTGGCATGTTGTACAGCCTCTGCACTATCTAGACTTACTCCGACAGAATGTCTGCATGGTAGTAGTAATCGGACAGTTTGTCCAAAAAAGATCGGGGTTCCAGGATAAACGTGGGAAGAACAACTTTTGACAGGTCCATGCCTGGCCGTACCTGCAGACAGTACAGAAAGACTTTCTGTCACTGCTCAACCAACAAAACAACAATGCTGTAGTCTTTTAATATACATCCAAAAATACCATCTAGTGATAGACATGCAGATGTTACATTTTCAGATGAAACAGAAAGTCTGACAGTGACACAATTTTGAACAAATTACTCTGGTTTTCATAGAGTTTATAAAAATTTGCAGAGAAGAACAGGTAACAAAACTGGAGAAATTGTATTCTGAAAATGTATATTATGTAACAAGGATTTTAAACCTGTTTGACAAGTGTCCATATTAAACTCTTGTTCTCGTCTGTGACTTCCTCTGTTTGTGTCGTATCACCACTCTGCAGAATATCAAGAAAATCAATTACTGCAAAGTTTGGTCAACAACATAAACACAAACCTTGATTTTTGCATTGGAGGAAATTATTTACATACTTTTAAACCTCACAAAAAAAGATGCGAGTTTAATGATGCATTTTTTTAAAGGTTAAAAAGGTTTACCCTATTATTAGACAGCATATGAGATCTGTTACATGGTTTCCTCAAGACAGACAGAAATGTGCTGCTTAACAAATTGATGAAAAAAGTTCTAGTTACTTGGCCATCTCTGTTCTGAGTTTAAATGACAACCATCGGCTACTGCTTCTAACGAACGTTTTCATAAATTTTCAGACCTTAATTGAATTATGCATGGATCAATTAACTTCCACACTGGAGACAAACAATACTTGAATGTACATGGGGAAACTGTTTGCTTAAAGGGAGTCTAACCAGTGCTAAACCAATACCTGTAACGATTATGATGCTATTAGTTAAGAAGTTTCCAATAGTTACAGGCGGTGTCTAAAGCCCCTGTAGTGCACAAAAGCGCCTCATCGGCAACCGAATTGTGAAACGCCTACCTAACTGGCAGAAATGCGCTGCGAGAGCCTCGATTTCACTTTTCCAGAATGCTGATGTAGTAAAGTGAAGTTGTGGTAAGCATGGGTCGCATGTGCGCTATATACAGTTGGGTCAACCACTCGGGAAGCAAATGCGGCGTTAGCACGCATCGTTTTCCACCAGCAGAAAGTCATTATTGAAGACTTTGGTTAAATTTTGTAAAGAGGACACGGCAAGAGTTTGTGCAACCCGCGAAGTACCAAGGTATTTGTGGCCTCCGCTTTATCGAGGATCAATATACCTGGAGGCTGAAGCCACAGGGATTAGAACACAGTAGTTACATGCACACCTATGTATGGCATTTTTACAAAATTAAACTTCAGCTCTTAAAGATTTTCCATAGTGTGTTGCTGCAGGCATACACTTTATGAGGTGGAATCTATCCATAACATTTGGGCAGCATTTCCTATATAAGACATATTATTACTACAATATATATTGTGTCAGTTATATCTCATGACTGTGACTCGGCGATGAAACAAAACCAAAAAATACAGCAGGTACTAATGACGGATGCATCATGTGATGGAGTGAATCAGCTCCGCAAACTTTCCTCTCTTAGCAGGTGAAAGTGTGACGCGTAGCATATTTTGTGTTTGTTACGCGCACAAAAGTATGGATAAAAAAGCAAAGAATATATACAAGAACGTGAAAATATGTGATGAATAGAGTGCGCTCTGCTCTTCCTTTTGGTGTGAAGGAAAGTTAAGTATAGCGGGGAGGAAATAGAGATAATTACATTAAAAGGCAGTTTAAATAGCTAATGTAAATAGAAAAAGATAAGAAATATGCCTACAAACTAACCCAATCTATTAAGATGTTTGATGAATTTACTATCTAAAGAAAGAGTATATCGAGTGGAATCAGAGGGTGTTAGTTGTTAGTATCTGTAACTATTCTAGGAGATAGAAGCGTTTAAAGAGAGTGAGGCTAGCACAGCACGTATGAGATGCCACAGCGCGTCACAGTCATGTGTCGCTGGCGGTACCCAGCCTGTAACCTGATACCGCCACCTGTGAGCGGGTGGTGGCAAAACCTCTTCTTGCATGAGTAACATTACAGCCACTCACCACTCCAAGCTCTTCTGTGCGATTCTCCACGTAGTGTGTCTCAACAGGTGGATTTAGCTGCTGACTTGGAAGTGCTTCAACATCAAACTCTGACTGCGTGGTATCACTGTCATCTCTTTCTGATTTATCCTCCTCAAGACCTGGAACAGACGTTATAAATGTTACAAATAAATTTCAGCACTACCTTCTCCACCTGAACTGAAATTTCATGCTTGCATTACCTCTGGACAATACTAGCCCTGTAACAATTCACATTCTACAGGTAACAAGTTAGTTGTAATCTCAATAAGCTGAGATTCAAAGAGCAGTATCAATCTGAATTGCACACAAAGAACCAAAGACATTATAGATGAACATTTTTTCTTGTTACAGATCAATATTTATTCATTGAGATACACGAATTTTTTTATATCTGCATTTCATCCCTTTGACCGCATGCTGGAAGAAATACTGAAACATTAAATCTAAAACCTATCACTGGTGTATATGTGTGTGGGGGGGGGGGGGGGGGGGNGGCAGTGGGGCCTGAGAAAAGCCTGAAAAGAAAAATACTGATACATGTACAATAATTCCAAAATAGGCAGCCAAGCACTATTCCAGATTTTTAAAATTTTCTTAATTCCACCAATAAATAATTCTTACATGCATATACCTGCAAATGTATTGCATTTACATTAACAGCCGCTTACAAAACACAAACAAATCTTTTCAGCCAAGGACTAAAACGTGTGAGCAGAAGAAACAGATTTTCCAATGGTTAGCAGATTACACAGTGCAAATTTCATATTTAGGATAATACGCTCTAATCAGTAAATCTGCAAGCACATCGAAGCACAAACAAAATTGAAAGAAGGAATTTACTCAAAAACTGAGCATGCACACACTCCAACAGACCACAGTAACCACTCGGTGTTATTTCTGATCATGGCAGGAAGTGGCTGGCATAATCATCTACTAAATGGTGTACTACATGATTTAAAAGTAATTTTGCCCTGGTTTGATTTCTATTAAGATGACAGCTGAATTGGCACTAGAGAACAGAAGAGCATTTAGGTATTTTCCCCTCTTTTGTGAGGAATATAGAGGGTATTCTAGGTGAATTTCTCCATGGTAACAGACCATATTTAAAAAAATGTATGTATCCTTTATTTCAGCTTACTCAGCAGAATCTATTTAATTTCCATTCATTTTAGATTCTGAAATATATGCCATAAGCTTTTTGTTATATTACACTTGTAATGAGTTCAACTAAAAGGCACAAACATGGTCAAACAAGAAATATTGAAAACTTTCATGCAATCAATCATGCTGAAAAAAAAACCTGTCTGAAAAAGAAAAACGAAGTGCAGTTCCTTATTTCAACTTTTCACCAAACTTGTTTTGAACTGCTGCTTAAGAAGAACAAGATATATGCAGCAGGAAATATGTACAACTTCAGAAATTGGAATTCAGCTACAGGCAAGTTACCATTATTGTTGCGGCCCAGGGAGTTACTAGCATTGCTCCCAAGAAGTGCTGATATCCAGAGACGGGCTGAAAACAATGGTACACACTCCTGCACGTCATGGCAGCCTGATCCATGTTGCTAACATTAACCCTGGCTGCCAACACCATCCTTAGCACTCTGGCCATTCTCATCTACACTGTTACTGCTGTGATTTTTTTTAAAAATCAACCCCTGATACATGTAGTCTGAAAGATAGTTAAAACTGTAATTCTTTACATTGTATTAAACAATTCTGACAGAATATGCAACACTGCCAGTACCTGTCCAGTCAGGTACAAACAGCAGACAAATCCCACCCACCCCCCAACCCCAGCACACACATCCACAGTCTCTCTCACACACAGGAGTAAGCATGTGCATCCACACACACATGCAGATTACAGCACATGCAATGTGCACAACCCGTCACTCCCAATTTCCAAAATTTTCTGAAGTTTGTGTTTGAGTACTTGGTACTTCAGTGCTTACATATAATTACAACAATTTAAGAAGAGAAATATCACAATTTTTTTGTCAATAATTACCACACTGTTCCCCATACAACTCTGTGGATGGACCTCAGACCACACAAATAACAAATATTCAGTTATAAACTATTTAGTGCAAATGCATTTATTCTGAACAAAATTTACAATATTTAAATTTCCATTATCCAAATCGATGTAGGTCTGTCAAAACTCTAATCTAACCAGCACTTATCCGTGCACTAAAATGATGAATTTCATACACCCTTTGTTGTGACACCAAGATATGCATGGCATAGTTAATGAAACTATCCCAATGTTATTTTTCTTTTTATGATGGCTACTACTTCTATCATCCAAGTCAAATAAACAGAATTACTTTTATGCACCTTCTAATCTGACAGCACTGGAAACTCAATTTCAGCATACAACTGGCACAATATGATGTTTGTGATCTCACTTTGCAGCCAGGCGAGAATGCTGGTATTTGACTTCTCATATTTCCGGCCCCATATGCAAGAAACCTCAATAGCTTACTTATTCCAGAATAGCTGCAATGAATAAGTTCCTTGAATTTCCCATCATGAAAACTGAATAGCTCATTTTCCCCTCGCTATTCAGTAGTAATTCATTCAGTCATCCCAGGAGTAAATAGCTTATTGCAAGTTACTGAAACAGCATTTTCAGAGACAGAAAAGCTCTATTCAGGAATAAATTTATTACTGTTTACATGCATATGGGGGCCAGGAATGGACGTGAGTTGTGTCTTTAACCATTGCACCACACCTTTTTCCAATATTTTTTCACTATTTTGTCCTCTAGATCCCTCTCTATAGTAAAATTAACTCATCCATAGCTACCTCACATCATGGTTCATATACAGGACCCATAATTCTGTTTTTAGCCACATACTATTTTCTGCTCATTGAGGCAAAAGATGCTGAAGTGCTTTGTTTTGATCATATTATATACTTCTTCACTGAAGCTCACAGCAGTAAACACATATAAGTTTCTCTCACATTTCGCAGTTGTGAAACACACACACACACATGCACCCACATACAGAGTGGCTAGTGTTTTCAAGAACCAGCATTTCTAATTATCATATAAAAATATTTTAATCAAGATCTCTACAAAAAAAGGTTGCAAGGAACTGGTTTTTGTTTTTGTTCTGGGACCTTGCTCACAATACTTCAATTTACAAGAATATGAAGAATGAGTTTACTTTCCTCCAGATTTTTCTTTATCTACAACCTTTTCCTACATTTTTTGTTGTCAGGCATTTAAAAAAAAATTTCCAGACACCCACTTCCCACCCCCACCATGGGTAAAGGTGCTGGGGTTACCAGGTGCATTAAGTCATGGGCTGCTTGCAGTGGCAACTGTCCTACTAGCCTTCATCTGTGCCGTGACTCATCATTTTTCTTTATAACTGTATACCACATGAGTTGAATCATCAAAGCCATCGTCCTGTTGTGAAATCTCATTCTGTAGCCGTTCAATCTCTAGCTCAAATTTTAATGTCTCAGTCCGAACATTTTTTATTTTCAAAGTCAAGAGAGCGTAGTAAAGTTCTTCAGCAGTGGGTTTCTGGAAATATGGTTCAGATTCATTTCTCCCTCTCAGTGCATCTGAGATGGCTTCCCAAATGGAAGGTTTCTTGGCAGATCGGTGAGGGTTTGGCTGGCGAGGCTGGCCTAAAATACAAAAGTGCAAGCATGACAAGATGCTGCACTGCAGCAGCAATAGGAAAATGGTGTCACAGAAATGGGTCATTATACATCAGCACATTTCTTCCTGCAGGCTATAATTTAAACCTGGTTAATTTCAAACATCCCAGAATTTGCAGAGCATTCCATATTCCATATTTCTGTAAGTGCCAAATTTGTACAGAAATGAAACATGTACTGAAGTGATGTGACACCAAGTACTTAGGGCTAAAATCCTAACACCTATGCATAAAGCTTCTGCTATAATACATAAATAACAGTCATTGCAAATGTTTCAATAATATTAAGAAATTTAAAAAAAACAGGACTAAAATAGGATTTCTACATCCGTCCCAACCTGATAGATTTCAGTGGAATGAACTTATAAACTGAAAAAAGAAATTGTATGAACAGTGATGATTTTTTTAAAAAGTAAATTTGTGGCACTTTGCTGAAGCATGTCAGAGCATTGAGACAGCATGACAAAACTCAATTTCAACCTGGCAAAGTGTTGACCTTTCCTGACTTGTAATGTAGCTTCTAACAGCATGCTATGGTAACAGCAATTATGCACAATCAAAAGTGTATTAACTGCATGACAACAAATTACAGCTGACGTGGTGCCCCTTTTCTTGCTAGTAAATTGGTGGCCAGACACCCCCACCTCCTTCCCCTGTTTTAAAAAGTCAGAACTTAGGTTTCATAATGTGTAATTGTAAGCAAGCATAGTATGTCACTGAAAGCAAGCAGTCACTATGTGTCACTGAATGCAAGCAGTTGTAATGCCCTACAGTATGCAAGTGTTCATTATGTGTCATCATATCCAAGCAGTCATAATGTGTCGCTGTATACAATTACAAGTAGTCATAATGTGTCACTGTTATCAAGCAGTCCTTGTGTGTCACTGTTGTTGTCACTGGATGCAAGGAGGCATTTTGTGGTTGTGTGTATGTGTGTGTACGCATACTGCACATAAAAGACTGCATTGCAGATAGTTTGTTCATGCCAAACTGGCATTCGTAGACACTGCTCAGTTATACTGAATACAGCAGGCACAGACAGGTAACCTTTTTAGCCAATGGCCTTTACAACACACTGAAAATAAACCAAACAAGTGTTCACCAAGTTACAGACATGCTGCCACAATGAAAATGCCTAATGAGCAACAGAAAAAGACAAGTGCATCTTGATGCAGGTGTACGTACGACTGTCATCCAGCTCTGACCTGGCAGCATCATTGCTGTGCACACTGCCCTGCCCCTTCACCCTCATCTCATTATAGACCGTGTTGTTATTGTTTGGTTTCATCGTCTGTGAACTATCAGGAGTCACCATAGGGGAGGCTTCGTACAACTGCCAGGAGCCTCTGTGTTGATGCATCTGAAGTGTGGGCTCCCTGGGAGGATCCACAACTCGGCAAAGGTTTTCGGATGCAGCTTGGTGGCGATATCTTTGTTTATTGGACGATTCATTCTTCATAAGTGACGCCTCGCCTACTTGCATATCAGACGTTTTCCTCTCAGTAAAAGATGTTGCTTTTACTGGAATTCCTGGAAACAACATCCTGTACTGGTTGGGCCTAACTGCTATTTTCTAGAAACTCCTTATAACTGACTTGTAAACTTTTCAATGACGTACATTTCATTTAATAAGCTATACTATGCAATACTAACAACACTATTTTTAACATATGAAAGAAAAGCCAGTGGTGTTTATGTGTAAGTTCATGCAGATAGGAAAACGATCAAGACTCTTTATTTTTCTTATTATATAGAGTGACATGGCCCCCTTCTTTTGTTGTTCAGCAGTATAGCACAGCTGGCCTTTCTTGGTGTTTTGCTGACACGGCAGTGTAAAATCTTGCAGTAATAGCTTTTGATATTTGCTGATGCTTAATACCAATCTCTTAATCTCTTGATTCTGCACAAAACAGTTGCTGGTTAAGACTTTTCTCTCCCTAAAAGTCCGGCAAGCTCCTGTATGCAACTTACTCTAAGGTATGAAGGGCTGTATACAGTTACACCGACCTGTTAGGAGTTACTTCTGGCAGTTTATTGTCTGGAAACCATGAAATATATTCTGTAATGATAAGTTGTAGCATTTTCGAGGTCTCTGGGTATCCACTTCAAAGGCTGAACTTTAAGAGTACTCAGACATGATATGACTGCTACCTGTGTCAGTTCATCAAAAACAACCACTAAATATCAGCAGATCAATAAACTGACATATCTTTTTGAACATTACTGCAATTTTTACACAACTGGTTGATTTATGCGTGTATGCATGTAGATAAAAATACTACCCAAACTACTATTATTGCTAGGCTACAGATGCATTATAAGTGGCATCAATGAACGTCTATGCACATATAGTCTCTCCTCTTGTCAATAGACAGGCCCCCATCTGCAAAGTTTTAGATGTGAATAGGGGACCAAATTACTTAAATGATGGTCAGCTTTAATTTTATATTTATGTAATCATGATGTGTAAAACACCTTTCAAGTTTTTTTAAGCCCACAGCCAGCGATTAGGATTTTAAAAACAACAGTAACAATGCAAACATTTTAAAACGCAATTTCCTTCTCTTGCATGTGATTCAAGGTTCACAGACGAACACAAGAAAGCCAGTGGATAAAAAAGTCTGTACTGCTAACTGCCACCATCAAATGTTTGAAATGTTGCTACACACACACACATACACATGCACATACACACACATACACACAAAATCCCCCACAGATTATTTTTTTCACAAGAACCAGGTTACATCTGGTAATTATCATAGAAAGTAACTAAAATCTGAATAGTTTTTCATCATCTTCAGCTGTGCAAGCGTGTGATAATGCATTGTTTCTAGTAAACAGAATGACACAGTTCTAATGAAGAAGCGCATACAGCACAAAGATAAAGAAAAAATCCAAAAAAACCATGCAGCAGCACAACTGAAATTAACTTCCCACCCTGGTTTGCAAAGTGTCGCTCCAAGTCACTCTCATTCATGTGGTTTTCCTGCAGGCGCATGGGGGAAAAGTGAGGCCCTGACTGATCTGCATCAACATCATAGTGTCCGTTGGTGCCAACACCAGCATCTCCAGAATTCTTGCCATCCACCAATTCTCCCTGTTATAGAAACAGACCATTGCTGCAAGATTCTGCTGGACCTAACCCTTGTATCAACTTTTATTAACACTTTCGCGATGTGTGCGGACAATGTTCTGTGCAGCATAGGATACGCTTACGGGGCATGCGGAAAATGAGCCAAGCAACTTTGACGATTTATTCACGGGGAATCGCTAATCGTCTAAGGTAAAGAACTCTTACATTAGAAAGCTGAATCATTTCTTCACGAGTTGCTTCCCTTTTACTACGTTTAGACCGGTTTTTGACCACAATTACAAGCGAGTGAAAAATGGCTGTGTCGTGTGTATCCACATGTGCTTTGTCACTTGAGAAATGCTAGATTTACTCTTCAAATGACACGCTGATGAAGAAAATGACATTTGTTTTGCAAATTTAATGTGATAAAGTGGCTGAAGACAAGAGTATTTGTGCCTGAGAGGCCCAAGAGAGTGATTACGAAGAGAAAAATGTGCGAGCACGTGCTGTAAACAGTATTGAACAGACTGTATAAGGAATCGTGAGGACTTTTTGATGACTTCAACTTCATTTGTGTTTCCATCAAAGGATTTTACAAATTATGGAACAAGGTCCAAGAAACACAGTAAGAAATGAGTGTTCTTTATTTGTAGTTTTATATCATGTCTAAATAATTTTTGTATTGTTCTGGGGGATTTTTAAATGAATTTTTGAAAAAAGGCTAAAAGTGCAGTGTCCACCGGGACAGCTTGAGCTACGAATGCTACGGTAGCATTGAGTTAATCACTAAATTACTTTCAACCCAATTTGTTTGACTTTCAACAAATTATGACAGAAATAAGGATTTCAAGATGGGGTCAGGTGGTACTAACCTGCTTCCTGATGTGCTCCGTGTCAACGTCATGTGTCTCAGATAGGCTAGTGTCAAGACGGGTCATGGAACGCTTTAGAAGGTTGGTGCATTTTAATGCCAGTTCTAAGGCATCCATCCAGCACTTGCCTAAATATACAGAGACACACATACAAACACAAACATTATGATTAGTGGCTGAATACTGGACAGGATACATCATGTAAGATTCGTAAACACTCACACTTGTCTAGATTTAAAAAAGGACAGAATCTTTCTCCAGTGATAAGAAGACTTTTCAACTTCTGCAGCTCTGCCTCAATCATTAAATGGGATGTTTCACACATGAACTAGATTTCAGATGGAATAGTAAGATGAAGTCTACTGGCAACAAGCTGATTAAATTGTCTAACATTGGCGACTCAATTACAATGTTCAAATCACTTGGTTTATCATGCAGCAGAGTAAGAACTAAATCCCACACTAATTTTTTTTCTATGCTATCTGAAAATACGTTGACAAAGCACTTTAATTTTAAACAGTCTTGGAATGTAATGATCACCACACTCGGTGCTACAGAAAGCACCATGGAAAACTCAAACATACCAGCTGCTTCAGAGGGAGCTCTGAAGATGCAGTAGGAGTAAGGCAGAGGCTGCACAAATGCACCAATTGTCTCCCCTTTTGGTCCCTGTCAATAGAAATTCCCTCCCATGTAGTAGAAGATGGTATCTGTCCTCTGTGCTAAGAATTCACAGTAGGACACTGAGTTATGCCCCAACTAATCAGTATTTATACCAACATCAAACAATAAACATTTGAATTTGAGAAAAAAATTAAACTGTCCTTCGGTAATTTGGTAATTTGCATTAGAAACACTGGAGCAGCCAGAGATTGGAAAGTTCCAGTACAAACAGTATTTTCAGATCTGTCCTAATTAAGTGGATACTTATTACAATAATGCAGAAAGCAACAAAAGCAAACAGTCCACTGCATACCTTTGTCGCCCAGATCGACTGATCCAGAGGATGGAAGAGCTTGAAGCAGAAGCCATCCTTTTTGGACGGCCTTTCAAGCAGCTGGCAAGTGTTCAGAAGAATGGTGCCTACCCACTGACTTCTCTGCAGTGAATAAAAAAAAAAACAAACCATTAACACATTGCCATCATTCCACTGTTTAATGAGCGGAGACTATTTGATGCATTTCGATCATTGAGCTCAATTTTTGGCGCTGAGCTCACTATTTGGCGCTGACTTGAAACCCGAAAGTGATTCATATAATAGAATTTTTAAAAATAGAATTCCTTCCCTTAGATCACAAAATAGATGGGTTTTCAAAGTTCTGCTCTCTTGAACGTGTTACCTCATTAGTGGGCAAAAATGGCCGGCTGCTATATTTGAATGTCTGGTCACAAAGCACTTGAAATGTTTGAAAATTTATAGTCAGAAGATAAAAATAATGTCCTCACTAACCTTAGTGAGGAAGGGGAAGACAAGGAATTTGTATGTTATTTGTATGGATTACAAGTGCGGCAGATGGCTGTCATACACGACAGTGTTTGATGTCAAACAAATTCACTTTGTTTAAGTAATTCAACACAGTCTTTCACACAGTGTCAGCAACAGACGGTTTTCAGGTAGGAAACGCCTTTTTCCACTTAAATTTATCTTTCCTACAACGCTCAAAGTATGTTTCTAACTTGGATAGCCTTTTTTTTTTTTACAATTTTTCAAAAATCAGTAAAAATTGCCCCAAATGCTGCAATTTCAGTGACGTCACGCTTTGTAGGATGCATGATGAGTTAACAAATTTCTGGAAATCTACTATGTCAAAATGGCTCATTAGATTGCTATGTCTATTTTTGAAAACAGATAGGTAATGCACTTGGATTTTGTAGCATGAGGTGTTCAGGCGCTTTTTTTTTCAGTCACTTGTGGTCCCCTCTCCTTCCTCTGGGAAGGCGAGAGAGAAGCTGAGTTATTACAGTAAATGACATTTCAATCTAAGTTGTTGACAACAATACTCTTTCTTCAAATGTACCATTATCAACACCTCTGTGAAACGAAGAAAGGCTTTCGAACAAGATCAGTGAGTAGATAGGCCTGCTCACCTTCTGTTTGTCACTTTTGTACAGTATGAGAACCCCTGGCTTGAGAACACACCATAACTTTGTCCATGACTTCAGAGTACCTCGTACTTTCAGCCAGTCACCTAACAACACCACTGAGGGATCCGTAATGGTGCTGAGAAGTTCTTTGGCAGCTTCCTTTTTCTGACTTCTATATGTCTTCTTTTGTGCCTGACCATACAAAAGATGTACTTTAAGTGTAAAACAGCTTCACAACTGCTATACGCAGGTGTTGATGCCATGCATTATTAGGATTATTTTCATCACCACTACGAATTTTAGACTATCCATGTCCCTATCCACACTACTGGCACTCTAAGCCCACTAACAGATATTAAAATAGTCTCTACTGACTGATATAATTTAGTCATAACCTCCCGTCATTTTTCAAGTTGCTTCTGCTGGTTTCAGTAAAGATGTAAGTCTTCTAAGTTCTAAGTCTTCTTTCAGTAAAGATGCAAGTCTTCTAAGTCTTTCATCTTGTTACACTGTGTGTTGTATCTTTTAATCCCCATAATTTAGAGTGTAATTGTTAGGAGTGTTTTTATTCTAAAGCCAATGAGTCTGTCACTGAGCCAGGGTGCCACACTACAGAAACGTCGATCTTCTTATTATTATGCTATCAAGTTGATTCAAAGGTACATATTTACTGGACGGATTCTCTTTATTCTAAATAGCTCTTTGATGATTAATATGATAAAAAATAAGAATAATCTTAGTGAAAAAAGCTGCATAACATTTGCTATAGACATCACAGTGGTGTAGCTTTCAAAAACATATTCTCGTGGATATACAGACTGCAGGACTGCCACAAATGTAATTGACAAAAATAACGTACAACTGCACTTCCTTTCCTTTTGAATCCTATCAACAACATCTGACTGATGAGGCTAGAGAAGAACAACAGTGTACCTTGTATGACTCCCTCTTGGAGTTCTTTGATGCTGGAGAAAATGTCTGTGACATGTTCCTCTCGGGTGAATTCTGCAAACATATACACACAGCCATGCACACACTAGTATAGCTGCAAGATGGGTACATGTATCATTTCCCAATAAATACCTGGACATACTGAAGGGAATTTGCCCTTGAAACACTGAACCTTTCCACCACCACCCCCCACCATCCCCAGCAATCAGCTCACAGCCCAGAGCTTAAACTGCCTAATCTTTAGCCTGAAAGAACAGACATACTTTAGCCAACCACCATGGCTATTAACACACTCACACAGCACTGGTGCAGGAAAGCCATAATAGTCCTCAGTGAAACTATCAGTGTATTAAAGGGACTTTGGGCCCCATGTAGTGTCTACATCCCTGTAGGGTGCCTGCACCCAGCCAGCTAAGAAGTTATGTATTTTATTTTTCTGACAACCTAATTATTCTAAATGAAGACTGGAACTGGAAGAACGTAATTCTCACAGACCAAAATCAAAAACAGCTATGACCATGCACTTTATTACTGTAACACAAATGTTCTTATGGTGGACGACAATACCGGGGTTGCCTTCGTGTATATTGTCAGCCGAGCCCATGCCCTTTTAGAACGGCAACAGGAACAGACCTAACTACGCAGGGCAAAGCGATCTCTTCTCTTGTTCCTACCCAAGTCCATCAGAGCACCTTAGGGTTTTTTTTTAACAGCCCACGCGTTATACTAACGCTTTGTAACAGCACCAACACAGGTCGTCTTTCTTCTACGCTCCACTGTACCCATTGCTGCGCAAATGCTGGGTGCTGCCGGGTACAGGCTAAGAGCACATACGTAACAGTAACCGTCTAGGATTAACTATGTAGTCGGTACATGGGGGGGGGGGGAATTGGTGCTTAACGTCCAGCCGCAAACTATGTGCATATCAGGACGGTGTTGCTTAGACAAAGTTAACGTGGTGCCACACGTGGGACTGATGTCACAACACGGGCCTCAGTCCCACCCAGTCACATTATACTGACACCGGGCCGACCAGTCCTAGTACTGTTCCCTGTAGTACCAGGCGTCTGGCAGGGCAGCTACTAGATTGCCAATTTTTGAGTCTTAGGTATGACTCGGCCGGGATGCGAACCACCGACCTCCCGCCTCGGAAGCGGACGCTTTAACCACTAGACCACCGAGGCGGTCGTACTCGGTAAATGGGAGTCTATTGAGAGTTATCTACGTCGGTAACCTGCCCCGTCACCACCGACCTCAATCCCCGCACGCGATTGATGTAGACATGCGTGTCTCACACGTCTGCAAGTCCAGTTTAGAGGCGCATCGCTGCATAGTCAGAATCTCTCGCCTCTGATGGCTTGCGGTCGTTTGGCCGGCCTTTGTCATCAACTGGGCCCAACGAGCACGTCGGCACCATGTCAACACATCGCAGCTTCCCAGTACATGGGGTCAAACAAGACATGAAACGCGTGAGATGCAGGGACGTTACGTAGTTCGACAGCAGCTCTCATCTGTCACCGCCTAGTCTCACGGGTATCCCTCGCGTCTGTAAAGGCTATGCCACACGGGTTGATAAACCCACTTTTGATCAGAACAGTTCCAGAACGAGGCTATATTTTCTGTTTATCCCCGTGGGCGAAAGTTTTCCCCCCACATGAGTTTTGCCCCAGCCCGGGTGCGCATGCGCAGGGTACCGAATACTCTGCGCATGTGCATGCCAGTTGCTAACCGCAATAGACTAGGATAATACATCTATGTATCATCCTAGGCAATAGATAATTATAGGTCAAGCCATGACCTCTACACAGCGTGATTTCCTATAGTTACAGTAAAGAGGGCAATCCGTGGTAAGTCATAGCCGAGTTGGTAAAGAAATCGGGTTTCACGGTTATATCACAGGTTCGAAACCCATATAAGCTTACGATTTTTTTGAGGGGTAGAGTTAGGGTGTGGTATTAGGTAGGGCTGAAAGGTGGCCTGCGCATGCACGCCCGAGCTAGGACAGAACTCGAGGGGTGGGGGGGGGGATTTGTGTCCCGTGGCA
This sequence comes from Lanistes nyassanus, assembly GCA_004794575.1. Lineage (NCBI taxonomy): Eukaryota > Metazoa > Mollusca > Gastropoda > Architaenioglossa > Ampullariidae > Lanistes > Lanistes nyassanus. Next base: position 910,545 of record SMGT01009369.1, read on the forward strand.
TATACGGCAGTCTGTTTAGCGAACGGTTCATCTCCTGTTGTTAGAGTCTTCTCTATTTTCCCCAACATGTATTGAAAAACATCGTGCGGACAAGCGGCCCGCATCGAAAATTCGATGTCAGCTAACCTGCTTTTAAAAAACCCAAAGTACTTGTGGCTTAATTTTTCATTCTAACAGTAACAGGAAATTTTTTCGAGGAAATATGCATTCTTACCCTTGCACTGAGCGTTTCTACTAAAAACGTGTATGCTACCGTTAGGGAGAGACCTGCAGCACTTCGAAATGCCCATCTCACCTGAACCTTCGGTCGGATTTTTCAGCAAGATTTTCCAAAACCGCCAAAGGTCGATGCAACAGCTGGGGTGGTGGTGTATAGGGAAGGGGCTAATCAAATCTGACTAATCTGGATGCTAATTCTAATCAGAGACGGCTGCTTCTAGCCTGGAAAGAGCGAAGTGTTTATGTGGACGCCGTCGGCAAAGCACTCTGCTTTTGCGCCAATCGTCAAAGGGAAAGCGTCTAAAAAGTTACCCCGCATGCGAGCCCGGTATGCTTCGCTTAAAGCTGCTCAAATTGGCCTATTGGACCGCACATAACTAGATAACATGCGCACCCGCACACACAAGTAGATAACATGCGCGCGCGCACACAAACACACACAGATGCATGCACACGCGCGGGGGAGGAGGTAAACATTACATGCACATGAACCATGAACTACTTACTGAAAATCCACCTGACGCGGATCCCCCTTTGTGTTGTTCATCAAAGGAACCTGGAAATAAACAGGAGAAAAAAAATAGCGAAACACTTTTATTCCAGGAAATTTGTAGGAAAACAGCATTCCCTTAACAAATAAGACGCTGTGATGTGTTCTGACTAAAAAGACTTGCAGCAGCAAACATACTTGGAGCAGAATTTAAAAAGCTGGGAATCCAACATACAAAAACAAACATCCATGTTGTTTTACAGAAAACAGAGGAAGGAGAGGGAAAGAAAGATGGGGGAGGGGGGAGGTGAGCACAGTGGAAAGGGAAAGGAGGCGGGAGCAACACCACAGCTGAAGTATGAGAACACAGGTTGAGAATACCACAGGCTAAGGCAATACAAGAAAAAAAGTGGTTATCATTTGTTATAATGTGCTCTAACATCGAAAACACGAGACTTCCACAAAGTTTCAAAGTGGTTCCAGTGCTCTCAGCGTACAGAAATAACGCAAGATTGATGACTAGTAATCATTAAGCCTTTCCACAAAACTTTATATCCTGTTACTCCTACCCCTTCAACCTGCCCTTTTCGTGTACTTTGGATGGGTGGGAGTACGGACCCTGAAAAAACAGAAGACAGCTAACTGTTGCTCTCGAATGACAAAGTTATACCATTGTACATATACAGCATTCATGTGGTCAACAACGGTCTATAGGTAAGAAAAAAAAAGAATGGTATATACATCGAATATATCCTACAAACGTGCACAGCAAACCATTATCAGCATATAAACAACTGGGACGATAGGAGGAAAGTTTTGTATGTTCGACCATCCCACAGGCGTGCATGCATGCACTCACACCAACACCACACACTGGCAAGAATGCACGCACGCACAGACTAGATACTTGTTGGCCAGGTACGCTAAGCATGTGATATCCGCTGCTCTCTGGCCATTCAGGATTTCGTTTCTGATCCAAGGCGCTTAGAAATCTGCTGTTATGTGCACGGTGTGCACGTTTCGGCTTGTACACCGCGCGGGTGGCCCCCACACGAACCCGTATGTTCAGAGTAGGGAGCTAATATTGTCCCAGTAGTCCAACGCCTACGCGTGCCAGCGTGCGTGACGTCATGACTTTTTGCGTGCCTCCAGCGACTTGTGGTTAAATAGTATGATTGAACAACTCACACTACAGTAACTATTAATGAAAACGACTAAAAATTTATAAACGCTATCTTATTTAAATTTTAGTCTATTAGTTTTTTTTAAACTATTTTTGCTGATTTTTTTATGGACTCATTATCATGATTATGTTACTAAAACTGTAACAGTGTTACATGCAGTACATCACCACAAGTAGTAAACTGGCTTATTACGAGAAATAAGAAAAAGTCAAAGCGAAATTACTTGAGTAGCGTCGCATACCCCCAGTGCCATCTCTGTCGCTAGCTGGCAGCACGTACGGTTCCTGGTCCGTTCGGCCTAAACGTGGAGCATTCGTAACCCACACCGGACGCGATTTTTTTCTCACGTGAAATTTTAGGCTGTCGCCTAAAGGGGTAACCTCAAATGGCTCAAATTGTGCTAATCAGAGAAAGCGTACTAACATACAGCGCAACTTCTTAAAGTGTAAGTAAACAAAACGAGCTGTAGTGGCCGATAGCCGAAAGATAAAGACATTCGTTTTCACAGCTAAACGACAACTAGTTCGAAACCCATAGCAGCTTTCCATTTTTTCGGGGTGGGGCCAGTGTTCAGTACTAGGTAGGAGCTTCTGTTTGTATGTATAAGTTGAAGTGTGTGTTTTCGCGCTATGCGTGAAAGAAACTTTCGCACGCCGGACGCACCTGAGGTAGCAGGTATAATTTTACCGCTCTTTTTTTTTCAAATAAAAAATACCCAGAACCTTGAGGTTTCGAAGGGCTACGAACCAACTACGCAAATCCGTCCGAAAACTGGAATCAAGCTCACTGGGCCTCCTTCAGTCCCTTACCTTTCGAGACAGACCTGCGGCCTGCTGAACCCCTGTTCAGTCGCTCTTGCCAGGAGAATGCGTGCAATAGTTTCAGGGCACGGTAGGCCCCCATTCGCCCAGAATCTTCATCACTCGTCACGGCTCGGCCGAGCAGCAGCATCTGACAGCTAGTGCGACTTCGCTTGCGTTTGTGACCGCCAAGGATGCGCAGTTGGTTATCGCTGCCACTCACGCTCTTAATCTCTACGCCGTTACACAGCATTTCCTTTTTCCTCCTTTCTGTTTTTTTTAACGGCTTTACTCAATCAGTCACATTCAGCGTTCCTCTTTAAAACTGCCAGCTTGTGCTGACTTTTAAAAATTCTCCAGTTCAGATGTGGAACTCAGGTCTGCCAGACTACTGTCGTCATATCCTAGTTTGAAGATGGAGGAGGCGTGGAATGGAGTGGTCGCTTACGAAAGCGAGATATCCGTAGTTCCTGAGCAGCCAGTCAGTCAAAAGACTGGTCTCTTGTAGAAAGCCTCTCTCTCTCTGCGCCTGTCCACTCTTGCCGCTGCGCGTGGGGCCCACACTGTTGTGTCTGCACGCTGCATCCTCCGATAACGCACATCAACGCTGACAAAACGAAGAGTTCGATTTCCGGGCAGCGATATAGTACCTCGGCTTTGAGAAAACCCTGCTGACAGACACCTGGCTGCACGCAGATTATTATCACCGACTCACATTTTCCCGTGTGCGCTCTGCCAGACCAGCCAGCAATCAGTGGCGCGCAGTCCAAGAGCACAAGGACAAGCTTGCAGTAAAAACAAAGTCGCTGGTAAGGGTCGGATATCAGGGTGTTGTTTGCTGCAACCAGAAAACCTCCTACGTCCGTGGCTGAAAATGATCGTCTTCGTACACTTAGTAAACTGGGCCTGGACTGCATCAGTGTTTGCATCAAACCTTTCAATTATAACAGCCGTCGTAAGACCCGTTCCACCTCTGTATTTTACGGGCACCTTTACGCGCGGTAAGGAGATTCGAACACCAGTGGAACTCGGGTCAGCACAAAGGCAACGCAAGATATAGTTTCTCACGAAGAGTCGCCGGAAACACGTACTTGTTTTCACCACCGTTATCATCACTCAAGAGATACGCTTTGTTGCTGAACAGACGTGGAGCACCCCAACCCCTCTTCATCTCCACCCAATTGGTCTCATCAGCCCTTATATATTGTTCACCTACCAAATTATCACAAACCAGAAACCGAACGAGGACATCATTTTTGGACACGGTAATAACGGAACATCCCAGTAAGTCACGAGGCATATGTGACTGGAGAGAACGCCTGACCTATTGAAAACAACATCAGCAGCAGCGGCCAGAGGTAGTATTACTGCTCAAAGGTTCAACGCTGCCTCTCTGTGGTCAGGCATAAAGGTGAGGGGTCATTTCTGACTAGCCTCCAGGGAGATGCGCTAAATACACACACACGTGATTCACCCGGTAAACAGTCGTTAGCTTTCTGTCAAATCCCACTTGCTGCTACCTACAACCTTCTCGGCAGCATTTTTCGATAAACAGCATCTTCGTAATGCTTTGTCGACGTCTGCTGGTGTCTATAGGCAACACGAACGTGCTATTTCTGGCTGCCTTGTTGGTTGTAAAATACACCCAACATGAGACCGCCTACACGCCACTTCTTTCTATTCTCTTTAACTTTTAAGTAAGGATTTCGACATGTTAACAGTGTTAACACCACCCTTCCCCCTCGGATCAGTCCTCTCTTTCAAAGGAAAAAGTCTTGTTACGGCTCTCGTGAAATTTCTGTAGGCATGCTTTCGAAGCAGTGTTTCCTAACCTCCGAAAGGGCAGAGTAGTGGATGGTGGGTGTGGAGCTGAACATGGAATGGCACTTCAGAAAATTCAGAAACACCCAACAGCAAATGTGTCTGAGGGTACCATGTGCAGCCACGCATAGTGTCCAGACACGAGAACCGATCACAAAGTAAGGTATAATACCTTGAGGCGGAATGAACGTTTCAATCTGTTTTATTCGCATCAGAGGGTTTCCATAGCCAACAGGGCTCAAGGGTGCTAGCAAGATGTATACAATATTATTGCAGTTTCTTCATTCTATCCAGTCGTTTTAAAAAAAAATCTCTATGCACACCATTTTATCATCTGTTATTGTCCTTTTGCGAGGCACTTCCCATCGGTCTGAAAGCAGAATAAACTGTATTCTATCAGGTACCGGAAGCATGGCACAGCAAAGACTGCCGCCGGGTAAAATCAGCAACAGCTTGCAATGCTGTGGGATCACTTAATTTCACCGAGAACATTTCAGAGCAAATACTCATCGCAGTGCAGTTTCAAGTTCCAAAAATGTCTCGCGGATAGTAAAAGAGCGACAAACGTACCAACAATAGGTCCACAAAGGACAAAAGGTCCACAGCTCGCAGTCGACGTTTTCTTTCAAAGGCACCCTGCGGGTCTACAAGCGAAGGACGAGAAAAGAGCGAACAGCCGCATCATACAGGCACTGGCTGAAGGGCAGGTGAGATGTGGCAAGTATGAGAATGAGCGACAAGCCAGCGAGTGCGACCTGCTAAGTGTTGTACTGCTGACAGCCGCCAGTCGCCGATGCGGCTGTGTCCTGTCGTAGTGGATGATGCTTCTATAGCCGATGGTGATGACAGGCCCGCGGTTGGGAGGAGGGGTGTGAGATGAGGTTACGCCAGATTTGTCGAAAGGACAGCGACAGAAAACTGAAAAGTTTATGCGTATATCCTTCACAGCTGATTCGTGAAAGGAAGTGGGAGGGAAATGGAACCCATTACGCCGTGTATTTATGGTATGAACTGTTGGCAATGGACAACAGCCGGATATGCCCGAGAGAGACAGTAGGAGGGTGGTGGGGGGAAGAGCATCTATACACCTAAGATGTTCATCCCGCTCTCACCCGGTCCTGACTGCGTAAAAGGAACACAAACTCGCTTTACGCACGCTGAGCAAAGGTCCAAAGAAATGTTGCACTTCCGAGAAATGAAGGACGGACAGGTCCTACTGGCACAAACCTGGTTAACCTGGAGGACACTGAAATTTGAGGGACGGCAGTGTCAGTGGTCGAAGTAGCTAAGCCAACTATTTTAGCTCTTGCACACCAGCGCTCATTCATATTCCGACCACCTCAGGCAATCTGCATCATACTGCTGTTCTTTTGTGTCCAAGGTGGTAGAGGTACGGGGTAGAACATTTTACCTGCCCTTATCCACCTTCCGCTCTGACCAACTCGCCAGAGTCTTGCTATGGCAGCCGCGACTTCTCTACTCGAAATGCGTACCGAGAATTTCTTCTTGTCCAGTGCAGCTTATTAGACTGATAACATGGGAAAAAAGAGGAAACAGGGATCGGGCACAGGGGAGGGAGGGGCGGCGAAGAGAAGCCGTAAGATCAGCAAAGTATTCGCACAAACACTTTTAACACATCCCGATGCTGACCTCGTCAAAACCTGCTACTCACCTCTGTCTGCTGGGTGAGGGGGGTCGATAAAGCAGCGGCTACTGGAAGGTGAGCGCTGGAATACGGCGTGTTTGTACTGCTGATCAATCAACAGCGGCAGCAAACCCGATGTCTGTGCAACAGCACGCGTTCCAACATCAAAGCTAGCCGATCGCATAGGTGAATGCCTCTCAGCCTTCCGTTTAAAAAAAAAGCACGTGGAAAAAAGCTCGAAACGTCAGCAGCACTTACCTAGTCCGATGTTTAAAAGGGCAACTCGCTGAAATTACACGAAAAGCACAAGTTTGTCGCTTCCTCCTGCTCCCTAATCGATGCTGCCAGCAGTGATGCTCCCTTATGCTTGCCTACAGGGTTCGTTTGGAAAAGTAGCTGGTGCCTGCATTTAACATGACCTCGTAAAACGACACTCCATGCAGGGATTGCTCAGCTCTGTATTTTCGCGCAATTTACGTCCACAAAACGATCGATACAAAGTGAAAAAAAAATATCGGCCAGATTTTTCCAATGATTGGAGACATCCAGATCCAGATGATGTGCTCGTTGACACCTGGTCTAAAAAGGAGCTATGTTTAGTAATGTATGGTTTCACGAAGTAGTATGCCGAGTAATATATGACTGAGGTATGCTTAGCAATACCTGATCCGCGAGTTAATATCTGGTCTCAATGGGTACCCTTAGTAATATCCGGGGAGGCATGCTTGGTAATATCTGCTGAGAAAGTACGCTTAGTAATATCTGATTTCCTGAGAAGGTGCGCTTAGTAATACATGTATATGGTCTCCTGAGGAGGTAAGCTTATTTAATTGTCGTCAGTGTGACGCAACACGAAAAGTAACCGATTTCTTAGCTGAATGCCTCGCTCGGTCAGGTAAAATAAACTTGCTGCAGGACACAACTTCACGTAGACGGTTCACCTGTTTCTGCTCACAGACGGGGACATTATGATCTGTGAGGATTTCCTGTCGCAGTCGAATTTTCCAAACGCCGTGCGGGCTGCCTGCACAAGTTATACCTCGCCTAAATGGCAGTTTTGGCCGGAGACAGGCAGCTGTCCAGGCACTAGAAAGGCCTCGGCAGGGGTTGCAGAAGCGTTCGTGTCGGTTGGTGGAATGAAGGGCATCTGTTAACACTGCGAAGTAAGGAAAAGGCTACAAGGCTGGCTTTCTTGACTTTCGTGCGAACTCCGCCATCAATTCAGCCAGAAAGCCACGTTTCTGCTTTCCTCTCTCCCAGTCCCTGGTTCTCGTCCCGGACATTCGGCGGAATACCTTCTGGGTGCTTTCTTATCGGTCGGTCTTGCCTGCACATCTGAAGAATTTCCGATTATCCAAGTCTTCCCCATCACATCATAATTTGATTAAATGCGTTCAAACAGCCGGATACCTTTTCCGCAGTTTCAAAACAGTCTTCTTCTGTTAGAGAGCGACGACTGTTGTCAAGGTACACTTCTCGCAGTCCGGGTTCGGCGGTCTCAAAAGCGCTGTTAAACTTCCTGGGATGACCAACTGAGAGGTCTGGGTCAAAATCAAGATGAGCGTCTTAAAATTCCCAACTTTCACTGCTGGGACTGCTTCGCTGCATTTTGAGAGGAACGCATCTTGAAATCATTCCATTTTTCTTAGCTTGTTGTCTAACATTTTTCATGCCTCTTATACCGACGACTCGCAGCAAAAATTTCCTTAGATGGAGAGTGCCAGGAAGGGGTATGGGAAGAGAGACAGAGAGCAAGAAATCTGAACAATCTGTGATAGTGGAGATTTTAAAGTGTGTACGAGGCAAACCACGCTAAAGATGGTGCATTTACGAACTGTCCGTATGCGTTTATTCAGGGTGGCAAGAGGCAGAGAAGAACAGAACGAGGGAACCAAGATAATCCGTGTGCAGGCGTGTATGAAGTCATCATAAACACCCTTATTCCCTTAAGTAGGATCGACGTCTACTCATCTCCCCAACACATAGCTGGAAAACGTGCTGGTCAGGTCAGCAGGGATGCACGACTGACATGCGCGTGCGTGCGTACACCCACAGAGCCAAAATCCAGCTGTGGCAAATACGAAGCCCTCGCTCTTCTTAGATGGTCCTAGAAACACTAGACTGACTACCACGCGTGCTGAAGGTGAGCAGAATTGTCCTACTGCTTATTACACTGCCAGATGCATTTCTGCGAAAAGGTTATAAGTTAATAAATTTAACAGAGGGTACTACAATTCCCGTCCTAAGCAACCCCCACCCGCCTGCTGTCAGGACTGCGTAAATCTGTCAGCATGCCTCGAGTTTTCAGATGGAATGTGCACAGATGCACAGACAATTGTGACACATGACCCTGGTGAGACAAACGCTAGTCAACAGGGGGTTTCCCACCCTCCCAACCAACCCTTGTTCCTGGTTAGGGGCATTTTGAAGACGCCCCACGTGCAGTATTTTAGCTAGTAATCGATATTCACGTCATGTAAATGGCATTTCTACACACTTTTTTTCTGCAGTTTCTCAACGGTGACCTGGCGGTTGTCACGAATTAATAAAAGGAACCCATCGACTTTTCTTTTCTTTCCCACAGCGCAGGAAACCAAACCACAACATGCACAGTTCAGGCTCACTTGCGACATCTTTATTATCGTCTAGATAGACGAGCGATAGCAAAGGCATTTCTCAACCAGACTGTTATTCTCTCGCCCAATATTTGCTCAAGTCCGATACGACTATCGTATAATCCGTTTTGTTGCCTCACACTGTAAACAAAAAACACTTTGATGAACATGTGACAATGCATTCTTGGTTAAGAAGCTCCTCAATACCAACATAAAAATGCCACCAAATTTATATCAACTCTCAGTTTGTCCAATTCTACAGCTCTCTCCTCTTTCTGCGTGCGTGCTTGAGTGCGCAAGAAAGACTGCATTAGTGACTAAGCGAGAGAGCAAAATGAAGAAAACAGAATATGATGCGTGGGAGGAGGAGGATTGAAAAGTGAGACAAAGAGGAAGAAACACAACTACCGAAAGGGACGCGGTACGGATGTATGGGAGGACTCGGGAAAGGTACGGAGACGATGCAACTGGCACACGTGCTTCAATGCAGTGATTTGAAAAGTGTTCTCTTTCAGTTTATTGTACACTTCTGCTTTCCATTTTTCTCTCCTTAGTTACTAAGGCCATCCTCAAAGCTGGCGAACTGCTTTTAAATTCACCTTAAAAGGCCACCAGATTCCATCATCCACTCTACATCTCTTCGTTACACTAACGCGTAAACACAAACACGGAAGGTTGTCGTGACACTAAATCACTGGTACATACACTATCTTTCTTTCCTGGTCCTCGAGCTTTCCGTTCGACAGATAGCATGTTCCTTTTGGCAGTCACGAATCTTGCCTCCTAGCCCGACCTGCGCTGCCATACCGTCGGATCTTCTCTTCGTGACGTCTGCTGCTGAAGCTACAGTGGCCAACCACAAGACGCCAGACACATATTTCAGCGGAAATTGAGAAAGCGCTTCGATGTAAACACCACCCGAGGCTGCTTTACCCTCAGTCAGACCGGAAGTGCCAGCACATTAGCACGCTCTCCGAAGCCTGCCTTTGTGCTGTTTCAAGAGCCATTTGTTCACGTAATCGATGTGTGTGTGTGTGTGTGTGTGCCACCCGCACGAGTAACAGTAACTGTCAGGTCGCGTTACGCTTCTAGTGTCGTGTGGGAGAAGATGCGCTTTCACTGAGACCCTTCCCTGTATCACGTTTCATTATTTGTTATAATGAAACGTGGATCATTCCCAGACAGCTCTGAACCGAGTCCACCGCTAAAAATAGCAGCACATCATTTCTCTTCGCGAATTAAAGGCTCCTGCTCTTCAAAAAAAAAAAGTCTCCGACAGAAGAACAGAAATGAGAGAAGATACTCAAAAGCGAGAAACATTTCAAGCGATTAATGTTCCGTACATCAATCACAGTTGTCACAAAGCAACCGCAGCAACAGTCAGAAAGAATACTAGTTCATGGTACTCTCCAATAGACCAGCAGAGAGTTTCGAGACGGCCATCTTGTACACGCGCAGTGACTGTTTACTTCCACCAAATCTTTTCATTTTCATCCGGGTCCTTTTGGTAAAATACTGAATGTGAGGTTTTTATTGAGCAACTGCCACTTGCTCTCGATAAGACAAGCAATTTGCTTTTTTAAAAAATTCGATTGTGGAGCCCAAAACATTGAATGCCAGCATCTAGTCGCCCGCCAGCAAGAGACCGGATGTTTATCCAGATGTTTTGTTTTCTAATAATTCAACCGCAGGCGTTAAATTTTCCTTAATAAAGCCATGTTTCGTCGAAACTTTCTACTGGTCTATTCTAGAGCAGCGCTAAAATAACATTTTGTCAAACGTGATACACATTCTGCAATTTTAAAAAGAAATCGCAGAGGACGGTATTTATGACGTTATTATGTTTTATACCCACTCGTGGATCTTGACACAGCTGTCCACGTTCATACACGACGGTAAGCAGTGAAGGAAGTCAACAATTTCGCTCGACAGCTAAGACGCTTTTTGTGAAAGTCGATAACGTGTGGGACGCCAGCCAAGCTTTTTCTCTTTTTTTTCGGACTGGTTGAGGTTACTGTTTATGAGAATACCGCATGCATAACACATACGGATCACTGAAGGAACCGTCATTTCCTAATTAAGACATCTCCCAAATAACACCAAAGTTTTCTTTGATTTTTCAAGGTCGTCACTGAGAGGTTCCATAGTAGTTTTGTCCGTAATCTTTAGAATGTTTTACCAAGATAGTCATTAAAAGGCCAATGAGCTTGTGAAAATTTCAGTGGGCTAGTGAATTTCAAAAATCGCTGGCCCATCGGGGTGGTGCAAACTGTGAACACCCCTGCCATGTGATTTACCCGTCCGCGATCAAACGTGTCACTAAAACTGCAGTGGGACTGTAGTGAACAAAGCTGCCACAAAGAGATCCACGTCCCAGACACGGCTTACTTTTTAGTCGCTGACCACACGCTGGTCGTGGCATGGCCTCTTAGCAAGCTTCTGCGGAAATGTCGACATCTTCCCTGGTATGATGCCTAACCCCGTCCTTAAACCGTTTCACAAAGTTGATTGAAACACGGCCAGGAGTCAGTCAACCATCAGGAAAACGTGACTCAGAGGGGCCAAACTTTAGTTAAAACTTCTGTGTAGACAGTCTTGCAGCAGAGAAGCTGTGGAATAACCTCTCGAGGAAATCTGATTATCTTGGTTGGATTGATTAATTAGATTACCACCATTTTTAAAAGACAGAGTCAAACCAAACGAGACCAAGATAATAAAATGGAATACAGTAGCCGCTTCAAAAGTGCAATTATTTCGTTGCCCGAAAAAAAAGTTGTACTTATCCTGCAGTTGCACTTGACTGAATTCGACGATTTCGCACCAAAAAGCACCGTGTGTAGATAAGAAAAGAGTAAGCTTACGCTAAAAAGCACATTGACTTTATAGTCTTTTTTTCTTCAATACGAGTTGGGACTGCTGACTGGCGCCACGTCTATAACACCAGCCCTTTAATGCACTGCTCGGAGAAGTAGTTTTGACATGACGTAGTCAGCGGGCCACTAGCAGTGACTACGGTTAGAGAAGGATAGGGGCCCAGCAAAATATAGCGGCCGTCACGCACGAGTGTTCTGAGCGGTTGTGACAGGTGCTCTCAGTAACCTACGGTCAAGCGGGGGTAATCGGTGACAATCAAGGTTAGGCGGCACTTCTTGACTATAGAGGTTGCACTGATTTGGCAGAGATATTTCGGGAGTTGCACTTATCCGAACCAATTCTAAAGTAAAAATTCTGTTACCTGAAAAAAAGATGCACTTAGCCGAAAGTTGCACTCACCCGAGTTGCAGTTATTTGGCAAGGACTGGGTCTTTGCGTATTCTTTTTAAATAGTTTACGCTTGAAACTGTCACGCACAATCGTTCACGCTTCTGACAGAAATCCCGGAGAATTAAGGCTTCGTTATGCACTACTGCCAAGGACCTTGCCTGTCGAAGAAACGTCGCTGTATCGAAGATCAGAATGTCGTGTTCGTTATAGAGGGGTTTACGCTGACGTCATCAGATGCCATGTTGCCTACATGCAATGTAACGAACCAGTCAAACGTGTTGCTACTGGTCTGCAACTGATTTCAGCTGCCTTCTTACAGCTATTAAAAGTGAAGGTAAAAAGGGCAAGAGGCAGTGGTTTCTTTTACAAAAGCCAGCGTCTTGTGCAGTCTTGGCTAGTACGCACTTCATGGTCGCAGTAAGCAGAACCTAAACAAAGTCAAAGCCCTCTATATTTCTGAATACCGGTCAAGTTGAGCCAGGTCACGTCGACCAATTTGATGACCGCATGCAAGATGAGTGGCCTACAGTCAGCAAGTAAAGCCCCCATCTGCATGGCTGGTGACTGAAAACCCCGATTTTATGTCGCTTGTTGGAGGATGTCAGCTGACAGTACATGTGTACTAGAAGTTTGCCAGGCTGGCGGGTGTGCTGGGCTTGGTCTGCTCATCGCTCGACTGAAGCTATCAGCCACAACAGCACGTTACCGGGAATACATCATTAGCTTAACACCAATCAGCTTGTGAGTGCGACTCAAACACTCTCGATCTATTCCCCAGCATCCAACGAACGCAGGCAGACAGAAAACAAGGAAGAGATGAGGGAAGAATGAGGACGGGGGAGAAATATTGTCTACCTCCCCAGTACATGATAGAGAAAAGCAACGAGGCAGGGAGGGGGCAGACGCAAGACCGTGTAGCAAGACAGCCCAACCACTACCAAAACCACTACTGCATGGGGTCTGTTCAGTAACTACCCAGCGTTATCGGGATGCCGTCATCCCCAAAAGTTGCTCTCCGTTACCTGAACCAAGAGGCAACTCCACCGGTTGCGTGAGCAAGATAAGAAGTCAACTACTGCTCCGGTGTTGATGGACGTAGCACCCAGCCACAGGCCCCCAACTCCAGCCACAGACGATCGATACAGACTGCAGTCCGGACGTCCTCACGAAAATTGACACTCACAGTCCCCTGGCTGTATCCGCGACCATCAGGTCCGTCCCAAACGCGGAGCGAGACTTACGTCACAGGACAGATACAGGCGCCTTTTATAGACGAGAAGAACGCGAGCGACGCCAGGGAGTGAGGAGAAGTCTGGCGCCATTAAACAGCGTCGCTCACGTTTCTAGTTTCTATGAAACGCGTTTCACCACACCAGCGAGATTTGACGACTCGGGTGACGGCATTGGCAACCACAGCCAGACGAATCTTCGCGCATCATGAACACAAGATGGTCTCATCCTTCGTATTGGCATTCCATCCAGCCACGCAGGCCCCCAGTGTGCACGTCTGGGGATTGAAGTTTTCACTCTTCGCTGCATGGTACGCACGGGTAAAAAAATTCACAATGGACGCAGAACACATCCTGCCCTCACCCTCAAATTTTCTCATTGGTCTTACCATCAGCACACCTGAACGCCGACTGAAAGATTCGAAGAAGACGTAGCCAAGGCAGCTGGCTCATCCCGCCTGGATGAACGTACGTTTCATACAGCGCCACGCGATCCCAAGCAGTGTGCACTGCTGACAGCTGACACCGAGATAAGTACTTATTCTGTACAAGGAAGGCTGGCTTAACAAAGCATGCACACTGGGAGGTCCTCAGTATTTGAAAAATGAACTTTCCTATCACATGACCAGGAAAGCATGGTCACAATCACCAGTGTCTTGCCGCTCTATTATGGTCTGATGAAGTCCACTGTAAGTACAGCAATCATGCAAGTGCCAGGACACTTCATTCAAATTCTATTGAGAAATTACCATCACCACCCTCTCTGAATGTGTTTGCTGCTAAAATCTGTTCCCCCCCTCCACACACACACACACACAAAGTTAATTTAATGACAAGAAGTCACATGTGATGTATGTTGCTGACCTTTGGAAAAGTTGTTCAACTTTAACACTCAAACCATAATTAGCATTAAAAGGTAAAAGGCATGCATTTCATGTACATGGAGACACATGCTGAAGCCCAGGCAGATTTCATAGAGGAGAGGAAAGTTATCATAGGCACTAAGGCATTATTATCTAACATTGCTCAGCTTCTTTGCCTTTAAATAATGGGTTCCTGGTGTCAGCTTGCCCAAACACTGACCACCACAACCATGCAACATTTAAGTCACCAGGCATTCTGATTATTTGTCTAATTCTATTTCAACAGCCTCACCTCACCCTTTCCAAATTCCAATCACTTTCTTCAAGGGAACAGTTGCCAAGTTTAAACTGTGACACCATGTTATCCCTCACCCCCACCCCCCATTTATGCTGCAGTTAATTCTGCACCGACGCAATGCATTCACTTTATTATTAATAAAAAATACACCTCCCCTCCCCCCCCCTAAAAAAAAAACCCAGCAAGGTATCCCTGAGTTGTGACAGTTTTATTATATAAGCAGACCAGCTTGCAGATGAGCTCAGCTCCCATGCACATTTTCATACATCATGCCTTAAACACAGATGATTATTTTTGAAACTAAAAGAGCACACTTTAAGTTATTAAAAAAGAATCCCCGCTGTCAAGCTGTAAGTTATTAAATGGGTACGGTGTCAAAAAAGTGCCTCACTCTATTCTTTATATGTCAGTCACCTAAGCCACGAGTTCCAGTCAAAATATTGATGTATCCCCCATATAGTATTTCACTGTCAGTGCAAGTGAAGGGCAAGCAGTCAAGTAAAACCACACACCTCTGCCAAAGTCACAATCTACAACTCACCAAATCATCGCTTCCATACATCTAGCGCAATCTGTGGTTACTAGTTATGGAGCTGTCAATGAACCAAGTACTGAGAAAAAAGCAGTCTGTTCAAAACCTCTGTCAGGCTTTCCAAACAATACAGGCCATCTAATAACAAGCTCTGTAAGGCTTCGGTCAATGAATTTTACTTGTTAAAGATCCAGTCACGATATCACTGGCCAGACATTAGCATGGACAGAGTATTGACCCTCCACTTTTCTACCACTCTCATACCACCCTCTTTGTATGCCTAGCATATTTCCAATCTGTTCCTTGCATTTACCATAAAAATGAAATTATAATGACTGACGGGTGTATTTCTGTCCTCTGGATCTCAGAAAAACCCTTTATCTGAAAGTGATTTGTTATATGATGCCGGCTAAACATGGTATAAGGTGCAGCAGATTTTACCACTGTTAGTGTTCCTAGCTATAGGAAGGGCAGTAAATTGGCACATTGATCTGTTTGGAGACCAGTAGAGAATTTCTGTGGGCAGGAAAACACAATGCCTTTTCCAACTGAAGCACTATTTGAAAGTCAGCTCAGTGCATTTACAGTTTGCTCTGCTGTCTGTGTTAAGCGCAGCAATATGGCTTACCAACAAACTAAACCCAAAGCCTTGCTGTGACTAAAAATCCTCAGCCTTATGCTTTACACCCTCCCATCACCACCTCTCTCTTTCTTTGCATACAGTCATTTGTCATATGTGGGGATGTGCGTGTCCCCACCAACCTGAAATGGTTTGTCATGGAAAGAGATTATGAATATATTTATAATCAATTTTTCCCAATAAGATGCTTCAAGTGCACTGGTATGAGACAGCTGCAGTGACAGTTATTAAGCCAAAATCTTAACTGGGTGAGAGTAACAGCAGCTGCATTGCTTATTCCAGTTACACAGCTGATTATTTGATTCCTGGTGCAAGATTTGTCCACCACAACTAAATGTTATGAGTACATTCTCATACTGAAGACAATGCACATGGAATGCCATGTCTGAATAAGATGATGATGACAACATCAGTGTCAAAATTACTGAGAATCTGGACTGCACAATAGCTCCAGAAACCTTTCTTTGGTCTCCTCTAATTGAACACGTTGCCTGATCACCACCCCCTCAACCTTAAGCATAAGGGAATATAGGTGTGCATATGAAAATGAGAGCATAAACAAGCAACACACCCATGCACACCTGCATTTGCACATGCAAATACCAACACAAACATTTAAATATTCATGTTTGGGTTGCCCTATGCATGACAGGCAAACTAAGATGGAAAACAGCACAGCGTATGCCAAATGATGCATCTTTTTTTCTGGTGGCTGTAACCAATAAAGTATTTCCTTGAGGTGGAGCTTTGAAAGTCTCGAACAGCTCACTGACTTCTGATCCAGGGGCAAATGCTTGTGGACCATTTTGCCAAAAACGAATAATATATATATTCTTATATATGTTGTGTGTCTGTGTGTGTGTGTGTGTATTGGAAGAAAGAAAGAAGGGGAGGAGACCTTTTACCCAGTTTCAAATTTCTGCACATTACTCATGACCGTTTTGATCATCTTTCAGTATTTATATTACAATACAGTAAGTGAAGGACTATACTTAGCCCATTCCTTGGGTCACCAATATGATAACTACAGTGTCCATGTGTATATCTAAACCTCTATTCTGCACACTCTAATGGAGATCAACATGGCACTGAGTCATATCAAATATTTACCAGGGGCTGCAAAATAGAAACATAATTCTTGAAATAAATTAGCCACCTCCTCTAGTCCAATTTCGAACTTTTAAATACTGTACATGCAGAAGAAATCTTATGTATCTTTACTAACGTTTAAAACTAGGAACGAAAACATGAACAATGACTCACATGTTTTCTTTTTTGCTTTTTTTTGTTTGTTTTTAAGGCACTGATACAACTTTTATTTTGCAGGGTCTAGATCTCTGCAGATTAAAGAATTTTTTAAATTTTAATAAATTTATATCACAGTTTATCCCTTGATGGCACATGCAGAACAAGGTGCGGAATCACTGTATATCATTATGTGCATGTATGTTTTAGAAAATACAAGAAACAGAAAACAAAAAAGAAGATAATTTGAACGCAGGCACTGTAACAATGCAAGAAAATTGTCAAATAATGAAAAAACAATTGAAGGCTTCAAGAAAAAACTTGTTGACTGAAATGCTTTGGCGCACCCGTGACAGGAACGTAGCTGAATACAGTTTTATCCACACTTATCATTTTATTTAAATAAGGTCGTCTTCCTTAAAATATTTGTTCAATACTGTTAAGTGTTATAAATTCTTAAATATGGAAAGTATATGTTCTTCTATTATAAAATTACTTTCAACAATAAATCACTCAATCTGATTCTGAATGAGGGGCGACTTGTAAAAAAAACAAGAACAGATACTGTTAAAAATAATTCAAACTATCTGACATGTGTCTTAAGAGTTTGTATTTTAAATGAATTTTCTCGTAAATGCTATTATTTTTCACATAAAAATTTTTGTGTGCTACAGCATACCACTAATTTACTATCTATACATGTCAAACATCATGGTGCTCCTGTAAATGCTAGGCCGTAGACACAACAAATCATTTTAAAATATCAGTTATGGGTAAAACAATCACACTTGACATGTGAACAATCTGTTAGTATTATGGTTTAAAGATGTTCCACCTTTTATTACCATATGGTCTTACCACTTTTTCTGTTTTGTTCGGTCTGCATTGGTTTTTTGTTTTGTTTTGTTTTTTGCTTTTCAGCATGAGCAAATCTCAGCAAAACCTTTTGCTGCAGCTGTATTTATCACATGGGCAAGTGGGGCACCAAAGAGCTTAATTTTTTAAAGGCAGGAAGACTGGTTTTTTTTATGGTATGTTTAATGGTAAACATATATATGTGTGTATTTAATGGCTTCTGAAGCAAAGAAATTCTATTTCTGTTATGTGGTACAACTATATCATTATCAGTCCAGCTAATTTTAATGCTAGATAAAAAAAAATTAAAAGTCTTAAGTAATATGCTACTAGATGAAAAAATTTATTCAAAACAGATTTAGAGTAATACTTATTTTCCATTTTATAATATGAAGTGAAAAGTCAAAAGAATAACTTAAGGTACAACATAATAAATAAGATTAGCCAGTAGCAAAACCATTATTAGCAAAAACAAATCACAAACAGGTGCCATAGAAAAAAAAATCTTCTCATCTGAACCATCTTCCCTTCCATGTTCCAGCCAGTTCTCCTCACAATTTATCCCCCCCCCAACCCCACACTCTACTCTTTATTTAAAAAAACAAAAAACAAAAATCCAATTCAAGCCAACCAACAAAACGAGTACCTGTCTCCATGACTGCACCCTTGTGGGAAGGGTTGGTTGTAAGCAAAGAAGCCCCTTCTGCTTTGGACATTTTGCTCCAGTCACTTCATTTTGGATTATGATCGCCTGCAACATGAGGTCAAAGCTACTCAGAAACTATTCACACTATACCTAGGATAATACATCTAGATGTATTATCCTAGCACTTTACAGCTTGGGTCTGAATAGGGAGCACCAGGCTATGCTCAATTTTGTTTTAAAAATCTGTTTAAAAATTCTGTTACAGATTGTGCTACAGATACGGTATTTGTAAAACTGTGGAAATGCAAATACTGAACTAAAAGAAGATTATGAAATGGTGACAATTATTTGCCAGCATCTGTAACTTGATCGAGTCATTTGCAGTACGCCAGTTAAATGGACGTGACACTGCCAGTGCCACTGTGCCAGGTCTAATTCTGGCGATGGTTACAAGGAATACAGGTAAATAAGTTTATTGTTTCGGGCTGTACTTATATGCTCTTGCACAACAACCACTCAAAGTAACTAGATTTCAGGGGGATTACATGTTGTTGGAATTTTATCCTGATTTCTTCTCAACTGACGTAACCAGGAAAGCAGCACGAATGCCATGCAACCGCAGCTTCCCGAGATCATCATCTCCATTGATTCGATAATGATTTGATAAGGCTAAAGGTTTTACTGTTTCTACTCTTTTAATCAAACTGAACAACGAATAATTACTATAAACTCACTTTCTCCAACTGTTGCTGAAGAATCTCATCTTGCTGTAGATAACTGAAGATAACTAACTGGCAGACGATTCATTCACAGCGTTAAATTCCCCGGAAGTTGTTCTCGCAGCGCCATCTATGTACAGTAGGTCTCCGTTGATTTACTGCACTTGGGTTAACTTGAATAAGTTATTGATTATTGTTATTGTTTTGTTACTGACTGAAGCATTGTTCACTTGCACTGGTAATTGCAACAATACGTGCACTGACAATGTAATTGTAAAATTCTATCCAAGATAGATCAGACTTGGATAACAAGCGGAAGTTACGAAAGCACGGATGAACGAGAGATACGGATACAGAAAGCGCGTAATCTGGGAAGTGTTCGCGATGACGTCTTATTCTATATATAGATCTCGTTCATTCATTTTCCGTCGTCTGCTGTGCTTTCCCTGTGTTTGTGTGCACATCTGTTTACCTTTCGTCTGCAACAGTGACAGATAGTGGTGACAACAACAACGACTTTGGTGACGACAATGATGACTGTGACGATAAAATAACGATGTCGTCAGAGTAGTTTTCTTACCGTCGTTGTCATAGTCAGTTTTATTTGATGTGTAACTGCCCGGCGCGATTTCTAGTAGCACGTAAATATTTCCCCCCATCGACGATTTTTATTGTCGTCATAGTTGTCATTAGGATCGTTGTTCTCGTCTACGTAATTGTTGCTATATGATCGTCGTCGTTGTCAGTCGTCTTCGTTGTTGTTTTTAGGTCGTTTTTGTTGTTATCGCCGTCACTGTCTCCTGTCGTTGTTTTTGTCACCGTCATAGTCGCGTGCGCGGCTGTTGCCATCATTGTTGTTACAGAGGAAAGGTAAACACTAAAACAGATGTGCGCAGCGAGCACATACTAATCAAGATGCAGCAGGAGGAGTGGAAAACATAAACATGTTTGAAGAGCTATAGAGCGTGCGCACTACAGACGAAATTCCGGGAGGCACTTTCGGAACTCTAGCCTCTAGGCCTACGTGCTTTTCGGCAGGGCAGGCAGTGAATTACATCTACAATAGTATATAGAGTTTATAATGAAAACAAAAGCGTTAATTTTCAGCTCAGTTATAGCTAGCGCTTGATGTCGACTGCAGTAGTTCTGAAGGTAGGACATTTTACAGGATCAGTTCATCTCTTAGAGATTCTTACAACAACAAGAAAAAAAAAACTGGCCGATGAGGTCTGCACTTACATAGTACGAGAATTTATTTGCTGCAGGTTCTCGAAAACCATTTTTGTAAATTCTTGCATGTTCGTCCGAATTCAACTCGTCTACTTATGGTTAATAAAAGGACTGAAAAGAGATAAACCTATAATAAAAATTTAAGTCTGAACAGAAGAGGAATAACCATAAAAAAGTCTGAGATGAAAACAGTTGAAGTAAATGTTCACACGCACACACCCAAGCACACACACACACACACGGTGGGGAATGTGGGGGGGGGGGGGGGGGGGGGGGG
>SMGT01009369.1:946259-1000314 GCA_004794575.1 Lanistes nyassanus
TGTTGTGGTGGGCGGTTGCTGCACTGCAGGTTGTGGTGAGCGGTTGCTTCACTGCATGTTGTGATGAGGTGTTATAGTACTGCATGTTGTGGTCGGCCATGGCTGCACAGCATGTTGTGACGAGCTGTTGTAGTACTGCATGTTGTGATGAGCTGTTGTAGTACTGCATGTTGTGATGAGCTGTTATTGTACTGCATGTTGTGATGAGCTGTTGTAGTACTGCATGTTGTGATGAGCTGTTGTAGTACTGCATGTTGTGATGAGCTGTTGTAGTACTGCATGTTGCGATGAGTTGTTGCGTCATAAGATTTTGTGGTGGGCAGTTACAGCGCTGCATCTTATGGTGGGCCGTTGCTGCACTCCATGTTGCGACGCATAGCATGTGTGTGGTGGGCTATTTCAGCATTGCATGTGGGATGTTGCAGCACGATTGACGCGCTGGGGGCCTGCCTGACTAACAGTTCCTGCGCAGACGACAACGCTTTTTCTCTGGCGCGTGCTGTACTTGCTAAAGCAGACAACCAGATATCGTGCAGTAGGTTGTCCTCCTATACACCACATCATCATCGTCGTCGTCGTCGTCATCGTCGTCGTCATCTTGGTGGTGGTGGTGGTGGTGGTGGTCATCAGACGCAATATGAACAACTTATATATTGCTGCTATCATCCATCCTAACGCCACCACCAAGCACAACTAGCTCCTGTTTGCTTTATTTTAAATATTTCATCCGCTTGCGACGTATGGTGACTGTCATATATAGGGTGGGGTGAAGGATTGTTGCTTAGAGAGTTTAGCAGTGTTCCAGAGTTCTAAAGCATTCAGATACCAATTCTCCCCGCCCCCACACCATATATCGACCGCCTCGGTGGTCTAGTGGTTAAGACGTCCGCTTACGAGGCAGGAGGTCGGTGATTCGCATCCCGTCGGTGTCATACCTAAGACTTAAAAATTGGCAATCTAGTAGCTGCCCTGCCGGACGCCTGGCACTATAGGGAACAGTACTAGGACTGGTCGGCCCAGTGTCAGTATAATGTGACTGGGTGGGACTGAAGCCCGAGTTGCGCCATCAGTCCAACGTGTGGCAGCACGTAAACTTTGTCCAAGCAACACCGTCCTGATATGCATCCAGTTTGCTATTGGACGTTAAGCAACAATTACCCCCCCACACACACACACACACCATATGTCGACAAGAATTTTATAATGTCTTGCAGAAAACCTATGTATTTTGGGGCATTTCTTTCAGCTTGCATAAGAGGGGTGGACCAGTGTGTGACAACTTTCGTCAATGCTTCTCAGAACCGCACAGACCAGGAGAAATGCACGTGAGTTGGGGATTTTCTTCCTTGCGAAAACAACTGGAAGAACACGTAGTTCGTCGACTTGATGTAGAAGATATTGATTTAAATTAGCTGTCACATAGGTTTAGGAGCGTTTTACAACAAACGGATAATTACTGAATTTTTTTTCAACAATTGTTAATGCGACTGCACCTCTTGTGTTCATGCTTCATATATGTAAGTTGGTATAACATTTCAGGATTCCCAGTAAATCTGTGACAACTCACTGCGGAAAGAAGACGTTAATAATTAGCATGATTAGGGTCCTACAATTACAGTAAAAAACAAAAACAAAAAAACAACCAACTATAATTGTCGTAGGAGTATTCTGACCATGCAAAGGCCAGCAGCCCAGAGTGAGTGAGCGAGCAAACGGGAGTGAATCAGCCAGCCAGCCAGCCAGACAGACAGACAGACAAACAGACAGACAAACAGACAGACAGGCAGGCAGGCAGGCAGGCAGGCAGGCAGGCAGGCAGGCAGGCAGGCAGGCAAGCCGGCCAAGCCAAGCCAAGGCAGTCCAGCATGCAGCATGGCACACATCAAACGGAGAAAACTTTCTCCTCTGTCGCAGGTCGGTTAAGACTCTGTTCCAATGTCTTTTTGGGACTCCGTGCCAGGCAAACGTTTCTATCGACGGCCAGAAGCTGTCCCAAGCGTGGAGTCAGGCTGTCGACAGCGCGATTAGCAGCCATTGCTGTAAGTTCTCACCACACAGCTCCATTTTGATATACGATCGGATAGACGGCTGTAATACTGTATTTGAATGTAGGGTTTTGGCATCTAGCTTTCCTCGAGTTTCTAACTGGTGTGGGGAAAGCCCGCGCTTTTGAGATGTTGAGTTCTTGTTCCCATCAGCCAGCATGTAGCCCAATCTTTCAAGTTATTTTCGATTTACAGACCACCCAGGACTTTAGACATGGCTGTAGTTTGAGGGATATGGACATACAAAAGTGGACTGCACTGTTTTTCAGCTCTGACGACTGAGGACGCGGGATTGGAGCCGTGTCCCCAGCAGCTGACCCGGTGTGCACTTCTCTACGCTGGAGGCCTCGACAACGCCACATCGAAAGACCAGCAGTGCAGGTAAAGGAGCTTTTTTGTCACACCTGTCTTTGGAGAAGGCTGTGTTAGTTCCTTAGAAACAAGTGCTTTTTTCAGTGTTAAATGAATGATTGCAGCACATCCGCTGAGTGGCTTGGTAGTGCTGGGCTGGAAACCAGACGAGAAGCACTTGTTTAGCAGTTCACGTGAATATTGCCACGAGAAAAATATTGCCAGTATGAAGGCATGTACCACTGTGACCTCATCGTAAGAAAACAGCCGGAGGAAGACATTGCTGTGATAAAATGAAACAGTCCTGCCAGAAGGTTTGCTTATTGGTGACAGTAAGAACATTAGAAACAGCTTGGGAAACTCTGCTACTGAATGGGAGAAGATTGAACGGTTGGGGCGTGATGGAAATGAGGGTAATGAGAGAGAGGGTAGGGCAGAGAGGGGGAAAGAGATGAAAACGAGAAATATATCTAGTCTTAAGAGAGTTGCGAAGATGTACCTAAGAGGTCAAGACAGAGGACAAAGGCGTGGAAGTAAGCAAGAACTCACTTTCCTTGTTCCAAACTACAGGACTGTCGCAGAGTTCGACCAATGTCTGGAACGCAACACAACAGATTGCCTTGAAGACCAACGGCTTATTGTATTTCGTGACCAGCAGAAGGCAGCCGTCAGTTCGTTTCACTGTGGTGAGCCCACGGATGCCAGTCTCACACTGTGTGACTTGGTTGAACTGAAAGCACTCGCTAATCTAAAGAACTATTTTATAGTCCAAGAGTCTAAAATACGATTTCATCCACTCTCGATGGAACTCTTTCAGCCCCTCAGCAAGCAATAAACATTCTTCCGAGAAGATCTGATCCATCTCCGTCGACAGGAAAATTCATTGTTTGGTCGCAAACTGTTTGAATAGTTATGTTCTAGAGCTTTCAGTCGACTTACGCTCACAATGGTGTAAGACCAGTTTAACACCTAGTTGGTCTCTCAGACAGGCTGACACGCACTAAGTTTAAAAAAAATTTTTTAATTACACAGTCATCATTACATAAGTTTGGTGCCACAAAGCTATAGGACCCAATGTGAAAAGTCAACAAAAGTTACGCAACAACACCAACGGGACAGCGTGGCATTTATTATTTGTGTACTATGATACACTTAAATAACTGGTACAGACTGTTGTAGCAATAGTGTAACACTTTACAAAGATTTTGAATGTCTAATAAAAAATTTTGCACCTTTTTAAAAGATTTCGTGACGCTGTAAAATTGAAATGACACCCAACCTGACAGTTCTCGACATTGGACATAAAGTGGCTTATATTACAAATATTACACATCACAAATATTATATTTTACAAATTTTACAAATATTACATATTAAAAATACTACATATTACAAATATTTTCTTTATTTCCTTCTGTCTCTCAGTCTCTCTGTTCATCTGTATATTCATCTGTTCGTCCTTCTCTCTGTCCGTCCGTCTTTCTTTCTCAGAAAATATATCGCCAGCAGCATCGTACAAATCTAACGCGATTTGTCGAGTTTGTTTTTGCTCCTAGAATGCCTGGTAGCGATAGACTCGTGTGAAGCAAGCTATTTTCAGAAGCAGAATGCCACTCAGGATGTGACAGTGAAGTGTTTGTGAGTATTTTCTCTTGGGTCACTGGCTTTCAATGCTGTGGAGTTCAATGCTTTGTGGACGGACGATATTAGATAGTAGACCTACGGTCTGGTTGCTATAGCAATAGATATCGCTATGCAAAAGAGCAGAAAGCAGGGGAGGAGGAGATAAGCGAGAAAAAGAAGTAGTTTGGGTTGGAGGGGGAGCGGGGAGGCAGAAAATAGGAAGTAAGGAAAGCAAGTCAAGAAAGGGCAGCAAAGAAGGGAAAAGAAAGAAAAGAAAATGTATAGGCCTTAAACCATCAAGGGAATGAGCGAGACATCGTACCTTTTATCATAAACACTTGTGATCGAACCTGAAACCTAGCTCTGCCTCTGCCAATAACTCAGATCGGTTGCGACGTATACACGCTGCTTGTTAGAACCTGGTCGCTGCAACCTGTCGGACCCCGTGGACAGCACGAGGCTGGCTCGCGCTCAGAGCACGGCCAACAAGGAGAGAGACGACAACAACTGCAGTGAGCGCTTTTTCTTCAATCTTGCCCAGTCCACGACACGTAGCCTCCCCCCTTATAAGCGTTCCTTTTAAACTTTTTTTGGCTTTTTCAAAGTACTCTACGAAATGTAAGTGACATGATTTTGAAAATGCGTTCTGTGAACAAGTGAAAACGACATTTAAGCCAGCGAGCATCTTAAACATTGCTCAAATAAACCATGTTTTGAAAGGAACAAGTGACTGCCGCTTGGATATAAACCAAAGTTAAGAAAAACGGAACTGAGCCAAGCTAAATTAAACGATAGACGACATAGACAGTTTTGGGGTATTACCCCTTCCCCAGGACAGTACAATTACAAATATTTTCTTGCTTTGAAAAATTAACTGTTTTAGGCATTAATTCTCTGAATGGCTAAAGAAAACTACTAAAAAAATTAGTTTGCCGTCCGAAATAACATGCAAACAAAATCCTAAACTGGATCTCTGTTGATGAGTGCTCTAACGCATGCAGAAGCATGAACATATAACGGCGCGGTGTCTGCCATTTCCACAAATATGTCAGTAAACAAACATGGAAGGTGCTCGTGGTTCTTGTGTCCTGATCTGAATGACCTATTTTAACAGAGTTTATGTGACCTGATATGAATGACCTGTCTATTTAACAGAGTTTATGTCCCCTAATATGAATGACCTGTCAATTTCACAGAGTTTATGTGACCTGATATGAATGACCTGTCTATTTAACAGAGTTTACTCAAGCGCCTAACGGCAGCTGTGAAAACGACATGGAGTTCTGCTCCAACGACTACAACACCGTCGTTACCGGACAGCCGCTGGATGCACAGAGAAAATGCGAGTAAGCTGTGACTTTGGGGTTTGTTTGTTTGTTTGTATTTTCTTTATTGTTTGTTTTACGTTTCTCAGCAAGAAGAGTTAATGTGGTATAAGATATATCTGGGCCATATAAATATTCATATAAAATTAAATTAACTGAAATTTTCTTACAAGTGATGTACTAAAAAAATTGTGGAGGAGAATTCGAAGCCCCTTCCGGATCTCCAGAAGCTGGCAGGGCGAGGGGAAGATGTGGGGAGGGGTTTAGAGGCTGTTACGAAGTATGCAAGCCAAATGGAAAAAGGGATACAACTGGAAGACAGAGTGAGGTGGGGTAGAGGTGAATATTGTCCCTTTCTCCCACTCTCTAAGTCTCCCCCCAACTGCCTTTGGCCCCTTTGTTTCCATCCATCCCAGCCCCTAATTCCCTTCCCTAGTCAGGTCCGCTACAAGCCTTCTTTGTTGTCGTTTTGTCTCTTACATCGCCATCTTTCCTCACCGCCCAGGGACGTGGATTGTTTATTTGACTGAGCTTCGGACTCGCGTATCAGAGATGGGGGTTCGAATTCAGAAGTCGCCAAAAATTTTATCCTGGAGTTAAGCATTTTGCAAACTCATCTCCCGAACATGAAACTGCCTCTCTTCACTGGACATCTTACTGCAGACGTCACTCTGGTGAATGCTTCAGTGCATGGCTAAGTGGTAAGGCCCCATTCCCCGGCCCCATATTCCGCCGTGATATGGCCTAAAATCCCACCACCTTCCCCTAAATTCAAAACCTTTCCTCATCTCCCAGTTCTTAAAGTCTCGAATCGCGACGAAGTTTCTGACTCTGACGAGCTTTAATGGATTTCTGATCGCTGACAGTTCATCTCGGAACTTGGTGTTGTGTCTGAGAGCCGCCAGATGCAGCGAGACTGTCGCGAGCGAACAAAGTTTGTACAACGCCACCAGCCAAGAGGCCCTCTTCAAACTGCAGTCCCTTGACGGCTGCTTGGGTCTGTACTGTTCTTTCACTTTGCTTACATCATGCGTACGTTGGACTCACACGATTTGACCAAGTCGAGTGAATGCAGCCGGCAAAAAAACTGGTTCTACTGTCTGCAACACACACATGCGACATTTTAGTTGGAACCTTGGTGAGATACATGGGATGTGCATCTGCCCTTCCGGTCATAAAAGCTGTCGCCAGGCTGTTCATCCTGTGTATATTTACGGGCACTTTTACGTCTGAACGACAGGCATTAACACCCATGTACCACAGTCCTGGATCAGATCTTTTGTTCAGGCAAACAAATTTTTGCTATAGTGTCTGATGAGAAGTTGGGGAACAAAACACTCGATGGGACTGACTGGGAACTTTAGGACCAGTCGCTTAGCAGTTTTCATCTGGCTTAGTCAAAATGTTTAAAGCAGGAATGATAAGTGGGTGCAAATAGTCGCATGTTCTGGCGATAACAGTGACGTTGAGTAAAAGATGAAGTATGACGATGACGACGACGATGATGATAATGACGACGACGATGATGAACTGGTGGTGGAAAAAGAGGACAAGGAAAGAGTAGCGGCAGTGGCTATCATCACAACAACAGACTAGTTGGGGCTCACTCACCAAAGTACAACCCTTGCACCAATCGAAACGACGATTGTGATCACGACTGGGATTATAACTGTGTCGTCACTAACATCATACTAACAAGACACACGTTCTTGTCAACATACTTTTCCAAAGTGCTGGCATGTTGTTAACAATAAACTTTATCTTCAGGCACTAGGAGATTGCATTATTATAAGCGAATGTCCGTCATGATGCAGTACATAGCAAAAACAGAAACAGTATCAGCAATGCTAAGCCCCTAATGATACTGTGGTTCTTTCTTCCAGGACTTACGTGCTTCGCGTCCTATCAGATGGTCCTGATGTGTAAAGATGCTTACACGCAGACACCAAAAAACACCTCCCAGGAAATATGCAGGTAGGTAGGTGTCACTAGTTCCAGGTGATTAAGAAAATTAAAACGCTCAGAGACGGCTTAAAAGTGTTTTGAGACTGTTTGGAGTTCTGGCTGCGAGTCTAAGATGGAGTTCTGGCTGCGACTCTGAGATGGAGTTCTCTCGTAAACTTCTAGTGCGAGATGCCGAGGTCAAACAACCTCACAGAGGAGAGGGAAGATACGTGTGGCTAACATTGACATTAAAGCTGTTTAAAGAGTCTTATATGCAGA
The DNA here is from genome assembly GCA_004794575.1 of Lanistes nyassanus. NCBI lineage: Eukaryota > Metazoa > Mollusca > Gastropoda > Architaenioglossa > Ampullariidae > Lanistes > Lanistes nyassanus. Next base: position 953,827 of record SMGT01009369.1, read on the forward strand.
CCAATTAAAAGCACGATTAATGTCATGGACACAAAAATTTCTTTAAATTTTGTCAGGATATAATAAGAGGAAGCCAAAAGAATTTAATAAAGAACAAATGAGGACAGAGCGCTTAAATTATCGAAAGATAACTCCAACAAAGATACTGGCAGCGCTCAAACATAGCCGTATGCAGACGCATGTGCCCAAGGGAGCTTACCGTACCCAAACACGTAGCAAAGAGAGGGCCGAAAGAAAGGAACTTGGCAGATCCTCGAAAAGATCTGCCATCCCTTTCTTTATAACGGCGCTAATCTTCACACAGCTAAACCTCGGTGCACAAAAGAATTTACCTTCGCCTGTCGCCAGGCAAGGAAACTCGCCGCTCTCTCGTCTTCCGCGATTGAAAGCAGGGTTACTTTTCGTGTCGGAATCGGAAATCGTCTTTTGTTCGCAACTCCACCTAGCTGAACCCCCGTGTGTACGTTCTTCTCGTGGCAGCGCCATGAACGAAATGGTCAAGTGTTTGAAGCAGAAACTGTGCAACTCTTACCTGGACCTCAGCATCCGTGCGCAGTACCAGGATCTGATGAGTGCTAGAGACCCCAGCTGTCGTGAGTCAACATCTCTTTGTCTGTCTCTCTTTTGTCCTTCCTTCCTTCTTTCCTTCCTTTCTAGCCGCTTGTCTGTTTCTCTATGGTCTTCACATCTCTTAGTTCAGAAATCCCTATCCTCTGACTGCCGTCATCCTCAGCATGTGGGACCTTTTAAACGGGGCTGGAATTCGGGGGTTTACTCAAGGCGCACTGGGGCTTCCTCTCTCTTCCTGTTCCCCACGCAGTCCTTACCACTCTCCTCCTTTCCCAGTCGTCAGACAGCCTTTGTTGCTAATTTGCATGCAGACGTTTGTAAATATAATACTTGTACTGTTTACGTATGATAGTTGTTACTGTATATAATAATGGTCTGCGTATGGGTGCACACATCTACTGTACAGTGTGCATGGGTACATGTACAGATGGATGAAACTGTAAATAAAAATGAATGAATGTGACGGAGAATACTCTACTCAGTCATCGTCATCATCATCATCATCCAATCAATCATCCAATCAATCAATCATCCACCATCCATCGTCCTTCTTCCATCATCCATCATCCTTCTTCTTAAGAAAAGTCTTCCCAATTATGCTGTCGGTTTCATCCAGAGTTATCTCCCCTGTCCACTGATGGCGGACAGACCAACATTGCGTCGCTCCTCGCTGTGATTGTGACAGCCCTCGTCGCCTTTGTCATCGCCACAGTCTAAGAATTGCACAGTCTATCACTTTTGTGATTTGTCCTCTGCCTTGGGCCGACACGCCAGCTCGTCTGCTTGGAATCGATGAAGTATTGGTACATTCGTGCTGATTTACCCTCTCCAAGCTCTTGTCATCGGAACTGGACTTTTGGCGGCCTTTCTAAACTGTATCGAATTGACCTCGACCTTTGACCTTAATCATCTTGACATACATTTTTTTACAGTTTCGTATAGTCTGTAAAATTACTACTAAAATTCGGTTTCAATCAAAATGATACTTCTTTGATTAATGATATGCTCTGTCTTTGTTGAAAAAGCTATTGATGATTTTGGCAGATACGCCTAAAAGATTTGAAAATCGAGAATATTATCCTAGACTGTACAGGGGCTCTTGGTGTCGTCATAGGCAGACATTTTAGGCATGATGGTAGATACTGGACACTGCGTGATGATTCCGCTGTGTCAGCCAGCAAGAGGGGAGTGAGCGTTGTTAGGTGTTTCTGGGCTACTTGCGGCATGTATTTGCTTATTGCGAAACCCACCTGCAATTTGTGAAGAACAGTTTAATGTTTGAAGTCAACTAAAATTTTAGTGCAGGAAAGGTAGAGCGTTAGAGGAGGCTGCGCGGGAGCTGGAGAAGGAACTGACAGATTGGCTCAAAGACTACAAAGTCGCTGCTTGTAGAAAATTCGTCCTCGTGAAATTCCGTACTCCACTTCTGTAGTCATCTCAAGTCTTATCTCGCACTCAGGCAGACACGCAGACCCCCATATGCATGGATGCACACACACAAATTGGCAAGCCGGCACACGCAGATAGCATATTATTTGGATATATTTGTCAATTAAAAGTGCAAATCGTACAGGTAATATATAAATAGATGCTCAACAATAATCCTGTACTTGTTCTTGGTGTGTGCGTGCATGTGTGCCTACCTAAGAGGTTTACGCCACACTATGTTAAACCAGAATAACAAAGAAGTCCTTGCCCTGAATCAACACCGGACTGATTGACATAAATAATCTCGAAATAATACAGAATTTTTTTTTTCGCAATCCCCTCCCGTTCGTTTTTTTAAGGTTATTCCTGCACCAGTCGAGGAGCTGAGAACGTGAGTTGTCAGTGGACTCAGTACTGCACATAACTGGCCTCCAGCTGCCAAACGGACTTCAATGAAAAGATGAAATTGAAACTCTGTAAACAATATTAATTAAAGTGGTTACCCAATTAGAATGAGTTTTCGAAAACATACTGTCTTTGCACCTAGTGGTAAAAGGGAAAAAATCGTCTAATTACCTAGTGAACCATGTCATCTCGGGGTTTCTTGTGTGTAAAACCAGTTATTGACAGTATATATCACCTATCTAGGCCTTGATAAAGAAAGTCATCCACAATGATTTACGGGTCAAGAATGAAGCCAGTCACAGAAGATTGACACCATACATGTGAAGTCGTGTACAACTAACGAACATCAGCTAAAGTCAGTAAATTTCGATCTGTGTGAGTTGAAAGTCAGTGTCAGATAATAGAAAAGTGTGAATTACGAAATGTAAAGATAGTTGTCGAAGAAACACGCTGTTATATAAAGCCAGCTTTTGATGAAGCGATATGTAATCAGAGACCAGTTCTTGATGGAGACGTGTGTCGGGAATCTTGTTAGCTTACGTCACATAATGGCAAGCAGACGTAGTATTCTATCCCACCAAAACCATCCTGGGAGCGATCCATACGTCACATTGTGTGGTGGCTGATACTTTAATGAAGATGCTGCAGAGCGGGAGCGAAGACAGACAAGTTGGATCGATCACAAAAGCGTTTCTGTCTGGTTTCTAGAATGGACATCTGTCAGGGTATAAGCAGGCTAAAGTCCCTGAGTACGTGGTGTGGCAAAGTCCTCTGATAATCCTGCTGCCCTCTCTGTGACGTAACACGATCTTGTCGCCCTTGTGAACAAGAAGCTCAACGTCGTTGCTCCCTTCGCCGGTGACGTAGACCGTGTCCGGAGTTTTGAGTATTATGCTGGCCAAGGGGGTTCTAGGAACGCCGCTGACCTTCTCCAGCACGAGATGTGCATAGCCACTTTCTTGTGACTCAGTTGCACACGTCCCACTTGTAACAGACAAAAACGCCATAAGTTTGCTGATTCAATAAAGTAGTACTGACTGCAAGATTTGTATTCAAAAGATGAACAATTTATATGCCTGGCGAATACAGTAGTGTAGTATACATGGAAGATTTGTACTCAAAATGTCAAAAATTCATTTTGTTGTTCAGAGCGCCTCGGTGGTCTGACGTGGCGTCTGCTTCCGAGGTGGGAGATCAGTAGCCTGGGTCCCGGCCGAGTCATACTTAAGACTTAAAACTTGACAATCTAGTAGCTGTCTTGCCAGACGCCTGGCACCATAGGGAACAGTACTGGGACGCAGCTGCTTGGCCCGGTGTCAGTATAACGTGACTGGGTGGGCCTGAAGTCTGTTTTGCGACAGCAATCGCACTGTGGCAGCTCGAACTTGTCTTAGGCAACACCGTCCTGATATGCACCTCGTTTGCGACTGGACATTAACCAATAAGGAACCATCATTTGTTCAATATATTAGGTCCATCTTTAACCCGACGTAGCAGATTAAAAGTTCATCGAAGATTTCTTAATAATCGCATAAAAAAGTGGAATCTAAGCGGTTGCTTCAATCAAGCAGGACAGAAAAACTTTTCGACAAACTTTTGATATGGTTTACCTAGTTCAAAAAAATCCCGTAATATAGTAGGGATAATGGCAGGAATGAGGTGCCAAGCAAAACCATGCGCAAGGCTCAAACAGATATTGGAAAGATGCAAAGAATGCACAACAAATGAACAAAAGATATATATATATATATGACATTCGCAACGATAGTGACCATGACGATAAACCGATGACCGTTCTGAGGAGAAGAGATGGGGTATGACAACACACACACACACACACAAACTTGACAGCATGCACATAAGCCAAATCTTACAATACGACTGACTGACTGACTGAACTTTCATTGACCAATACCCCGCCCACGACCAAGGTCTGACCCTTAAAAATAGATTTTAAAAAAAAAAGTCCTTAATTCCACAGAAAGCAACACAGCACAGATCCACACAGTCAAGGCAGTAATCGGTCAACTTTACACGGTAGACGCTAAATGCGGTCAGAACTGTAACAATATTGTAGCCAGCAGTTGACCTCTCAGTGGCTTATCTGAATCTAATGTAATGAAGCTAAGCTAATGTGGTTAATGCAATTACAGGCACGGGGAAGGATGGCGGCTGATCTTTGAACGTAGGCCACAAATAGACCGTGTTCCCAACTCCGAAAGGCGGAGACTACAAGCAAATTACACAACGCCAGGCCAGCGACAACTGACGGACGAATGACATAACAAGGCTGACAATCTGCCTTGGCGGCTTTTGAGAGAAGCCAGGAGTTCGCCGGACAGAAAACAGTACCCTCAATGGCGGGGCGGACTCGGGTGAAGCCACAAAGGGAGGCTATCGCAACTGCTTGCCATACTAGAACAGTCATACCATTGGCCTTTTACTTCCCCTCAATAAATTCGTCATCAAAAATCTGACTGTTGTCATTTTGGAGAGACTGATCAATACTGGGTGCAGTGACGGGGCAGTGAAAGATTTATATTCCATTCTCTGTGTGCACGTGTGTGTAAGAGAGGGAGTTAAAGAGAGAGAGGAAGAGAGGAGAAATGAACAATTAAAAAAAATAAATACATAACGTGGACCGGACTTTTTGAGAGTAATTTCTAACAGTGGCAGTACAACACCTGACGACGAAGTGGTAGACCCCTGTAACGGGAGCTGTGAAAACGCCAGTTTTGTTGTCGTACACTTTGCAGACGTTAGACAAGCATGCGTCGAACTTCAGCACATCTCCTGGTTTCTCTAGAGGCCAAGGGTCCTTGCTGAACTGAACGGTGAATCCAATAAAGCCCATTCTCTCTGGGGAAAAACACAGTGAGCTAAATCGAGTGTGCTTTTGAAACAAACTGAAACTACAGCTTTTGGTATTGTTTTCCCTGCTGACCTCTCCTTTACCTTGTTATGCTTTTTCCTTGTCAATATAACAGACAGCTATGTAACTAAAGTTTCGATTTTATACAGACTAGAATGTGAACATTAGCTGTGACCAGCCAGTAAACGCTTAACGCAAATTGGTATTTTAAATCACCTTTTTCTGGATCCATTTTCACCGACTGTAAGCTGTCTTCCGATTCAAGATGTTTGCGAGGAATGCTGATCTTCCCACACGATCTTCGCAAGTGTTCAGAGGTTTTCATTCAAAACTGGCTTCTCTCTGATGGCGGCGGATTACGTCAAAACTCTAATTTGACGTCAGGCAGTCCTCTTGCGTAGTTCTCCAATGTTGCCATCAATTCTTTTTGTCGCGTGATGATGTCGCGTGCTGGTGCAGCCCTAGAATCAAAGATTGATCTAATTATCTTCGCTAGAATGGTCAGTAAACATGATAATCAAGATAAACAGAACCTTGTGAACTATGTTAAAAGGCAGCTGATGTCACGTTGTAGTGTCACCTAAACTGTCCTCCGTATTTCGTGGATATATTTTGTCCATTTTCATGACTGCATTACATTTTAGTTAAGATTTTTAAAAAAAAATTAACATCGTCAGTTTGGCAATCGAGTCTATAATGAATTTTTCGGTGATCCTTCGAGATTGCGTAAACTGTCGGATGCTACAGAAACTAAGCATTTAAATTAAAAGACACAAACACTTATAGTTAGTTGTCGTGCCCGGCTGTCAACAAGCGCGCGACGTCATCACCTGACCCAAAGAAGGAAACGAGAGAAGACCATATTTTCAGTCTTTTTTGCTGTGCGTGTGATTGTGCGTGCCGGCAAACCTGCGTGTGTGTGCGACATCGTACATCTTTCTGTGCGTGCGTGTGTGCTTTCATCTGTAACTGAGAGATAGAATGAAGGAGGGAAAGAAGCGATGGATGTGTGAGAGAGAAATTGCAAAAGACAGAGGGACAAAAGATGGGAAGTAGGGGATGTATATATGACAAACACAGTGACTGAGCGAGAAAGAGAGGAAGAGAGAGAGGTTGGAGCGACAGAGAGGGAAAGGGAGAGAGGGAGGGGGAGAGCTAGGAAGGGTCGTGACGACATTGATGGTAGAGATTTGCGTATTACACAAAAAACTACGTTATGTGTGTGTATACACCTAAATATTTCCACCCTACCGAGGACGTCATGCAGCTGACGTCAAACCGGAATTTGCCACCAAAGCTCTGTGCACCATAGCAACGGACAGCCTAGAGGAACGGAACAAGATGTGGAGCAGGCCGGAGTTTTCCAAAAAAGAAAAAGGTACTTCTACACTGTACTGGGAGACGGTGGTGGCTTCTCTCTCGTTCTGTTCGTGCAATATCGACACCGTACAGGATTATTATTTGAAAATCTAAACAAATCGCAACTGCCAAAACTTACCCCAAAAAAAGGGTGAAAATGGCGACCAGCAATCTTCTGAGCCGGGTTCTCCTTCCCAAAAAGGATAATCCAGTAACCGAAGAAACGTTTGTGCCTGGGGGCAGTCCTGTTCCCGCTCAGTACAAAATCCCGTTACTGAACAAACTGCCCATGTTTCCTGCGCCCACAGGAGCTCTGGAACTCTACACGTCTAAACTGGGCCAGCTTGTGAGTCTGTAGCCTTCCATTCAATTTAAAGCTCGTTTAGTTTTGACGTTTATCTTCACGCCTGTTTGTGTGTACTGGAAAAAAGGCGTCTTACCGTTTGTGCTTATCTCTGTCAGCGCGCATGCTAATGCTCTTTGTTTGTCTTTTGTTATGTAGTTTTGTGGTTGTGTGCACGAGGTGAGCCTATGTGCTTATGCAGCTTTTCCTGCTTGTACCTGCATGTGCGTGAGCGTGCTGGCTGTTTGTATATATGCATATATAAAGCGCCTGTTTCTAAGTGAACAAGCCGGCACCGTGTGTGTGTGTGTGTGTTCGCGTGCGTGCGTGCGTGCAAGTGAAGATACAACAATCCTTATCTCTCTAAATTTCTCAAACTGCACACAAAAAAGCACCTTAAACAAAGCGTGCATTACGATTGATGTTAACCGCTTTCTATGGGCGAAACCAGGCTTACATCAACACGAAACGTTATGGCTTTGATCTCTACGACCCTTACAACCACACCCTCGACTGGAGCTACAAGAGCGAGCAGGACCCGCACATGCAACACGTTATCAAGACACCGGCGTGGAGGCAGAAGCTGAAGGCCCTGGGACAGCTCACCGAACACGACAGGGTGCATGTCACGCTCAAAGAGTTCAACCAGTTCCGCCGTTTCCTCAAGCACAAGTCTCTAAATGAACTTCGGAGTCAGCTAGCAGAAGAGGTTCGCATGCCAGTTTTTGATTGTTTCCTTGGTGTTACTGTTTTGGTGGTCGTAGTCAATTATATCCTTTGTTACTACCACTGCTACTCTTTCACGCCTCGCCGTGTATGGGGTGTGGTTGTGTGTGTGTGTGTGCGCGCGAGTGCGTGCGCAGATGTGTGTAAATGGTATGTGTGTTTGTGGGTATATAGTGGGAGAGAGAGGAGACAGAAAAAAATATTGGAGAAAAAGTATTGATATTGAAAATCTTTGAAAATACTGGGGAAAAATATTGGATAGATTCAGCAAGCCTCCCTTCTTTGTTTGATGTACATTTTTCGTTAACGTTATGTACCTTCAAGAATACCCTCCCAAGCACAAACTATCGTTTTTCTTACTTGCATAGTTTGTGCATATGTGTGTAAAGTGTAAATAGACCATTGTTCGGATATGGTTTTCTTTGCCTTTTGTGTTCTGATCTGCCTGAATCTCTGCGCCTCTGTGTACAGTGGGGTCTCTCCTCTAACGTTCTCTGTACGTTCTCCTTTCTTTTCTCTCTCTCTCTCTCTGCGTGCGTGGGCGTACATTACCATTTGCTGCTTACGATCAACAGGCTTATCCTTTTCCTTTCTGTACACAGAGAAGGAGATGCCCAAAGATTGAAGTCGGGGACAGTCTGGAAGTGGTCGCAATAGAGACTCGTGTACATGCACAAGAAGTACAATCTCGCCGGATACAGACAGAAGAAGAAACCCACGAAAAGTGAGTCGGTGGCATCTGGGATGGTTGGGCTGTACTGTATTACCCTCTTGTAGTTTCTACCCGCAGAGTAAATCTGGTATGCCTACTACCGAAGAGGTACTCCCATCTTTATGCCGGACATATGCTGCATTCCCGACTAACACAGTGAATGTCAGATGCCCTCAGTAATGTCTCCAAGAGTAACTTTAGACTGGGTATTTTTCGTACCCTGTACCGGCTGCATACTATCATCTTCTCCATTTTATTTGTTTTACACCTGATTCAACAACCATGTTTTGGTGTCTCTACCCTAAAGACCCTAAAATAGTTCTGGAAAGAACTATGACGCTATGGAGACTGTAATTTTTTAAAACTTTTTCGTCACCAATCGAAATGACTTCAAACTTCCCTGACGCGCGCAAATATATAATTTGTTTCTCGGCATGCATAGACATGATCACTCTATCACACAGCACATAGTTGATATAGCTTCATCTTTTTGCTCTCTGCTGAAGAAAGGACTTCTGCTTCACAAAATAGGCGCTTCCTTTCGTTACCACTGTTTTTCTTTGTTTAATGCTTGTTATCTGTGCATGTGTCCTGCTCAAGCTATCAATTGTTGATGTAGTGTTTCTACTTCTTGATATCCTTCTCGCAGATTCAAAACTCTGGTGACTCAAACGGAGCACAAAGTTAAAGTCGCGAAGAGGAAACGGGATATTGAGCAGAAACACGTGACCTCCCGCAAGAATGCAGAGCAGAAAAAACACCGCGAAGACGTGTATCTCAAGGCGATGAAAATTGTAAGCCGCACTAGGGATGGTAGTAGACGACAGACGACGTTTGTGGAGAACGAGTGTTGCTTGTCATCGTGTCATTATTGTCGTCTTGGATGCTCGCTTGTTTGCTCATTCACTTTCTCTCTTGCGTTCTCTATGACTGCTCACATATCTGCTCACGCGTTCAAACGCTGTCTTGCTTTCTCTTTTACCACGTTCGCTCGCTCAGTCCCTTCAGTTCTTTCCTGTAGGCAGGGTGAATGGCTACCCTTAATACAAGGCGGCATGTAGAAAATACATAATATACTAAACAACTATTAATTTTAAAAAGCAGCACCGCCCGATGTCTTCTTATTTCTTGGTTTTCCTTTGTTTGCCGTGACGTCACAGGTGCGGCAGCGTGCCCACAACGTGCTGAAAGCATGGAAGAAGAAAATGCGGGATTACATTGAACACATGCGGCAGGTGGAGGCACAGCGGGTAGATGATCGCGAAGCCAAGGTATGGTCAGACTAAGCTACTAATGTGTAGAATGAACACTCATCAGCAGGTGAACGTATGGCATTTGAAAAGGTCAGAATATCTTTAAAACGAGTGAAGATGAAATGGGAAGACATTAATTTTTAAGTAACATAAACTTGTTTAGTGAAAGAAAGAGTTTCATTTTCCGTTTTAAAAATTTACGTGATGAATCTCATTCAATCATATTTTAAGGAATTAAAAATGGGAAGTAAGAATCGTCCACCTTTCATTTTAAAAGACCGTGAACATGGGAGTTCGACCTTTAAATCACTCAAAACGTAAGCATACAAAATAAAGCTATTGTTTCTTTTAAGCTGCTAATCACGTGAACCTCGTGAATGTAACTAATGTAAACGTGGAGAGCATATAAACGCGGCAACTGTGTCCTCGAGCGACCGCTAATCTTTGCGCCACTTCCGGTGTGACCTGTCCATACGAACAGCTGGAGGAGAAATGGACGTTGCGGCGCCAGAATCAACTGGCGTACGAAGAGCTGTTGGATGCATCGCGGGAGGCGGACAAAGCACGCAGGGAACGCAACTTGCGACTTCTGGATGCAGAGATGACGCGCCGGTGGCAGGCACAAGCCGGTCAGTCCACTGCTAGGTTCAACCGGACTAGTATTATTCCGCGAGACCAAGTAATCACAGATGCTGGTAGAAACCAGAAAACAATAACAACAGCAAAAACATGTATACAATTAAAACATCTCGTATTATCATTTTATCTGGGAGTAAATCGGACAATGTAGCTTTTAACTGCTTTAGGAGGCATCGCCTAACCGGAATTTATTAATCATGACAAGTCCGACTTAGCCGCTGTCATCGGTTTGATAGACGACCGAGTCTGCTAACAACTTGGACTAGAGACGCCCTAGAAATGGACCAAGTGGCAGCTGGGTTGCTGTGTCGCTTCACGGTCCCAATAATGTTGGGAACTGAGGCTCTGTAGTCTGACACCTGCCATAATTTGTTGGAAACTAAGCCTCTGTAGTCTGACACCTGCCATAATTTGTTGGGAGCTGAGGCTATATAGTCTGACACCTGCCATAATTTGTTGGGAGCTGAGGCTATATAGTCTGACACCTGCCATAATTTGTTGGGAGCTGAAGCTGTAGAGTCTGGCACCTGCCATAGTTTGTTGGGAGCCAAAGCTGTAGAGTCTGGCACCTGCCATAATTTGTTGGGAGCTGGAGCTGTAGAGTCTGGCACCTGCCATAATTTGTTGGGAGCTGAAGCTGTATAGTCTGGCACCTGGTATAATTTGTTGTGAGCTGAAGCTGTATAGTCTGACACCTGCCATAATTTGTTGTGAGCTGAAGCTGTATAGTCTGGCACCTACCATAATTTGTTAGGAGCTGAAGCTGTAGAGTCTGGCACCTGCCATAATTTGTTGGGAGCCGAAGCTGTATGGTCTGGCACCTGCCATAATTTGTTGGGAGCTGGAGCTGTATACTCTGGCACCTGCCATAATTTGTTGGGAGCTGAAGCTATATAGTCTGATACCTGCCGTAATTTGTAGGGAGCTGAAGCTATACAATCTGACACCTGTTATAATTTGTTGGGAGCCGAAGCTGTATAGTCTTGCACCTGCCATAATTTGTAGGAAGCTGTATAGTCTGGCACCTGCTATAATTTGTAGGGAGCTTAAGCTATATTTCTGACACTTGTCATGCTTTTCTGACATTCTCACGTGCGTTTGGTTTATATGAAATCGAAAACCGCGATAATATGACAGCCAGGGTGCACCAGCTTCGGGGATTACAGGGATTTTTTGTTGTTGAGAGTAACAGCACTTTCAAACTCGCTCCTAGTAACAGCAAAATAGAGGATCAGTGCTTATTCTCATCAAATCTGATGTCTGAGGCTGGTACTAGATACAGACAGCAAGAGCAGTGGTCATAACGATTGGGGGGGGGAGGGGTGTGAACTACAATAAAGCCACTGTTATTGCGCTAGTTTCCGGGAGCAGGTGGTAGAGAGGATAGGAAGAATTCTGTGATGATGATATCATTTTCATCGCAAGGAAGGTAGCTGTATGTTCTAATTGTGCTTGGCTTTCTGTTAACACTCACTCATACACACACCTGCGTACATTTACCCACAAGTCATCATGACCTTCATCCTTCATCCTTCTGACCTCCCTCCCCCCGTCCTTAAAGTCTCATTTTTCTGTTAACACCATCACTACAAGCACACTCACTGCCTTCAAGTCATCTTTTCAGTCATTTGTTCCCAAACTTTTTTACTTTTTTCTAACATTTCATAGTGTTTGTTTATTTATTGATTTTGGTATGTTTTACCTTATCCACCTACACCGGCAGCATGAAAATTTCTAAAATCTCTTTCTAATACCTTCTGCCCTGATGTGCAGATGTGTTCTAAGAATGATTGTCTTGATCACATGACAGGAAAACTCCAGATGATCAAAGACGTGTCCCGCCAAGTACAGGGGCAGCGGGAGGAGGCCTACGCACGTAACCTCATGCGTGCCTTCGCCAGGTCACGTCTGCTCAACCCCGAGGGTAAGTCTCCCGGACTTGTTTCTTGGACGTAACCGCTGCACACCTATCATTTGCACACACTCCGCCCTTCGCTGTTCTGCTTTTCAAACCGTGTCCTAATACGCTACAGCAGCCGAAGTAAGCGAAGCGCGCAGCTCACTTCGTCGTGTTGACTTCGATAGTTGTTGCATTTGAATAAGCCGCGGAAGAGAGGCGATGTAAGCCCCCGCACCTCCGCAAGAATGAGCTACCAATCCCCAGCCAATCAGGGCGCAGTGCAGCTACATCGCGATGTCAGTAATTTTGGACTCCACACAGTCAAGTGTCATTAGAAATAAGAATTGTTTATAATTCAACGGGCAATTTTTTCCCCCATAAAATTGTGTTGTCTGATCATGTTCATTTAATGATTGGTTATACATATATATTAAGTTATGCTGTAATTATTTTGTAATTTTTGTCAAAAACCCAAATCAATTTAGTTTTAAAAAGAAAACAAAGTTAGTCATGTATAAGAATTTCTTTCTTTGAAGTCGGAGACCACTGCAGATTTAGAAGAAATTGTCTTTATTTGCTAAACGGGGTTTCGAAAAAAGGGAAGGATGTGCTTTATAGGTTATATGGTACAGGACTGGGGAAGATACTCCCAACCCACTCCCTCCCCAAACAAACAAAAAAAAAAACAAAAAAAAAACAAGGCAAAGAAGCAAACAAACAAAAGATTAGGAGGGCATCGGTGTAGTTCTGAAAGGCACGATCGGATCAAAGCAAAAGACAAAAACCCAGTCACCTCATTGCAGATCTGGGGTGCAGGAGAGCTTGCATATACCACAGAAATGTCTATGCACTAAAAGGCTCAATGGACGCATGCACAAAGTACTTTTTATGTATTAAAAGGTTCTCCGCACCCCCATGAGCCCCCCCCCCACCTCAAGAGCGCTGGGAAAGTAAATCAAGAGTTTAAATGATTGAGCTTTTTTCACTACTAATGTTTTCGCCCAGGGTCCTTTGGCGAGGACAGTCAATTGGCAAAAAAAGGCGGCGATGAGATTCACAGTGATGAAAAGCTAGGAGACAAGTTGACCGTAAAACGGTCCAAGTCAGACTCCAAGTCCAGCTCCAGACACAGCAAGTATGACCTAGAGGATGAGGCCGGCCTGCCGCATTTTAAGACCATCTTCACGAAGCCTGTCCAGAGAAGTCACTGGGTGCTGGAGAAAGAAGTCAAGAAAATGGCCATTAACCCTCGCTTGCATCCCTTTGGAGGTAAGTGGTAGTGGTAGGGTTGGTGGTGATGTGGATGATATGGTGGTGATGGTGGCAGTGGTGGTGGATATTTAGGGTTACGGGTATTAAACTGCTCCGAAAGGAAGCAATTTAAAGTTTTGAAATTCTTCTCACGACTGTGCTACATAAAGAAATGCAAGTCCCATTGCACCTTCTCTCCCTCTGTTTCTCTTTTTCTTTCCCTGTCGCTAGCTCAGTCGCTCCCTCCCTCCCACTCACTCACTCATACAAAAGTGCGCATGCACGCACACTCGCCGGCTCGAACACACATACATACACATGATAAATAATGAAACTTGGTAAAGAGAAATCTGGGGGTTACAAGTATTTAGCTTATTAATATGCCACTTAAGTAGCTGGGCATATCCGATTTAACAAAATTAAGAACTTAAAAAAATGTTCTTCCATCAGGCGGGGTGTCGGATAAGGAGCTGGCGATGAGAAAGAGTGAATATGATGCCGCTAGGGCCGCTTGCTCGGGAGCTACAATTGTGAGTGTATTATGGATGTGCTGGGCTGCTCTTTACTTTTCGTGAACATTTTTCCTCAAACCCAGATCGGGTGACTTCGACTTTCGGATTAGAAGCAGCCCCCAAATCATCCGATCTGGGTTCCCGAGACGTGGATGGTCTAGTTAAGGCTCCTTTGTAGGCTGATTTAATTATCCTCTGTACCTCAGCCTGCTTCTGTGGAAAGGAATGTGCAAGGCAAAAAAATTGTAGAATCGCCCTTTTCAGAGGTCTAAAGAAGCCGGTCTGTGTGTTCGAGATACAACATTTGAGTCTGAGTATGACCAGTCATGTGTGGAGTACTTTAGACAAAGGGACAAACCTTTCGGAAATACCATTCTATTGAGAAAATAAGCACACCTACATCCAATAAGCCAAACTAAAACAAGTTATTAATAAACATATTACATCTATTAACAAAACATCAAACAAATATGCCAAGGAAAGTAAAAAAACAAACAAAAAGTGTAAACAGTGACCAGATAAATTGTGATATCAGCACATTTGTATCACCTTTGGCGTAGACTCAGTTATTTGGCTGCATACGTTTCCTTACAACTCGATATGATCGTGTAAAGTTTGTTCGTGGGCCGTTCTGTTAGCGTTCAGGGAGGTAACTTTGCCATCCAGCCACCAGGTGGCGAACGTGCTAAAGGCGTAGTAATACCAACTTGCTTTGTTGACATCGGTAACTAAGCAAAGTTCTTCCGGTATTTGTTTATCACGGCCTCAAATATTCGTGAAATGGCAGTAAATTACATATGGTGGACTATAGCTGAACTTCGGCGGCTGAATGGAAAGGTGTCAGGGCAAAAGGAAGATCTGACAGAGGTAAGTCAAGATCTACTCTAGACTGAGACAGTCAGAATCACAGTAGACCCTTGGCCCTACCTTGTAATACTACATGTAATAGCAATACCAGTTACTGCTTCGGCGCTTGGTTCTCGAACTGCCATTATCCACAGATTTCTAATGTTTTGTTTTCAGAGAATTTAAACCCTGTGCCATGTTGCATTTGTATACGTTAGATCTGTTTGACATTCTTATACAGTCCCGCCAAATGATCACAAATCTTGTCGTGCAGTGTAGATCTATTGACGCTTCGCGTTCTTATGCCTTCAGCGCTTTCGCCACCTGGTGGCTGGGTCAAAGCTGTGTCAAGGACAAGAACAGCCCATTGCTTTTGATCAGTCTCTTTTTTTTCCTGCTGTAGGAATCTCTGGTCTTAGGCAAATGGAAGAAAAGGAAAGGAAAGGCAAGTTGTGTATTTTTGTATTGGCTAAAATGTGATACGTTGCCAGTTCTTCGTGATGCATCAAACACAGTGGACCATTTTCATTAATGAACATTCCATTGATTTCATTAATATATATTCTTGTATTTTTAGAATTCCGACTTTATCCTGCGTAAGTCTAAAGATGCTGAAGGTTAGCGAGCGCGCGCGCGAGAGAGAGAGAAAGAGAAGATACAAAAGTTTTAAAGAAGCCCATGTTGACAGAAAATAAATATAAAACAAGAGAACTGGACCAAGCTAAGACATGACAAAGACAAAGACAATCTATATGTTTCGGGGCACTACCCCTTCATCAAGACGACAAAAAAAAACCGACGAAAAAACGACAACAAAGAAACCAGAAGAAAAAGACTTAGCTTCAGTAGATGTGGCGCATGGGCTGGACAGCAGGAAAATGACTAAGGGACAGTGAGTAAGAAGGGTTAAAAAGAGGGGCAGCCAATCGCCAGGTGGGCAGGAAAGGGTAGGGAAGGGTGAGGGTGGAGAGGGGGCGGGATGGAGAGAGAAGCGCGGATAAGGGGGTGTCATTGTGGGAGAGAAGGAGGTGAGAGAAAAGAAGTAAGAGAGAGAGGAGGAGGAGGGATAAAGAGAAAAAGAGGGAGGTGGAGGGTCAGTGTTTGAGGTTGAGACCAGTGGGTGCCATGGTACCGAAATGGGTAATGAAGTAGGATTCCATATTCTTACGGTCAATGGAATCGCCCTTCATTCTCCAGATACCACAGACCCTCATGTTGTTGGCTGTATGTGGGGGTGTGTTGAAGTGACGTGCAATTGGTGTGTTTCTGCGGTGTTTAGTGTCAGCTAGATGTTCTGTGAAGCGGGTGTTGAGTGTGCGTTCTGTCTCCCCGATGTAGAATAAAGTGGGACAGAGGGTGCACGTGATGGCGTAGATGATGTTGCTGTTAGTGCAGGTGAAGTGGCGCTTGATGACAAAAGTGGTGTTGGGTTTGTGGAGTTTTGTGTTGGTGTTCAGGTACGGGCAAGTGTGGCAACGGGGGACATTGCATGGGGTGGAGCCGCATGATGGGGGGGAGGGTGGTGGTGGCTTTAAGTTTAGAATGTACTAGAAGATCTCGCAGGTTCTTATCCCTGCGAGATGCTAGGAGGGGGTTTTGTTTGAAGAGGTGGGGTCCAGATTCTGACAGTATGTGCCAGTTAGAGAGGAGGATCCTACGTACTGGAAGGTTGACATGTTGACAGTTTTTGAAGACTCCCAGTGTGTCTATTTAGTAACTGTCTCAAAAAAGACAACCACATATCACATATTTTTAGAGCTCCAGTCCAGCATAAAGAAAAATCCTTCGCAGAGTTCTGTTCAGGATAATAATAAGAAAAAAGAAACAGTTGGCTGCGGCTTGAAGTAATTAAGTTAACAACAAAGAGAGCCAAGCGAGACAGACAAGAAGCCGACAGCAAGGGTTTAACACGCTCTACTTCCTATGCTCTGTCCCCCTTCCCCACACTTTCCTCTTGGCCACCGACCCTGCGTGACCAGCGTCCTTGTCAGCTGAGTGATTTTTATTTGTTGTTATCTGTTATCTGTTTGTATCTGTTTGTGACGTCCTGAAGAAGGGGCCACACCCCGAAACGTAGACTTCCGAAGTCTCGCTTGGCCAAGTTCTTTTTGTTGAATAATAATGATGATGATGATGATGATGATGATGATGATGATGATGATGATGATGATGATGATGATGATGATGATAATTTTATCCTGGCGCTGTTTTAGTTGAAAAAGAGCTACCCGACTTCTGTCGAACCAGTGGAAGGGACTTCATTGACAGGAGAAGGTCTGAGCGTAATGTCTTTCTCTTGTAATCGTTTCTTCTGTAGCTCGCACTGCTTTTGCTCTCGCTACCTCCCTCCTCCTTCCCCTGATAATTTCAGAGCTTTACTTCACCTCCATTTTTCTGACTTTCGTAAGAAGAAATTATCATTTCAAGCCTCTGTTCGCCTGATTATGCACATGTATATTTATGTCTGTTCACGCTTACTTATCCCCTACACACTGCAATCATACTCAACAGAACTGCATCACGATCACATCTTGCATGAGGTTGTTCACCAATTAGAGGTATACATACTAGTAAACAAATGTATATTATATATGTAGAAACATATTCACGCACGCATACATTCTCACACGCACGTACGCACTTTTAGGCTAGGCTGTACGTGTGTGGGGGGTATTTTTTTTCGGTGTGTAGAGAGAGTAAAGTTTGCGTTTTGGGTCTGGATTTAGGAACACTCCTGGGACAAAGAATTCATCAGAAACAACGCGGATAGTGTTTTTCTATTATTGTGTGACATGCTTAGAGTTTTCATTTACGTAAGTGTAAATATTGTGACTGTATCTCTGGGGGATGTGCACGTGGGAAAACGAACTTGTTGCATCGATATTAGCGTATCAGGGAATTGTTCAAAAAACATAAGCAGTGTGTCTGTTTGAGAAAGTTTTAATTTCAGCGGCCTTTGACCAGGTAAACTTTTGACAGTATATCGTATAGAAGTGTTTCACCCACGTCATGTCACTAAACGCCAAAGAGAAAATAGCGACCTGTAGAGGCCAGCTACATGCATGGGGATTTCCATTGCTCACCGTGGGCAATGGTCTTCTGCAGAAATCTGTGTCTTCAAGACGCGAGAGGACATTGTCAACGAAACGCCGGAAGTAAAAAGAGAGATTAAGGTGGCCGAGTATGATGAAAACGAAGGTACGTCTGTTTGTTTTAAGTGTGTATGTGTGCGTGTACGTGCATGCGTGCGTGTATGTGTAGTCTGCATACACGAGGGTACACGGTTTTACATGTCCATGTGTGCACGTGTGTGTGCACACACCCAAATACAACCGCACATATATATGCGTTTATGTATAAGACTGTAAGCGTGTGCAACAGTGCACATAATGTGTGCGTGGGTGCGTGCGTGTGTGCGAGCGAGCGAGCAGGTGGGTGGGTGGATAAGTGAGTGGTTGAGTGAGTGAGAGGTGAGGTGATGAGTTATTCTATGATCTAAGTCTTGTGCAGTCTCCTTAGCTGGGGAAAGCAAGAGGATGTGTGACTTAGTTAAAGTAAATGCTCGTTTCTGCTTCATTTCGTTATTAAATTCGGTGGTTTATTATAAACTATTTGCTTTGGCATTTTTGTTTATTTTTTTAATTTGAGAGTTTTCTCAGCACAGCATGGGTTGACTATTGGGAGGCTAACGTACTTGGTTTTGAAAAAAACCCTCTGGGTACATTGTAGATCGCCTCGGTGGTCTAGTGGTTAAGGCGTCCGCTTCCGAGGCGGGAGGTCGGTGACTCGCATCCCGGCCGAGTCATACCTCAGACTTAAAAATTGGCAATCTAGTAGCTGCCCTGCCAGACGCCTGGCACTACAGGGAACAGTACTAGGACTGGTCGGCCCGGTGTCAGTATAATGTGACTGGGTGGGACTGAGGCCCGTGTTGTGACAGCAGTCCCACGTGTGGCACCACGTTAACTTTGTCTAAGCAACACCGTCCTGATATGCACATAGTTTGCGGCGGGACGTTAAGCAACAAACACCCCCCCCCAGGTACATTGTACTCACCCATGATTAAAGACACCCCCGCCGCTGCAGGAGAAAAAAAATAGATGTGCCTACATTGACAACTTAATGCAGATTTTTTTTCTCTTTCTGCTCTGGTTTAGAATCCGACGAGGAAGAAGGGTCTGAGGAAGAAAGGGAAGGTGGAAGCAGCTCATCTAGCTCGGCGAGGGCTTCATGGTGAGTCTTCTGGACTCCTCTCCTACATCCACCCTTCCCCAAGGCTATGTTGAGAAAGAAAACTTGCAATGTAGTATGATTACAACATTAGACGACAATAATAAAAATAATATGACACAGGGTAAAGACCATGGCACGGAAGTTCTAGCTAGATATTGGAAAATGAAAACTATGAACTATCAACTGATGTAGAAAGAATCTACAGGTCTCTGATGACGTTAACTATTGGATGTTCACAGAGAATATGAAGACGTATGGTGACATTATGTAGAATTAGGGTTCAAGAGAAAGATCGTGTGACATGATGCGAATCTCGGGATGCTAGCTTTATAATGTAGACCTTCAGATTCTTAGAGAGATATTGCAAAGCTTCGATGCCATGATGCGAACATCTGGCCGTTCGGAAAGATTACGTAAACAGTTGAAGACATGATCCCAGTTTTGGGATGTCAAGAGAAGGGATGAGGATCGCTATGTCGTGTTCAGCATCGTGCCAGGCCTGACAGGAGAGGACGCGGAAATGATGGAAGGGCTGCTGGCCAAACTTCTGGAGGACCTGCGCAACGGGAGGGTGGACAACGTGGATCTTCTGCAACTCTCCGCTCTCTGCAACGGCATGTCCTCAGTGAGTCAGACCCACCCACTCACCCACTCACCAACACACTCACTCCTTTTCTTCTTCTATTTATCTTACATCTACCTGTGGGCGTTAGGTTGGTGCTTGTCACAGGGGCAGCGAGAACTGCCTGCCTTGGTCCCAGAAATCTCCAACATCTGGGGTGCACTAGTTCTTTAGGTTCAAATCTCCTTCCTGGCACAGGCTGCTGCCTCTGTGCGTGGCAGCTGTTTACACGGCTGGCAACTGGCCTTGAGGTAACGCTGACTTGGAGCGAAAAGGCAGCCGTACCCACATCCGCGTCTGCTTTTTCTGCGCAGAGACTGCGCCTAGAGGAGACCACCTCCACGACTTCGCTGATAGTGCACGAGATCGTCAACCACTCCATGGCCCGTCTGGGCGAAGACATCATCATGGGCCGTCTGTCACCCGAGGACCTGCTGGCCATCGCCGCAAACCTGCGGGCTACCGACTCCGACGCGTCCTCCGTTGCCTCGGGCAGACTAGAGCAGTGAGTTCCGCTCACGCACCGCAGAGGCCCGTGTATACGTCTGTACGTGCGTGCACGCGTATGAACGTATGTACACGAACGTGTTTACGTACATACCTGTATAATCTCAGGATTCATTCTGAGGCTCATATAGGTACTTACAAGTGTGACTACCGTTGTTACCACCCACCCATCTACCTCCCCACACATGAACGCACGCACGCACGCACGCACACACGTATATATAGTTGCGTATATGTGTATGTGTAAAAATAGGCAACCCTTGCGACCGCTAGTAATTAGATCGTTAAAAAAGAATTACGATTAAGGAGTTTTTAACTGAAAAGATTATTAGTTTTTAACATAACAATCATGATTTTATTGTTTTGTGTGAGTGTAGCGTAATTATACAGTAAAATCTCCAATTAACGACCTTGGAAAAAAAACAGCCAAAATCAGGTCTTGTAATGGAGGGGTCTTATAAGGGAGGACTAGTTGCACTGAACCGTTACTACATGTAGGTACATGTACGGTGATGGATGGAGTGAGAAATAAACACATCTTCATGTATGTTGTCATGGCCGCCAATTGCAACGTGTGTTTTGAAATTGTTTTTTATGTACCACTGAACTACACTTTAAAACATTTTTTTCACATCCCAGTTACTGAGATCACAAGCTAGTGTGACGCAGCTCTCTACCCCCTCTGTAAACACAGATCTCCGAGACTGGCGTATGTTGCGTCACGTCACATTTTTCACAACAGAGAAGCGATACCCGATCCCTGCAGGCCAGCGGCGACACATGAAATGTCTACGTAAAGAGTGGACACCTGCGGCTAACGTAGCTTTCGCTAGGCTAGACAGTGTGAACGAGACTTAACTGTGCCTTCCGGTTACTGAACGTGGCGAATCAGCCGAAACAAAGACTTAAACATAGAATATGAAATAAGACTTTCAGGAATGAGTTACAGCAAAATCTGTGATATAAACTATTTGTCCTTCTGTAAAATGTCGAAAAGACATGCAAGTTGTATATTGAGCAAAACCGTCACTTCCTTCAGTCCGTTAAGCGTATAGTCGTAAATTGACGTCGGATGCAATATTTATTGCCGACTTCCTTTTGCTGCTTCTTTGTTAAGATCACTTTCAATCTCTTTCCTAGATTTAAAACACTTCTTTTGCGCTTCTCGTGGGATTTGGGGTCGACATTTCGCGTTTCTCAGTGAGGATCTTTGCAATAAGAAGTCTGCTAACGTTTTTCCGCTCGACCAGGGAAAGTCGTATACTGTGCAAAACCGGCCACTTTCGTAGGTCGTTGGTCGGGTTAAGGAGGAGGGGTAAATGGGAGGTCATTTATATACAAAATGGTTTCCGTAAGAAAGTTGTGGGTCGTATGCTGGAGGAAGTCGTATATGGGAAGGTCATGTAAAAGAGGTTTTACTGTGCTGTAAAACCTCTTGCAAATATCTCCCTAGCTAAAGGCTGATGACGTGCCCCTAGCTCAGGTGCCATTGCGAAGAAGTCCGCTAACTGAAACATTTGGTCGATAACGACTGGTCCCAATTGCTTGAATTAGATGAATACTTCACCTTCTGCGGGGTTTACACAGCTCGACTAAGTATAACAAAATGAGGGCTGGCAACCTGGACCAGTGGAAATTTCAACGAGCTACTCAATTTCAAAAGTTAACCCTTCCAGATTACTGAAAATTGTGTAACTTCCCAATGCCTGGATACATGTACTTTTTTCTCTCCGAATACCTGAACATTTTATGGCAGTGACTAAAGCGAATATGAAAAATAAATATAATGCCCGGTAGAGACAGAATGCCCCCGAAGTTCATATCTGCGTATAAGATATACGCTGTAACGTTTTGTCCCCATGTTGCTGTGGTTACGATTTGTGACAGGCTGGTATGCGAGACTATGGACAGAGCCAGTGCCAGCATGGAGGCTGACGATGAAGGCTTTTACCAACATTTCTTGGAAGAGACCTTGAAGACAACTGTCACCAACCTCAGGCTCGACATCGAGCGGGGGAATCTGTCCAGGTAAGATCCAGTTTAACCAGACATACGCAGCCTCACTCCATTTCGTAGGCCACGTGGTCTAGCGATTAAGATTTCCGAGGCGGAAGGTCCCTGGCTCGCGCCCCGACCGAGTAAAACCTAAAAGACGTAAAAACCGGCAATCTATCAGCTGCCCTGCCAGACGCCTGACACTATAGAGAACAGTACTAGGACTGGTTTGCCCGGTGTCAGTATAATGTGACTGGGTGGGACTGAGCCCCGTGTTGCGACAGCAGTCCCACGTGTGGCACCATGTTAATTTGTCTCAAGCAAGTCTTGATATGAACCTAGTCAGCGACGGGACAATAAGAACTGAAAACAAATAAACAACTCAGCTCCGTTAGACTTTGAAACTTAAGTGGTGTGTTCACTGCGCGAGAGCATGGGTTCACTTTAAGATCGGCATTTACACGAGATATAAGCTTCGCGCGTTTTCTTTTCCACATGAACGCACATTTTCGCGTACTGATTAGCTAACCAGGATCGGGTTGGGTCGTCTTTGTTATTACCTCCCCTTTCGTAAAGATGCACGTAAAGTGCACGGGGGAACGGATCCGACGACCTTCTCTTGTCACCGGAAGGGCAAATAGCAACATTCATCCAGGCCAACGCTGGCTTGTGAGAGATTAGCGCGGAAAAGTTGTTTGTGGCGTACCCCTCGTCTGCACTACATGGGATAGTAATGAATACGGCAACAAAATTATGAGTTATGAGACCGTTCTGAGTCTAGACTTTAGTAACTTGCTAGTGGTATGGGGCTACGATAATAGTTTTAAAACGCTCTAACGGGATAAATTACAGGAACCATTTAATGACCTAATGTGTAGCTCTTGGCTAATTTTATTTTCTGGTAAAGTAAACCTAACATGATTATGTGGCTTGAAATCACTATTGTTAGCTGAAATCAATGCGTTTGCAGTACTCATAGTCATTGTTGGGTATGAAAAGGAAAAGAACATGGAAAGAAACGGATTAGGAAGGTAAAGAAAGAAAAGGGACGAACGAGGGAAAGGAAAAGAAAGGAAGGAAATAAACGAAGGAAGGGTGGTTGCGGGCCGTGGCAGGATGAACGTGCAGGAGATCGGTTCAGCTCTGGCGCTGGCCGTGATGGGCGCGACGGAGTCGGACGAGTCGCTGATGGCTGACGACACGCTGGTGACGACACTACAGCAGCTGCAGCAGGACATCGATGCCGGCCAGATCGAGGAGCGCGTGCTAGACAAGGCGCTGGCCTCCCTCGTCTCGGCCTACGCCCAGGTCACCCGCGGTCGCTCCAACCTGGAGGTCATCAAGGTGGGTCGCGCGTGCGCATGGGTCAAGGAGGTGTGGAGGGGGGGGGGAAGGTGCCATGTTAGGGCTTCCACACACGGACAGTCTCACCTGCATATTTGACGAGGATCGTCGAATCACGTGTACTCGAACGTGACACTGCTTGGTTGGGGTGGGGGGGGGGGGCTTTCGTTTATCAGTAACACAGCAGGCTGTATATTATGAAACAGCTCTGTGTCAGCCTTTAGAGGTCATCTGTTAAATGAACGCGCCTCACGTGGTGCACAAGTGGACGTGTTTCAAGTCGTTTGGTGGATCGCGTGAGGCCTGCGGAACATACGCAGGTCTTTCTTTGCAGCTTGTAGTCACCATGACTTTTCATGACGGACTATTGTAGTACAGGTTGGTCTTTTGTTATAATAGATTAATACATGTATTAAGTATTATTTCCTATACGAAATACATAATGTCTGTTTTGTACTTTTGATTCTGTGTGGTATGGGTATGTGTGTTTACGTGGTAACTGTGCGTGTGTGTACGTCTTTGCGTATTTGTGTGCATGCATATTTGTACGTGGGTGCCTGCGTATGTGTAAGTACGAGCGCACGGGCGTGCGTGTGTTTTGTGTGTGTATTGTGTGTGTTTACAGGATTTCGTTCTGTATGTATTGCTGAGGACTAAGCAAGATCTGTGTGACAAGAACCTGGACAAGGATGCCTTCTTCAAGGAACTGCAGGCAGCGAAAATTGACAGCGGCAACTACGTCATGGAGCTGCCAGACCTTGCAGAACTGGAGGAGGTGAGGAAACAGAAATACCTTCTCTTGTGTGCCGTGTCCACACAGCGATTAGTAACTATCCTAATTTCCACGATCAAGTCATTTACACACTTTCTGAATGGCCATTGCCCTCGTCGTTAAAGACCGTGCTTAAGGAGAGGACATCATTCGCCAGTATTCGTTGTCGTAGCACTCTGGACAGTTGCTCAAATCAGAGCCTGAGAGCTGCTATGGAAATTTGTTTGAGCAACCTATGCCGCAGCGACATTAAGTATTGTCCCGCTTCACTACAGACAGTACTCGACAACCTATCTTACTAACCTGCTGGTGACAACAGAATTCCTTACCAACGTTATTTCCATCTGGATTCGAGCAGTTGCCGCAATCCAGCCACGCAGAGAACTTTGTCTAGTATTTTCTATGAATAAGCTCTGCCTTGAGGAACGTCTGTTGACTGCACCGGTCAGTAATTTGGGCTGCACCTGTTCTCGCTGAGCGTTCAGTGTCTTGTCCCAGGCTGCGTCCAAAGCCATCGGCAAGTTCAAGGGGCTGGCCAAGCCGGATCAAGCTGTCGCGGATCTAATCAAGACCATCCTGGGTACCGGCCGAAGGATCATGCCAGGCATCGCCAGGAGTCGGGTCCCACGCATCTCACAGTCCATGATCGAACAGGTGAGTTCTTTCGTGGCCTCGTCTCCCCATCGAAGTGGACCTTTCACCGCATCGGTGAGACTTTTTTTTGGGGGGAGGGGGTGCTAGGCGAGCCACTTGAAAATACAGCCAATAAGTGCGTGTCTTATTTTTTTATTTGGTTACCGGTTATCCTACTCCCCAACAACTTTTCAATTTTTTTTACAAGTAAAATTAGTCTTAATAATGTTAGAAAATGTTAATAATGTAGACAACTTGGTCTTACTCTATGCTGCGCTATCGACAGGTCGAGCAAATGCAAGTAGTGCACGTTTCTAACTGGTAAAATCAAACCCTCAGCAGCAACAGCAGCAGAAGATGATAATGATGAGAAGAAGGATGAGGATGCCAAACTACCACAAACGGGAGTACCAAAAACTAAACTACTTAACTACAGTGTGTTGCCGACTTTTATACTGCCCCACATGGGGCCAATGTTCACTCTCTTCGCCGGTCTACAGCGGTTGTTGAAGTAATCTCCCCTCCCCATTTTTTGGTTTGTTTTGTTTGTTTGTTAGTTTGGTTTTGTCGTTTTTTATTTGCCTTTTTCCCGCTAGGCAGGAGACTCGGACTGTCAGCTGGAGATCGTCCTCGATCTGACTGCCGGCGTGTGCACCAGCTTCACACGGCATATGAACGACGACAGCAGCTTCGCCCTGGTGGCGGAGAACATTCTGGGCGCTCGGTTTCTCATCATGATCTTCAGCCACTGGTGCCAGCTAGACCAAGACTTACCAAAAGGTGAGCAGACTTTCCAGACTGCCAGTGTAAAGAAACGTTTATTGCTTCCTATGAATCAGAACGTGAGAGGAAAGGACAAGAAAGAAACAAAAGACAAAAAATAAATTAAGTTATCGCCAATTCTCCCTGCTTTCCTCTCCTGTACCTGAAAAACATAAGAAATTTGCGTCATTGCGCAGCAAATGCAGTAGGGTGAGGTTTTTGAATTTAAATAAACAGTGCCGCATGTCACATGCAGAGACGGTGGCCGTGCAGACCAACACGGAGGAGCTAGCTCACGTGACGTGCGTGCGCGCCTCGCTGGCGGAGAACGTGGTGGTGGTGTGCTTCAGCTGGCTGTGGCAGGACGCAGTGCAGGACCAGCTGCCCGTCAGCATCATGCCGCACGTGGCGCTAGACGCCGCTGAGTTTCCCAACACCACGCCGCTGCTGGACAGACTGCGCAGCCTGGGCTCGTACGAGGACAAGATCGAGCTGGTGGACGACGCGGTGCTCAAGAAGGTGGGTGAGCATGCGCAGACATCACACAAATAGCCGGGAAGGAGAGAGTGTAAGCGAGTGTACAGGGGCTTCAGGTGTGCGTGCGGCAGGTGTAAGAGTGACCGGGTTCTAAAGGGTACTTTTGTCTGTGACTCAAGAGTGAGTGGGTGGATGAGGGAGTGAGTGGAGTGAGGTGTTGTGAGTGGAGTGGAAGAAGGTGAGTGGAATGGGATGAGTGAAGTGAGTGAGTCAGTCAGTGAGTGCGTTAGTAATTGCCTCAGTCCTTGAGCGAGTCAATGAGTCAGCGAGCGAGCGAGCGCTAACCAGCCTCTACTTTTTCATCTTCGTGACTCTTTCTTCCGTCACCTCTCTGTCTTCTTTCTCTTTCATGCACACACACGATCCGAGACGAGCAAGCATCCACGCACTCACGCACACAGGGGACCGACACGATAAGAAGGAAGTATCGAAAGAAAAAGGAAGGATGGAGGGAACGATGGAAAGATAAACAAAGCGCATCACAACCTGATTATTCTTCTCCTGCCACAACCCCTAACAGGTGCGCAAGCTGGGCCAGGAGCTGCAGGAAGGCGGGCTGGGATTTGATGAAGCCAAAGCGCTGCTGACCATCTGCCTGCACGTCTACCTGAGCGAGGTGGTGTACTGCGAATGTAGCACGGAGATCAAGGTGGATGGTACCGAACCACCTGGCATGATCAGCAACGTCCAGTTTCTCATTAGCACCTGCGCTCGCACAGTTCTAGAGCACATACAGAACAGGGCAAGTAACCCTCGTCCACTCGTCTCTATTTGTTCAGATTGTACGTAGCACCTGTTGCGTTCCGGTTTGTATGTACAAGGTACAGCAACGGATGTCCCCTTACTTTTTCTTCATACGGCATTATACCAAACACCTGTTCCTCGCTGCCATGCAGTATGTATGTAATAAAGCACATCACATCACCTCTCGTCTCACCTTTAGTTCTGTTTCGATAAAACTTGCTCTGGTGCTCCCACTTTTCTGGAGTGGCATACAGAGTAAAGTATAGTAACAGGTGGTGAAGATGATTAGTACAATACAATACACTTTATTAATCCCTTGAGTACAACTGCTGCAGATCCATGATACATAGAATATTTACATCCACACACGCCCACCCACACAGTCACAAGCAATCATAACCCAGTTCTTTGAAGAGGCGAATGGCAGTCGGAACAAAAGAAATTCTGTGTTCGTCTTACATGCTGGTGCACAGTAGCGGCGCCCAGATTCCAGAAGCGAGAACTCATTGCAGAGAACATGCTCAGGTCTGGTTACAATAACTGAGGCTTTGCGAACAATCTGCTGCATCCAGAGGGAATGCAGATCCCTCTGTGTAGTGCCCGTGATCTTGGAGCACATGATCGGTCTCTTGTGCTTCGATCAGAGGATAGGGTTTCTACTGCAGCTCACCTTGTCCGTCTTAGGCTGTCCGCTCTACTCTTCCCAGGACTATGGTCTTCAGTTCTGAGTCTAGAGCTTTTCACCATTGCTACAGAAACCAACACTGCGAACATTGCAGTATTAGCTGTCTACTCGACAGATTTCTTGGTCGGAACTGTATATCACTCTAGCTCCCTCGGTAGCCTGCTTGAAAAAGACGTTGGAGAGACATTTGGTTGATCGGTCTGTGCGTCTGTATTGAGTCGTGACTAAATTATGATGGAGTGGGTGTAGAGTTGGGAGAGGCGATCGAGATGGGTGAAGAAAAGTAGTGCAAATGAAAGATGGAGTTATCTGTTTAACTGAATAAATGAAGACTGTTTGTACGTGGGAGGAAGGGGAGAGAGAGAGGATGGATTGAGGGGGAGGTAGATGGAGGACAAAGAAATGGAAAATATGGTGTTCGCAGAATGATTTTTCAGGAAGAGGATTTTAACCATATTCTTGGCAGGTGGCTCGCAGACTTAGCGCGCTGGGGCACACAGCAGTGGAATTATCGTTTGTAACAGAGATCCTGCAAGACACGGCACACGATGCCCTTGGCGCCCTCAGCACTTTCGTCACTAACGACGCGACAGCCGCCGACGATGAGTTGTCGCTGCTGGAGCCGATCATCTTGACCACCCATGGAGATATGAATCCAACCCGGGTAAGGCAGTTCTGCTTTGGTAGTCCTCGTGCCTGGGTGGGATGAAGGAGTACCGCCGACCAAGCGGGTGACGGTGGTTTGTCGGGAGTTGAGGCGCTACAAAGGATGTCGCGCGATAGCGGAAGTTTATCAAAAGTACGTGCTTTCTATTGGGCATAGTAGCACTATAACTTTTGAAAAGCCACTGTCGGGGGTTTGGTCTGCGGTAATTGATGCTTTACTCTCAGAACCTGAGGTCCAGGCCGTGAATGCTATTTTGACACCTGCCCATGCTATCATCTTTACAAACCTCAATGTTATCTTTACAATTGCCCGTGTCATCTGTTTGTGTTATTTTTTTGCAAATCATTCGAGTCATCGTTTTTCAGAAACAGGATAGAGGGCCTAAGGCGTTCCTTAAGAGGCTTGTGGGAATGGCCAAACGAGCTAGCGCCAGACCCTTAAAACACTCCGATGAGCACACGAAAGACCGGGGCTTTAAAATCGTCACGGCCCTTATTCGCAGAGAAATCTGGAGACTGGCTAAGGAGGTATGCTGGCTCTCCACTTCTTTTCCCTTATATCTGTGTCTATACCCACGCCTCGCTGTTCTCTCTTTACCCATCATTCTTTCACTTTTATTCGCATATCTTTTTCGCGAAGTTCGGGTCCTATTCCAAACTCCGAGTTTTACACAGGACGAGGGGAACGCTACACGCGCTGCATGAGAAGACGTCATTGGCATTAATTCCCCCTCTCACACTTTCTCCGATACTCAGTGCCGTCTACTCCTCGCCACCCAATTTGCTTTACGTCTGTTCTGTTAGATGCATTTCTGTCTTCCTAGCTCTGTCCGTGTCCTGTTTGAGATGCTCGGTCCATGCAAGCTGACGTACTAACTTCCTCCGTGTGTGTGAGCAAACCCAGGTCAGGCCTGAGGACGGTGGAAGGGGCTCGTCTGCCCCGCGTGACGAGACGGTACTTGTTGCAGGTGGTGCATCTCTTCAACGGCCTGGCCTCCCTGCACAACCTGTTGCCGCCCAAAATGTCCTGCCAGAAGTCGCCGGCGTCGGACAGCGTGACCAGCTTCTTGGTGTCGCTGCTGCTGGAGTTGCGCCGGGCCCTGGCGGAGGACGCGCTGCCCGTCGACGTGGCCTTCGACTTCATCAAAAACATCGCC
This sequence comes from Lanistes nyassanus, assembly GCA_004794575.1. Lineage (NCBI taxonomy): Eukaryota > Metazoa > Mollusca > Gastropoda > Architaenioglossa > Ampullariidae > Lanistes > Lanistes nyassanus. The sequence continues at coordinate 983,300 of SMGT01009369.1, forward strand.
GACGACAAATGCCCCGACGTTGCGAGGGATTCCCCGGGTGTCCTCGCTGACGTTGTCGTCGACCTGGTGAAGGACATTGAGCTCAAACAGTCCGCGTCTCCTTGCTACCTACGGCTGGTGCAGAGGCTGTCTCGAGTGAGTAGACAATCTGATAATGCGGTCCAACGTCGGGCAGTGATTGGCTAATTCTAGACTATCTGGTGACGCAATTGTATTGGCTATCTGTATTGCAATTTCCTTATGGTAGGACTGGTAACAACCTTGTTACTCATCAACTGCTGTTCAATATTTGTTCATTGAAAACGAACGCTAGTTTCTGTTATCTGTCCCATGCCTCCTCACCTTCTCCCTCTTTCTTTTTTCTCTCTCTCTCTTTCGCTTGCTTATTGTAGCCTTGATTGGTGAACTGTCAAATAATAAACAGCCAACCAATCTCCTCAGTTGTCTGCTTGCACTATCACCTTGACACCATTATGGCTTATGCCGGCAGATCTCGCTGGAAAGACGAAAAGATGAGAATGTGGCAGAGGGCATGGCCGCCATCGCGCAAGTGCTGTCCAAAGCAGACCAGGCCGTGCTGAGCACTTTCCTGCAGACCACGCTGCTGTCGCTGCTGCGAAGTGTACGGGCCCTGCTGTCAGGCGAGGATCGTGGCAAGACTTCTGAGCAAGAGTTCATAACCGTTGCGCCGTCTGTCGACAGCTTTCCAGAGGAGGCGGTAAGCGTGGCTGTCTGGAATACTTTGGTGTTGTTTCCGCTAGTTCAGTCGTGAAAAAGGCGGCCGTTAGGTCACGTCTGCGAAGTGAAAGGATGTAAAAAAAAATTCGTCGTGTAGAAGAAGCATGTAACACTGGCAGGAAAGAAGGACCTTAAAACTGCTTTCATGATCGGAAGTGCGGATACAAGTGTCTATGTAGACCCCACCCCCGGCCTCCGGCCCCCGGCAGTACCGCTTAAAGTATGCCGCTTCCAGACAGTTGACGTCACGAACTATGTCGTGCAACATCCAAAATTTGCAAACTATTCATAACGGCGTTAACCCTTGCAAAGCCTATCTTTGGGTAACTTGACGCCAACGGCTTACAGGGCACGCAGGGCTGGTTGTTTCCTGTGTGGGGTGGAGGGTTAAGGGCATGGATGGAAGGGTGGATGAGTGAGACGTAAGGACATAAAGATGTCTGACTACATATTCCGATCAGTAAATTAATAATATGTCGTGCCAATCGGTTGTGATTTGGTTTTATTTAAACCTGCGCTCGGTAGGGTGGTAGTGTGCGGCTTTAATAAATCCTCCACATTTTCAAAGCTTCAGAAACAATTATAGTCTTGTGCTGAAAACAATCGTCGAAACGGACTTCATAGTGACAGCGAGGAATAAAGAAACCAGCGACATTAACACGTGACCCAGTCACGCGACGAGAGATAAAGAACGGCCATGGCTTCCTACTGGAGTACGATGTTGGCGTCTTCGTGCCCATGACAACAGGCTGTGTGCGTACTCCCATCCTTTCCGTTGTTTGTGGACAGCACGAGGACCAGGTTCCGACCAAAGAGTTAATCACGGAGGCCAAGATCATCGTGCATGTGGGATTGCAGAAAACGCTGGAGAAGCTGGGAGCCTCTCCCCTCCCAACTGACTACCCCTCCGACACATCCCAAGCCATCGTCCACGACTTCGTGTCCCAAATTCAGGGTGAGAGAACAGGCTAAATGCTGCTCGACATCTGGTGAGGTGTTACTGTCAGCTGATGAGCTAACGTCCTGATGCCAGTGATGACAGTAGTGGTGGTGGCGATGACCATGACCATAATGACGACGACAATGATCATGAAGAAGTTCCATAGCGTTTGCATTAGATTTTTTTGCTGTATGTTTTGTGTTCTGGTTCCCGCCGCATCTACGTGCGAGTAATAACTAGTTCTAAACGATTTCAGTCGTTCAGACATCAAAAAGGTCGATACAAGATTCCAATTATTCTGTTTTAGAAAATAATCGGTTGTGCTGGTAAGCGCATTTGCATTGAAACGTGTGCGTGCGTGCGTGTGTGCGTGCGTGCGTGCGTGCGTGCGTGAGACAGAGAGAGAGACAGGAAGAAACAGCATTCTGGGAGGGAATAGAGGTCAGGGAAGTTATTTTAGTGATTTGCAATGAGCGATGCGTGTCGTGTGCAAAGAACTCGCTTATCTACTTTGAAGTCATTTTTGTCGTCAGATTCCAAGGCGCAGACATCCGAAGGTTTGATCGTAGATAACTCGCTGGCTACTTATGCCCAGGGACTGGCCTCAGAAATCTCCCATCAGCTCCAGGACGAGGCTAATGTAAGACAAACACGAACGGACTCACAGACACAGCCACTGACGCACGCACGCACGCACGCACGCACGCACGCACGCACGCACGCACGCACGCACGCACGCACGCACGCACGCACGCACGCACGCACGCACGCACGCACGCACGCACGCACGCACGCACGCACGCACGCACGCACGCACGCACGCACGCACGCACGCACGCACGCACGCACGCCTTTTTCTCAGCATCCTACATGCCATCACTGGCTAGCCACGAATGTGTTCTGTAAAGGTTAATGTGTGTATCGTGTGAACCGTAAGGTTGTCTCACTGAGACTAACAGGTTCGTTTTGATGAGGTCATTAAGTTCTTTAACATCGTCAGGTAAGCCTCGTTAAGCCTGTTAGCTCAGTTTCTATGAGACCACTAGCACACTTTTCATGAAGCCAACAGAAGAAAAGCTTGGTTTAGATCATCATGCTAGTTTGACTAGATCCTCACATATTTTGGATTAGACCATCAAATGAGTTGCGTTCAGACAGGAGATTTACCAAGGTGTCGCTCGTGTGGCAGGCTGGCTCCTCCCTCAGCAACAGAAGCATCGCCAACATCATCATCGCCAACACTCTCAAGTCCATTAACGCCGGCATCAAGTCCGGCAAGATCCAGCTGTCTGTCAGCCCCCATGAGTCGGTGAGACCAACTTCGGATTAGAAACAGGCTATCCCCAGGCTATCCGCAGGCCAACAAGCTTATCATCCGGGGATGCTGTGTCTCTTTCTCATACTAAAGATATGCGTGTAATACAGAAGGTAGAAGGGTCGTACGACTGCTGTTCGGAAAGGAAAAAAAAACGTTCTTTATGTTAAAAAAAAACAAGTGACTGCCGCTTGGAGGAAAAATCCAAAGTAAAATTAAAACAAGGGAACTGGACCAAGCTAGAACAGGACAAGGACGAAGACAGTTTATGTGTTTCAGGGCACTACCCCTTCATCAGGGTGTTGACCCATTTTGGCACCATGGCACCCACAGGGCTCAACCTTCAACACTAACTCTCCCCTCCCTCATTTTCCTTTAACTCCCTCACCCTTCCTTCTCTCTCTTTTACTTTTTCTCTCACCTCTCTACACTCTCTCTCGCACACTGACGGCCCCGTACCCGCGCTTTCTCTCTCTCTCCCCCCGCCCTTCTTTACCCTTTCCTACCCACCTGGCAATTGGCTGCCCCTCTTTGACCCCTCTTACTCACTGTCCCTTGGTCATTTTCCTGCTATCCAGCCCACGCGCCATATCTACTGCAGCTAAGTATTTTTCTTTTTCGTTTTTGTGTCGTCCTGATGAAGGGGTAGTGCCCCGAAACATGTAGATTGTCTTCGTCCTTGTCCTGTTCTAGCTTGGTCCAGTTCCCTTGTTTTAATTTTGTTCTTTATGTTAGTATAGCCGTGGATTAAAGTTTAAGTTTCTGATACGAGAGATATACAGTTTGCTGCCGTCGTTGTTAATGTATGTTAAAATGATTACAGTTCTTGTGGGACAGGTAATTTTCTGCAGTGCATGCTGAATTATGTACTGCGTGTGTGCAGCACGTGTAACATTTATGTATAACGTGTCGAATCGGTTCAGCACGCTTGGTACCCTAGCAGTGCGTATGTGGTGTACAGTTTGTGACAGCTGTTTTCTGGGTGTGCCCACTGTCCAGCCTAAACCTTTGTTGTCTGCTGTCAAGTCTGCGGAGCTTGTTGACTGTGTTCTACTAAAACCCTGTTAAAAGATGTGAAGTTCTGACCGTTCCCTCTAAACACCTAGTGTATGCTGTGTGGTCTCTGCAAAACAGGTAGTGTACAGTGTTTGTGTGTTCTTTCTTAAGACCACATCTGCGGTGTGCAACCCGATGAGTTTTAAGTAAAAAATCGCACCATGTGAGGAGCAGTCTCTAAAATATGAAAGTCCACCATCTGCTGTGCACTCGGAGCTTTCCATTTGAAAACTTGCTGGATGATGTGCAGTTCCGTGTGTTCCATCTAAAAGCCTAGCGAAGAATAGTGCAGTCTGTGTGCTCGAACTAAAATTCTATCTTGTCATGTACAGTCTGCAGACCTCACAGTGCCGGAAAGCGCGATGAGCCAACGCCTGTCGTTCTGCGTGTGCACCACTCTGAAGGCTGTCAAGTCGGAGCTCAACCTCCTGCAGCTGCTGGAGAACGGGGGGCTGGTGCAGGACGATACGGCCTTGGGTGGCGATGAAAGCAATGAGGCCATCGAGAAGGCGCGCCGCATCGTAGACTTCCTGATCAAGCGCGTGGAGAGCGACGTGGAGGAGGCACGCGTGGAGTTCCAGCTGACGCCTGACAACCAGCTGGCCATCGTGCAACTGTCTCCGTCCGCTTCCCAGACGACCAAGCGGGTCACGAGCGACACCAGCAACAACTTCTGGAGCGGATCCCCCACCACCATGGCTATCTTCATCCTGAATACCTTCCGCGACGTGCTGACTGAGCTGCGCGCGCGCAACGAGTTCTTCGACCCACGCAAGACCCTGCCGACCACAGACAGCCGTCGGGACACCCCCGTCATACCAGGTCTGCCCTTCCTGATGGACGACTTCATCTTAAGCAATCTTTTGGAGGTCGTTAGCACCATGACTGCCGTAGCCGCAGATCCTGCAAAGGCCGCGCCCAAACTGTCCAAGGAAGCGGCTGTGGTGGCCAAAACATTCCACGCCGTGGTGGAGCACATGAAAGATGAGGAGATGGGTAGTCAAGCGGAAGATGCCGAGACCCGCGAGATGATAACGAGACGCCGGCTGGTCTTGGGTGCTTTGGACAAAGTCCTGCGCGCCCACTTCCTTTCAGATCCTCTAGCCTGCTTCGGCGAAGAGCCCGACTTCCGAACTGCTTCTTCAAGTGAGCCACGCGCGACCTCCTCAGGGACTGAGGCGGTCGGCGGGCAGCTGGCGGGCGTGCTTGGAGTCATGCAAAAAATCATGGCCTCCGTCCACCAGACCTCCGCGGGAACGACAGGGACCTCCACTGCTTTGATGTTACCAGCCCCAGGAGACAGCAATGTGCTGGGCGACGTCATCGTGCAGGCTATCCAGCAGATGGCGCTGTACATCCGGGAGGGCAGGGTGCACGACCAGGACCTGGCGAGGCTGTGCAGAACGTTCGGCAGTGACCTCGGGGAGGACGCCTCCACGAAAGACAAGCAGGCTAAAGCTTTAGAAGATCTGGACTCTCTAGTCGTGGACGTGCGGCAGGGTAGGATCCCGCGCAACAAGCTCCAGCAGGCTGCGCAGCAGCTGAGCATACGGGTACTGGAGAAGGAATCTCGCGCCTCATCTTCCCCTGGAGATTTGGTTGCCTCCCCTCAAGCCAGCGTTTCGTCCCAGTCTGTCACCATCAGCCTATCAACCCAAGAGCTACTCAAGCAGGTGACGCGTAGAGTCGCTTTGTGCTTTTCTGGTTGTTCGTTTCGAACTTTCTAGGTGCGCACATTCTTCTTTATGGTATTACAGGCACATCATGCTGAATTATATACTGAACGCTGTCTTTAACTTAAGTAACTTTCCTGCTTCCTGGTTAGGGTGTTCGTGGAAACCAGAGGCTGATTATTTCTTTTCAGTTATCTCTGGAATAAAAGCACAAAAAGCTTTCAGGAAATAATAGCAAATTGCATCATTTATTTTAATCACATAGTAGTCAAATATCAAATAATTCAAAAAATTGTTCCTAGTCTTCTACATTTTCCTTTTAATTCCTAAAAGTTAATTTTGTTTTTGCTTTGTGTTCGTTTTGTTTTGTTTTTTGTCTTTGCTTTTGTTTTTGTTTTTCCTGAAGGCGGTCTCAGGTCTTATGACTGAACTGATGGACAAAGGCGAGATTTCGACGAAAGGATCAAAAGATGTAATTGAGGAGTCCTCGGCTGTATCATCACGGAAAGTATCTATCGATGTTGAAGCCAAGCTTGAGGACACTGCCCATGAACCGTTGGAGGACGGGGAGGAAGGGGTGGAGAAGAACGTGCCCCTTCGCAGCCGGCGGATGTCGGTACACGACCGGACCGTCAGCAAGACTAACGTGCGGGACAGCACCGAGAACAGGATAGAGAAAGCAAGTTTCAGCCGCGTCTACTCCATCACCGAGCCCACCCTCACGCTGGCCGAGGCCTGTTTGGAGGAGGAGTCCAGGGAACTAGATCTGGAGGCAGAATCACCATCGGACAATTCGTTATCCCAGACTGAAGGCCAGAATCATGGTTAGCCTGCAAACGCTTCTGTCGTCTTGTGCTGCATGCATGGGTGCAACGGAAACAGCGTAGGCTGTGGGAGCTAAGCCGCAGATGAACCTCGCATTAATCCGCCAGGTGTGTCGGGTCGCCTTGACACAAGGAATATATTTCTGAAAAAAGAATTAAAAAGGTGATAAAGCTACTAAACCAAGCTAAAATTAACAAAAACAATGTCAACTTTTCGGGCCATTACCCTTTCATCAAGACAACACACACACACACAAAAAGGAAAGAAAGAACAAACAATAGTTCTCAATACTCGCCTAATTCACACTGCGCACAGATGGTAAACAACCAATTCACCGACTTTCAAAAATAAAAGACGCAGATTTGAAAAGAAGAAAGTTCGGTCTACAGAGATTTGCCAGAAGAGCGCTTTCCATCTGCATGCAGAAGAGTTGCACCCATGTGCATGCGTTTGTCCATTCCTCGCTCCTTTTTTTCGGGTTGGTGCGTGGTGGTGGTGTGTGTGTGTGTGTGTGTGTGTGCGGGGGTGGGGGGGGGGGGGGGGCGGAAATCAGAATAATTTGGTCTTTTCCAGCTTTGTATTTTCTATGTCATGTTAAATTTATGGTCCGATATCGTGACAAGACTCACATTTTAGTGGATTTTGCTTTAGCAACACACTGCGCAGTTTTTCCGCATGCAACGTATTCTTTTCTTTAACAGAATTCCATTTTGTTCTGGAAAATAATATAAAGCTCATAGTTTTGTTCTTCTGATGACATGATTGCTAATGCAATTACGTAATTTGTCGGACAGAAAGTTTCCTCTTTTTTTTTTTGTTCTTTTACTTTAGCCTCGAAAACTGTAAATATAGAATAGTGCCCCGAAAAACTGTAAATATAGAATAGTGCCCCGAATAATTTCAAATATAGAATAGTGCCCCGAATAATTTCAAATATAGAAAAGTGTTCTGAGCTTTTCGAAAAGAACGTCTGATCTTGTGCTGTTTAAACCAACGTGCGTACGTCCTGATGTGTGCGCGTGTGGACGTATGTACATGTGGACGCGGGGCTTGTGTGATACTGTACTCACGGGTGCTGGGGCAGAAGTGTGCGGTGCCGGTACAGAGGACCCCACAGGCCACAACCAATTTCCCCAAGCAACAGACAGCAGTCCGTGTGAAGAGGTAAGTCCCTTTTTTAAAAATAAAAAAAGAGTAGAAAACAACTCTTAGTATATGTGGAGGGGTAGACTGACAAATTGAGGCAAAAGCTTCAAAAGATTTATCACAAAGTGACCGACGATACAAGAGATGTCAACCATTGCTTTCCGCCGTGTTTTTCATTGTTACCACACAAGAGGGGTTGTGTGATTTCAGGCACTCAAATCGGAGTTGAAAACGAACTGTCCATCTCCTTCGTCGACCTCTTGTCATGTTGCCTCCATTGTATTTTCCAGTGCTGTTTTGTTTCTGTCCAGGCGTTTGCTCTTTTTGCACCATCCATTACAAACCTACGGACTCACACTCCTACCTTGATTTCCACTCATCTCACCCGCCCTCCACCCTGCACCGCATACCCTACTCACAGTTTCTGAGACTCCGTAGATTATGCTCTGACGACACTGACTTCCATGAACAATCCGACAGAATGGTAGAGTTTTTCCTCGCCCGCAACTATCCCTCCAAACTTCTACACACTGCTAGACAGAAAGTTGCCGCTACACCACGCGCACTTACACGACAACCCTCCCACCACCCCAGACACAGAACCAAGGCCGATCGCTGTACTGACCCACCACCCCCACAACCTCCCAGTACGTAGGATCCTTCTTTCCAACTGGCACCTGTTGTCCAAATCTGAACCCGACCTCTTCAAAAAACCCCCTCCTAGCTTCTCGGCGGGATAAGAACCTGCGAGACCTTCTAGTACACTCTAAAACCGACTACCTCCCTCCCCCCTTCCTGCGGCTCCACCCCGTGCAATGTCCCCCGTTGCCACACTTGCCCCTACCTGAATACCGCCACAACACTCCACACACCCAACACAACCTTTGTCATCAAACGCAACTTCACCTGCACCAGCAGCAACATCATCTACCCCATCACATGCACCCTCTGTCCCACTTTATTCTACATCGGGGAGACAGAACGCACTCTCAACACCTGCTTCACAGAACATCTAGCTGACACTAAACACTGCAGAAACACACCAGTTGCACGTCACTGTAGCACACCCCCACACACAGCCGACAACATGAGGGTCTGTGGTATCTGGAAAATGAAGGCCGACTCCATTGACCGCAAGAATATGGAGTCCTACTTCATTACGCATTTCGGTACCATGCCACCTACTGGACTCAACCTAAAACACTGACCCTCCCCCTCCTTTCCCTTAACCCCCTCACCCCTCCGTCTCTAACTTTTTCTCTCACCTCCTTCCCACTCTCTCTCTCTCTCCCCACCCCCTTACCCGCGCTGCTTTCTCTTTCTCTCTCCCCCGCCCACTCTCCACCCCCACCCTTCTCTACCCTTTCCTACCCACCCTGCGATTGGCTGCCCCTCTTTTTAACCTTTCTTACTCACTGTCCCTCGGTCATTCTCCTGCCTTGCAGCCAACGCGCCACATCTACTGCAGATAAGTCTTTTTCCTTTTCGTTTTTTCGTCGTTTTTGTGTCGTCCTGATGAAGGGGTAGTGCCCCGAAACATGTAGATTGTCTTCGTCTTTGTCCCTTTTCTAGCTCCCTTGTTTTACGTTTAATTTGGGCTTATCCTCCAAGCGGTAGTCACTTGTTTTTCTCTTGCTTCCTCTCAAAATAGCCTTGATGTGGTCTGCTGTTTCATAATGGTAACTAGGAGAACAACAGAGCTTCTCTTTTGCTGTTCAAGCTGTCCGTTCCTCATTCACTTTCTACTGGACGACTGATGATGACGACGATGACAATGATGTCGATGTGATTTTTTAAAGCATTACCACCGTCCGCTAAGCACTGACTGTACTGCTGTTAGCAGGACCCCCCAAGGACTCCTATTTCAGACAGGCACTGCACCTCAGAACCGACTCTTATAGAGCAGACATCTGCATCCGGCAATCTAGACTGTGTAGTAGAAGTGGCGGCAGATGAAGCAGACGACACGGAAAGCCAGCTATCAGCCGAGCCACCAGATACAGGTGAAAGTCTTGTAAGCGGCACTTGTCAAGGTTCTCAGCGAAGGTGAAACACTCCTTTTGGTGGCCGCGAAACGTTCAATAATAATTTTTCTTTCCTTTTTTTCTCGCTCACTCACATCTACACACAGAGAAAGAACGGATAAAATAACTTAGAATGTTACCAAGACCTTGAAGGTCTGATATTAATCTGCGTGTACACTTTAAAAAAAAAGTAGTATGCTAGTAACCATGCTCAAATAATATTAGTTAATAATAGAGTTGTATCGAATATATTTGTTTCGAATTTGTATTCAACTAAATAATGACAAATCCTAATACTTGTGCTCAATACTTCAAATTGAAATATTTACATGCGTATTTTTGCCATGATTGCACGTCACTAGTGCCACGAGCAAAAGCACATCCACTTTTGTGCTGAGGGGCAGCAGCGTTTCAGTACCCTTAGAAAAGGGCCAGCACTTGTGCTGAATGACATTATAATGTCGCAAACTTGCAGGGGATACGAAACCGCATGTGTGTTGGCGGTTGCTATATAAATGACGTCAGAATGCTTAGTATTAGTGGAAGAATCATGGAGCCGAACAATTGAGAAGTGGGCTGCATCTGCCTTTTACAAATAAAAACTGTGCAGAAAGCGTTTCTACTAGTGGAAAATACTGCAGTTTCCATTGACTGTTTCAGGACGTGAAGAGGCTGAAGAAAACACTAATGCCAGCAGCGTCGCCGACTGCACGTGCACAGAGACAGAGGGCAGTGCAGCACAGGACTGGAACGCGAGTGCCGTGACATCGTTTGGTCCTGAGCCCTTGGCCAGCACAGAGAATCAGGCCAAGTCAAGCTCTTCCTCTTTCCCCGAACCCGGCAAGCAGGAGCATCAGAAGACTCCAGTAAAGTACGGAACTACCCCGGGGTTAACTTGTATATATGCCGAGATATATAGAGAGAGAATAGAGATATCATCAAGAGGGGAGAAGTCAATGTTTCCGTCCCATAATTCCCTTGAAAGTGAATTGTTCAATATATAGTTTGTTCAGCGTCTTTGAAGATACTGATAAACTTTTAATCCTAAAGTGAAAGTAGAATAACCGGAAGCTCCCTTTCACTTAATTTATTTCACTAGAAGGCCTGTAACTGGCCAGACTTTGCTTCAAGTTTCTTCTGTCGGATGAAATAATTGTTTTCTCTCTCTCTCGGTCCCCCCCCCCCCACACACACACTTCCCTGGAAACACAGGAAAACCAGGAAGAGAAAGAAAAAAAGCACCAAAGCAGGAAGTCTGAGCAACAGCAGACCAAGCATAGAGGAGCTGATCTCGCCACTAGAGAAGTGGAAGAAGCTGATTAATGAGATCAGCAAACGAAGGGAGGGAGAGGACAGCAACTACTTCTCCGAGAATGACTTCCCCCAGAGTACTTCCCAGGAGAGAAAGGCGCTCAAGAAGAAGAAGAAGAGGCTCCGAAAACGTTCCGTTTCCAAGGTAAGGTAATAAGTTGCAAGGTAAACTGGTTCAAATTTACGTGCACCTTGACCCCCTGTCAGACTCACGGCATTTTTGCACTAGGGACTGTGTTTTCTCTTTGCGTAATTCCACGTATTCTTGCAGTGTCGTGGCGGGAGAAGACGAGATCAGTGATCATGAGAGTGCGCTGTCTGTGCAGGTCGGTAAAGCCACGACAGCCTACACTCTGGAGGCCGGTGGCTCCCAAGTGGACGAATTGGCGCAGACGGCAAGCGATCCCTTACCAGCCAAGGGCAAGGTTGGGGCGCGACAGAGTGCGTCGTCTTCAGCGCGAAAAGTCCGCCGCTGGTCTCAGGGAACCCTGCGCGTTTCCAGGGCTGCAAACTCAGAGCCTCAGTTTGACCCGTTTTTTCCAGAGGACGCCCCGGCGGAAGTATCCTCGTACTTTGGTCGACACCGCCTGCAGAGAAGGTCCGGCACATCCAGCAGAACTGGGCCGAGCGGTTCCTATACTAGCTCTAAACTGACCCACATCTCGCCCAAGGTCAGCGGCGGCGGAAGTGAGCCTAACGACTCCCAAACCAGCCCTAAACTGACCCATACCTCTCCCAAGGTAAGCAGCGGTTTAAGTGGGCCTAGCGACTCCCAAACCATCTCTAGAGTGACCCATCTAAAACCTAAGGTCAGCAGCGGCAGAACTGGGCCTAGCGACTCTCACACTGGCTCTAAACTGACCCGTATCTCGCCCAAGGTCAGCAGCGGTGGAAGTGGGCCCAACGACTCGCGAACTTCCTCTAAACTGACACATATCTCGCCCAAGGTCAGCACAGACGGAAGCCTGATGAAGCCTAAGATCATGAAAAGTAAAGGTCGCAAGAAATCACAAGACAAGGTCAAGCCCCGCAAATCCGAAATGGGCCCAACGCAAGTCGAGTTCACCACTGTAACTCCCTTACCCCGAGCGACAACGCGAGTTCCGAAGTGTCTCAGTGCGCCTGCCACCAGCGTGCCAGCCCCAGAAGTGCTGAAGACCGATGGGGAGTCGGCTGGCCAGAAAACCGTGGAAGATTCACCGTATACTTCCGACAGGAAATCCTTTCTGTCGATCGTACTCAATCCCAAGAAGATGAGCCGAGCGGACATTGAAGACTGGCTGCAGGGACAGCAGAAGAAGCAAGGCAGTGCGACAGCTGAGCCCAAAGAAGGTATGCAGACGCAACCACGAGCTCTTCGAAAAGCCGCGTCGTCGAGCGCCAAGCTTGAGCGGTCCGCATTCGCCCGTCCAGGGGGCGCGCTCAGTTCACTTTCACCCGGCACGGCGGGCGGCCAGCCTCGCAACAGGCAGCAGAAGCCTCCGAGACCCGAGAAGAAGCTGCTGCAGCAGCAGGTGCAGCAACATCTTCAGGTGTTTCGCCTACCGCATCCACCGACCCTCAGCTTGCCCGGCGCCACTGCGGCAGAACCCCCACAGCTGCCTGTTCCACACCCACCTCCCTCACAGCTGCCTCTGCCACAACCGCCCCTACCCTCGCCGTCCCAAGCTTTTGCCAAATTCACCCCTCCCCCACCAGTAGACCGGATCGCTGCCGAAAAGGCCCGCCCCCGACTCCCGACGCAAGTGCGACCTCTGGGGATGACCCGCAGCCTTCGCCAGAAGAAAGAGTTGCCGTCCTTTGCCAAAGATGAACTTGCGCAGCAGCGTAACAGGGACAACAGTTTGGTCTGAAGCTTCTCCGGTAGGTTCTGCCACTTTATTCACCCTGCTGATCACACGGCTGTTACATCAGCCGAAAGTAGGACTCGTCTTCTTCACCTATGTTGTCGTCGTTGTTACTGATGTAGATTGTGTTGTTGCTGGTCGTTGCTTTACGCCGTCAGTAGCCATAGGTCGTATCACAGCAAACAGGTGGTCTGCAAATATTGCGTTTATTCCAAGGAAATAACATGTGCCGGAGACGAGATCAGAACCAATGATCCCGTAGTACAAAATTATTATTAAAGCCAAGTTTTAAAAAAAGTCTTTCTAAAAGAAGCCTTCGCCCACCCCACCCCCACCCCCGCCCTCCACACACAAATGCCCACCAACTACTGTTTTCTTCGTAATCTACAAGAAAGAGATAAACTGGGAAATTAGAGGCATGTATCGACTTGAAATTTTATGAATTTCTGTAAGTATGATAACTGCATAAACATGATCTTTACTGGCACAATGAAGATGTGTGGTGCACCACTACCAAATAAACGAAAGGACTATGATTACTTAGTTTTGATTTTGTTCTGTTCCCATGAACATAAACGTTTGATTTTCTTGCAGTCGAAAGTCTCAGCTCCGTATGCCGCTGTCAGCGTGCTGCATTACTATTGGCAGTATATGAAACTTTTTAAAATTATCGTCGCTGAAACCGCTTGTTCAGTTACGGAACTTCTTAAGATAGTAAAGGATGAAGCGCGCCATATGGTAATTTGTGAAGCGGAAAGATTATTTTAAAAAATGATCCCCCGATGCCCTTCAAAGCAGAAACACGCAGCAATCCTTCTAAAACACTAAATGCATTTATCACAGACAGAATTAAACCTCTTAACGCCACTAGCCTCTGGAGCATAACTCCTCACATGATTGTTTGCATAGATACGTCTACTGCAGTAAAATGCTCGTGAATCGGTGTATTCCCATGCTCAAGCAGCCGCGTCTGCTGGACGAGATACAGCGAGATTTGCCGAGACGCGTGATGCAGCAACAGAAAAGGGTTTGGTTTGGTTTTTGCCGATTCTGATCGTGATGCCACCGTCAGCTGGAAGACTCTTGGGAAAAACCTGCAGAGGACAATGAAAGTCTTTCGTTTTCAGATTATTCGAGCTTCTTTTCATAAAAAGCATTCAATATAAAGCACCCTTTGTAAAGCGGCTGTTACCGTACATGCTGTCTCCCGTCGCAGGATATTTAAATCCACCTTCTCGTTCTTCGTTTGTTTGAAACTAAATCTCCCTCGACACCACTCATACGTTGGATATTTAAGCAGGTTCCTCACAAAACTCCCCTCATTGATCACTTATGGTTGCCTTCATAGACTGTCGAAACAATGTTGTGTAACCTGGGTATAGAATACGAAACTATAAAAAAATAACTTGGATGACGATAACAAATACTAAATAGAGAAAAAGAAAAGATTGGACACTACACTGTAGTTTCTTGCAGATCTAGAGAGCTTTGAAACCAGATACCAGCTCTGTGTGGTTTTTCCATTGAGATTATCTTTGAAATTATGATTTTGGCAAAGAGAGGCGACTCGTTAACATAGATCTAGATCAAATACAAGGAACAGTAAAAGAACCCGGAGGTTTCCAACACGCATCGTGCGTTCTTTGACGAAGGAAAGTTCTACCACTTTGTGCATGCAGTTTAGTCTACCTGTTGTTTCATCCATAGAAAATACGTCCCGTTGTTGTGTGGGAAAGGTTTAGCAGCCTTTGCAGGAACATGGGTGTTTGTTGGAAATCTGGGCTGACATCGCTCAAGTTTATCTCTGAAGAGATAAACTTGAGCCCGATTAAGATTAACCTTAAGCAGAATGAAAACACTGGCTCTAAAAGAAAACAAGCCACCATTCTGCAAAACTAATTTCCTTCGATTTTGATCGAGATATTACTCCCACATTTTGGCTTAAAGAGGCTCCTGCATATACGATTTATGATCCAGTTTGGGAAAAAAATAAACTGCAACCTTGCTAAACATAGTTGGGTTTATTCTTTATCGCTGTTCTCGTTGTAATTACTTAATTCCTCGAAAAGCGTCGGTGGGGCATCAACGTTGTTCTCGCTGGATTTAACGTGACCGACCGCGACTGGTATTAGACATTTTCCAGAGCTGACGTACTTGGTATTAGCCGTGTGGCAGCACGGAATTAAGTGTGGCTGTGGCTAAGAGAGCGAGTACAACATTCTACACTTATTGTTGTAAAGGAATGTCGTTTTAAAACCATTCTACTGGCATGTCTGCTATTTTACAGAATACTCCTCTCGGTCACGTGGAATACTCCTGTCGGTCACGTGGCGATACCATGTAATTTGCAAGAAGGTGGCCACATGGGGCAGGTCACGGGCAAAGGTCGCTCGCGCGTGCACTAGTCCAGTGTTCGTGTGTGTCAGAATCGCTCCAAGCGGATACAGCAGTCAGGCATCGTACTGAGAAGAACACGGTGATCTGGCGTTTGCAGGAAGTATTTCCATTATATATAGCATATGATCTTTCCATTTATTCATCAGCCTGGCCTTGCCATTTTTTTTTGTCGCGCAAGCAAGCGAATAAAATAAACTTGATATGCCGATAAATCTTGGTCGCATTCTTAGGAACTGAAAAAAGGAGAAAGAATGAAAACAGGAAGATAGAAGGAAGCATGAAAGAAAGAACGTTTTCAATTAAAGTGAAGCATTAAGTGAAAATTGTCTTTAGCTTTTGCTGCTGTTGCACCCTGGGGTCGTGCATGCCAACCATACGCACAAGCCATAAGCCAGAACGACTGGAACTACTACAGCTCGCGTGTGATGTATTTGTTGCTCAGCTCCATAGATGTTACTCCAAATTTTCCACTGTCCAGTTTTTTACGCAAAATATTAACAAATTTTATAACTCCAGGCAAATCTTTTTAAATATTTGTCATTATTTTTTTATCGAAGAAGGATCCACTTTGTTATTAAAAAATTGCGAGTTGAGCAACACGTTTTGGCTGCTCGCCGTCCTGCTGCGCAGTCAGAGGTCGATAGACTATAAGGCACGCAGTGTTTTAATTTCACAAGAGACTCCTTCAGAACAGCAACACCTTACACAACGAGACTTATTTATTTGATCTTTAAAATCACTTTGCTTCCAATCAGAAGTATTGTGAATTTCAAACGAAATGCACCACGAGGAAGATGGAGATGCTTCATACGGGCAAAACCAGACATCCATATAACCCTCAAATGGACTCCGCCTGGAAAACGAAAGGGAGACACCGCTGCATACCTGTAGGACAGTTGAAGAGGAGTTAAAGACGACGGGAAAAACCTGGAATGAAATTGCAGGGCTGCGAAAAGAGACTTGAAACTGTAACATACAGAGGTCGTCTATAGAAGCACATTTCATGATAAAACTAAAGTGGGACGCACGATGTCTGGATGTCTTCATCACAAGGGACGCTCCGACGACAGAATGTGCCCAGTTTGGAGACCTTCCTTCAGTGATTACAAAGAGCTGTAGATCCGATCGGCTAATGTCTATTTCGATATGGAAAAGGGTAAAGTATTTTATGGCTATGTTTAATTACAGACTACTCGACAAAGTTCCTACCTCCCTTTCCCACGAAAACCACTTGCACGGACCAAGAAGAAGTAGAAACACTATCCTGGCTCTTCTTTTCCTGGCCCTGGTTAGCGCAGTCACATAATGTGTGTTGACATCTCTCTCCACAGAGCCAGGATTGGCGGCTTTCACCCTACGGCTGCTATGAAAAGCAGGAAGCTACACTTTCTTTCTGTCACAACATTCTTGCCATTCTGCATAATTTCCTACTGCAAGAGCCCGTTTACAGCTACACTATCCCTTTGTGTGTATATGCTACTCACTTCCGCACCCCACGTGCTCGTCCCCCGAGTCACCCAGAACAAGCTGAAAGTTCCCCAAGCTCCCCACGCCTCCCCTAAATTACCACCCAACACTGCGTTTCCACTGGCTCATAACTTACTCTTACTCAGATCAGGCGACGTTGATAGAAACCCCGGCCCGCGCGGACCAGTGGACATCCGTATAGTGCACATTAACATACGGAGTTTGCCCAGACACATTGATCTCTTGATAGCGGAATCGCACCAGTACGACATCTTA
>SMGT01009369.1:1001597-1020174 GCA_004794575.1 Lanistes nyassanus
ACATAATACATTAATAGTTAGCGCTGTTGATATCATAGTTCACCCATTAACAGCCTTTTTCAATCGCTGCTTGTATGAATGCACTTTCCCCGCCTGTTGGAAAGTGGCGCACGTGACACCTATTTACAAAAAAGGAAAAAGAGATGACTGTTCCAACTACCGGCCTGTTTCACTCCTAAGCTGTGTCGGTAAACTACTAGAAAGATGCATACACACACGAATGTACAAGTTTTTTGTCGAAAACAATATCTTCTCCTCTACTCAGTCTGGCTTTATTAGGGGAGACTCCACAGTATTTCAACTTACGTCTTTCTACAATGATCTTGTTTGCAATCTTGACAGGGGTATAAGCACGCAAGCAGTCTTTTTCGACCTTTCTAGGGCTTTCGACAGAGTATGGCACAAAGGGCTAATTCACAAACTGGAAGCAGTAGGAGTAAGAGGAAGAACGTTACTTTTTCTCCGGAGTTATCTATCCAACCGTCTTCAGGCAGTTTCCATTAAGGGTGAAAAGTCTGTCTACCTTAAAGTAAACGCCGGGGTCCCTCAGGGCTCCGTTCTGGGCCCTCTCCTATTTTTGATCTACATAAACGATATCACTGAAGACATCTTGTCAACTATAAAACTCTTCGCGGATGACACAAGCATATACTTCGGTTTAAATGACCCCGACGTCAGGAAAGAAACCTTAGAATCCGATATAGTACAAATACGGAAGTGGGCAAAAACATGGAAAGTCAAAATTAACGAAAATAAAACTAAATTACTTAACATTAGAAAAGGATCCGAACAAACCCACGAACTCCATTTCGGGAACACTATTTTGAAAGAATCAGAAAGTCACAAACACCTAGGGGTCATTATACAAGCTAACTGTAGGTGGGAGGAACATGTCAATTACGTGGCCACAAAAGCTACTCCCCTTATTGGACTCCTTAAGCAATACAAATACTTACTATGTAGAAAAGCACTAGAAACCATGTACAAGTCCTTCATTCTGCCTATCTTCGATTATGCGGACGTCATGTGGGACCGCTGTGCCAAACACCAAGCAGATGCACTAGAAAAACTTCACTTAGAAGCAATCAGAATCATAATTGGGGGAGTGAGGGGCACTAGTCACGTAAAGCTGCATGAAGAATCAGGATTTTGTAGCTTGAAGGAAAGGAGGAAAAAACACAGGCTGTTGCTCTACTTCAAAATGATCAACGGCCTCTGCCCTGAATACCTGCTACACACTCTCCCCCCACTTACCTCCTCACATAACCCTTACAACAGACGCAGACTGCATGACAGATATATCCCATACGCAAGAACGGAGCTTTTCAAAAACTCATTCATACCGCAAACATCTGCCGACTGGAACCTGCTCCCACAATACATACAATCCACTCATTCAATCTCAGAACTCAAACGATACATAAAAGTAAGCCAACAAGCTATCCCTCCCTACTACTATATTGGAAATCGCAAAGAACAAATCATACACTGCAGACTACGACTAGGAATGAGCGACTTGAACCTTGACCTACTTAACAGGCACTTAATAAACAATCCCTTGTGTGCATGTGGTCTCGAACCTGAAACAGCTGAACACTTTCTATTATACTGTCCCCTCTACAGAAATGCTCGCCAACACACTATACAAACTCTCGATTTGCCGGCTCCTCTTCTCCTCAACACCGACCTCTTACTTTCAGGAAACAAAGATCTGTCTGTCTCTAAAAACACCGAAATTTTCTTATGTCTACACAAGTTTATAAAAGAATCAAAACGCTTCTAGCTTTCTCTGACTCTAAATTACATTTGACCACTTCTGTACTTCCTGCCTGCTTTAGGTGCACAACCAGTACACAAGCCCATAGCGTGGTAATCATGGTTCCTCCTCCCTCCCCTTTCTCTATCTTCTTTCTCTTTCCTCCTCTCCTTCAAAACTCTCCCCTAAACATCATATCACTACCCGCCATTTGTTTTGTTTGTTTTGTTTATTTTGATTGACATGGAGACCACTCATGAGCTTTCAGCTCCTTGTGTCGCCACTGATACAAAATATTTGATTTAATGGCACTTCTTCATAAAATAAAAAATAAAAAAAAAAGTTGCTGCAGGAGTGTGTGCGACAGCTGTTTTAATCAGTATTAGATGCGAAGACAACAAAGTCACGCCACACAGAACTTTTGCTTTACTCCCTGCCAGACCCATGTCGGTGCTTTGGTCTTAGCCTCAAGAGCGGCTTGCTACACGGGCAGGACAAACAGTGTCGCTCCTGCATTGAAGGCAGCTGAGACAAATCAGACAAGAGAAGCAAGGTGTGGCAACCCCGTAGTTTCTTTTCCCCCAGCAGACAGCGCTGTCTGTTCTGGTGCAATATGAGTACCCCTCCGGTGTTTACCTTGACGACAGCGGAGTGACCAGAGCCAGAGCGATAAAAGAAATATGTAAATAAAATGTAAAAAAGGTAAATGATAGCACTCTGATAAAAGACGCGTGCAAATGAAATGTAAACTATGTAAATAATCGCACAGGAGGAAGGTAATAATGTAAATAATATGGAAATATGTAAGTAATATTAAACACGCAAGTAACAAGTTGTGAAGGTATTCAATTTGTGTATAGTCTAAAAAATAGATGGGTTGCTCTATATTATATCGTTCTCGATGTTTCCTTTTATCGTCCTTCTGTCTGGCTGTCTATCTTCCCCCCTCCTTTTTTTGTGAGTGAATAAAGTCAGCAAAGTGAGGGGGAGGGGAGGAGGAGGGAAAGGAAAGAACCAGAAAAAATCTATGAGCGTGGTCCCCCCTGGCAGTTTCTGATTATTTTCCCGAAAATACACGATGATAATTTGTTCCGAAGTTTTCAACAAGCGCGAGCATGCGTTCTTGCATGAGAATGCACCCCGTGTCTTCATTTTGATTTAGCTGTTCATCGAGGTTGAATCTTTATGGTCGAATTAACCCCAGCATAAAGTTTGATTACCAAACATTTTCAAACAATGTTTCTTTTCGCTAACCTGTGAGGATTTCCGATTGTTGCAGAAACAATTAACTCTCTCAGTTCATGTGCGGTAACAGGTAGGGGAAGGGGGGATGTTGGGAGAGAGGGAGGGTGGGTAGCTCCACTCCTGCTTGTAGACAGGACAGGACAGGACAACACGTGTAGTTTTGCACACCGTGACAGGACAGGACAGGACAACAAAATGGTTTGCGCATGCTCGTACTGTGGCATATCTGGGTGCCGACACGATGACAGTGTTGACCAGAGTGGTGGTAAGTTACAGCCATCAAAGCTGTCATCCTAACGATAGATCATTGCTTTTTGACAAATGAAGAGGCTGAAATGATAAACACAAAGGCAGATTTTTTTGGGAGTGGAAGGACGGATGGATGGGTGGGTGGGTATGCAGTGTGTAGTATGTGTATACATTTAGCGTGGTAGATGAGCCAATACTAGTGTGTATAGGCCTATAGAGAGGGGTAGAGTGGCAGGTAGATAGACACACAGATGACAGATTAATGGATGAACAGACGGACGGACGGAAAGACAGATAAACGATCGGAGCTTACGTACTTTGTGAAAATTAAGCGAGATGATCCATAACATTCAGTCTTCAGAATGGCTGCGCGCCGTGGGGGACTTTCTAGTGTGGCCAAATATCCTATCAGCGGCGCTAACCGATGCCAGGACCCCGCAAATAAACAATTTAGTAGTAATTCACGCTAATCGCATTGATGATCTGCCAGGCACAGTCGTCCATTAGCCCCGCGTGCAGCCCCTAGTGTTTCGCGACGTGCAGGGGACAGTGGTACCTGGTTCGGTCCCTTAAGTCAGCTGATTTTGGAGATTTGAAATTGCTCCTCAGGGGCTTAACGTGGCGACAAACTAGAGCCTCACCCCGGGCAAGATTTTCGGATTATCTTTTTTTGTTGTTGTTTTACAAAAAGTAAATAAATAGCAGTCGGGTTAGGCAACATTTTAATGACCTGAGACAACTTCATCAACAGGGCCAGTATCGAAAGCGCCCACGTAAGCTACGTGCTACGTAGGATTCGCGCCTGCTGTTTAAAAACAATGGGCTAGAAACTGTGACCTCGTGTGTGCTTTAAAAGGAAGAGTAGGAAGAGAAAGAAAAAATCCCGAGACAAACATCCATCCGTCTGCCCACTCATCCATCTATAAAGCACGCACTCAGCCACGCGCAAACATGCGCGAAATAAAACAAGTTTTTACTTATCTCCCCTCCCCCTCCCCGCTTCCCACCCATCTTCCTCCCCCCACCCCTTCTCCCCACACATGACAAGAGTCCATATATAAACACTCCATCAGTCTTCCAAGCCATTGTTTGTGCCACAAAACGGAACAAAACCGATTGTACTAAATACTCCATCTTGCCTGAACAGTCCTTCACTATCCCTCGTCACTCACTCCTCTCTCTTTCTCTCTCTCCTCCCCCTTCCCCGTCATTCCTTTTCTTCGCAACGCGACAATTTCCTATTTGTTTACTGTAGAGTGCTCGGGGGTCAATAAAAAAAAGACCAAAGCAGTCAGCGTTAAAGAGACGTAATGCAGTAACAACCCTTCCCCAGCTTTAAGGTGAACGCTCTTCACGGCGCCATTATGGCCACACACACATGCATCAATACAACACAGAACATCACGATGGCCTTATAGAACGTGCCTTTTCCCACAAAGCAAAAATAAATACACAGACAAATGTTCGTTCACATACAGAATACCCTGCAGCACAAGATGTATCACAACGCTAACTAATTTTACACAAATGAGTAAAAATAGATGTTGAAAATGTTGTATAGTTATACAACTTTTTTTCAACATGTATACACAGATAATAAAGACAAAGCACAGCTCGCAGATTCAAAAGACGCCAGCTGCCCTCCCATTCGCGTGATGCTTCCTAGATCGTACTGCAAATGTTTTATCGGTAAATCGAGTTGTTCCCTATGTACCCCTACATATTGAGCGGCGGCAGACACTGCGGGACCAAAGAGATCCCATGCGCTGGCAGAATTTGAAAAAGCACGTTCTCATTCGGAAATATTATATCAGCCTTGCATGGAAGCAAAGACGCGCGATCGTACAGCCTTTTATTATGTATCAGGAAACTTCTCATGTCCTGAAATTCTGTAGAACAATATTTAGCAGACAACACAGTAGAAAAATACTAAAAAAAAACAAACAACCATTACTCAACAACTGACCGCCATGTACTGCCGCAGGTGCATATACAGTCGTTGTTTCGCATTGCTGCTATGAATGGTTCATTACATTTTGCAAAAAGAGTCTATTTTATCGCAGAATAAAATTTTCGTTTACAGGCTGCGTCAAAACGTTCAGTCATTTGTCGTCGTGACCATCAAGCGACATTACGCCCCCTACTGACGTCAACGCTGTCAGGGTGGCGTCTACTGCCGATCAAGTTGGCCAACCTCTGCCGTGAGGTCTATGAGCCACTAACAGGTATTTCCTGACACTATTAAGATGAGTGCCTTTGTTGTTCTTTTGTTACTTGGTGCTTGCTGTTGCATAGGCACTCTCGTAGAATACAGCAGCAAACATCCAAAAACGAAACTGCTTAAGTTTTTTATTGCTATTTTTAAACCTACAGATGTGCACACAGGCAAGTACAACGCGCGCATTGTCATGACATATTTCTCCGCAGGTCGAGTCTACAGCACATACGGTAATAAAATACAATTGTGAAAGCTTCCTGTCTGGTGGGGCATTTGCAGCCTAAGGGCCGCAGACATCAAACCTTTGCTTTGTTCACACTCACCCTACGAAATATCGAAAAATATTGAAAGATGTACTTCAAACTCCTTCAAATTTTTGATGTTAGCCCTTTCAGATTTCTGAACTATCGTGACATTTTATCTTTGGCAGAATTTCTCTTGAGGTTGAATTCGAGAAGCATCCTGGGAAATTTAGGCGCCAAAAACTCCCTCTGCTACTGAGCAAAGCGCGCGGGGCTGATTAGCACTCAGCTCCCTGGCATGTGTTCTTATCTATGCGATGAAGGGACTTCATAACAGACTCTTCTACAAAAACAGCGACGTTCATTTCAGTTACTTGAAGATATCTGCCTTAGTTTTACTGAAATTGTCTCTCCGTTCCCCATCCGCCCATAACAATTTCGCGCTTTACGCGTTTAGACACTTTTTGTGCTCAAGTTAGTAAACGGTGAATTGTACCTAATGGCCTTTCTTAACTGGACGAAAGTAAGTCCTTATTCACTGAACGGGCCCATGTAAACACATTACAGAGATTTGAGCCAACGGCCGTATTCGCGGCCTTACTTGTGGTCCAAATTTCTTTCTGCGGTGACGTCACGACTTCATGGGCTGCTTAACATCCAGCGGTCAGAGGTTACGAATGCCGCTTACGACGTACGCGCCAGTTTCAGTCAAATCATGGAATATAACGGAGAAGAGCTGTAAACTTGTTTCTGCAAATAATTTCCATTGTCACATGCTAATTTATGTCCTGCGTGATAGCGACATGTCTTCTGTATGCTCTGGATCGGTTCTGAAGCAGTTTATGTTTGTAAGGACTGAACGAGCACAGCGTCTTTTCTCGGCTTGTTTCGGTCGGCGGGAGGACCCGAATTGTTTAGAAGATGGCTGACTTTCTACATCGTGTAATTTTAGTTTCTCATGCGCACTAAAAATTTAAAATGCACATTGTCTGGCATTAATGAATAGATACTGGTTTTTCCTTATTTGCTGAGCTGTCGTCCAAAGATAACGGGAAAGATGAAGGTAGAGAAATGCAATCACTCTCGCTGTTATCGGATAACAAGAATCCGAAGAGCTGTCTGGATTTCCAGGACAAGATTGGGAAAGACGCAGCGAAACAAAAGCAAATGAATGTGAAGGGTAACAAAAAATTATTAGTTTTTTATTTATCGGGGAGGGAATTACAACAGCATCTGTGTACGGAATCGCTTCCCTCCGAACTGCTGCTGCAAGTTCGTTACGGGATGTTGCTCAATGTTCTTTTCAATTTATGGTAAACGTTTTGTCATTTGTGCAACGATACACAGATAAGCCTTCGGTAACTATTACTGCAACGGCTACCAATTCTGGCTTTATCTCTGTTTTAATTTCGAACCTTAAAGGGTACGGCGAAGTCGAATAAAAGCAATTAAACAAGCGGTCTAGCTGCCTGCAATAAAGACTTCTTTCAACTTCGATGGAAAGTTTTTTTTTTAACTCATAACGACTCTTCAGCGCGATTCTAGCCAAATTTAATCTAGATTTTACGAAACTGCATATTGCATTTTTGTGGTATTCTTACTTATTTGTTTATCTGGCATTGTGGAATCGAGTGAAACCTGCATTATCATTAAAAGTATATGCATTCAATCCTTCGCGCATCCAGTAGCAAATAAATATAAACAACTTGTATTCTTGCTGACGATTACATCGCACGGTGCCAGCACGTCTTTGTAACTGCGGGGTCAGTACTGCATGCTACGATGGGATATCGTTAACTCTTAATCGCTCGTCCTATGGGAGGGATGGGGAAAGGTGGAGGGATTGTGGTGGAGGGGACAAGCAAACAGCTTCTATGGACACACACCAGCGCTGGTCCTTCTATTCGGTTATTCTCTCTTTTTTGCTGCCCGCAAACGCTAGTAAATCTCTACGGATCTGGCGGTGGATGTCCGACAGCGATTTACGCTAGGATCGCCTCCCCCTTTTACCAAGTCGCTAGCACCCAGTGAACCTGTAACCATTAAAAGCCCCCTGTAAGTCAGGATCATTCTCGCCGAAAGTTGAAAATACGCACTGCGTTGTGATGGCAGGAGGTGAAGTTAATATCTGATGAATGGGCTATTCCTCCGGCGGGCACGGGACGTTACTCACCGCCAGGTGGCGCACTTAACAATTTAATGCTGCTTTTAAAAAATCTGTTTCTTTTCCTGCTTAAAATGTGCAGCTGACTGGAGGGCCCCAGCCTTTCAGTGACACTGAAAACCTGCGCATTTTACGTGCAGTTTTACTTCCAGTTGTACATGCGAAGGAGATATTTATGCTCTTCGAACCAGACGAGAAAGTCGTTTCACGTCTGGCTTTACACTACATGGCGAATTATACAGGCTGACAGCTCGGATGAAACACAAAATAACTTTTTATGCAGAACCTAGAATGGACTCTTTAGAAATATCTTATTTTTTCACGTGTTATCTACTCATCAGCAATCTCACGGTCCGTACATGGTATGTGACGCATTCAATCTTCCCCAATCGCTCACTTCGTTCATGTTTTGTGACACGGACTTCATTATGGCCTACCATGCAGTACCATGCACTCTTCAGTAAGATCTAAGTCTGAAAAAAGCAGGAAAAACGCGTGACCTGCTCGTAGGTAGAGGGCTGTCACGTGCACACTGGTGTTTCTGAAAGACTGGATGAGTTATCAGCACGTATGAGGGGTGACAGGAGTTGGAAATGAACAGAAGATTTCGCTGGGGAACATAAAAGCTGAACAGAAATCTATTACGCTTAGAAATCGCATGGCATTCGGTTTGGAATGTTCCAGAACTTTGGTAAAAGATTACAGTTCTCCCCTCCCGCCCTCACACACACACATTAATGCTCACATCTGCGCGTTCAGTCAAGCACCACATATACAAACTTACACGCACGCACGCACAGACGTACGCCAATATGCACAGCCACTCGCACACATGCTCAGGCGTGCGCGCATGCACGCACAATTTTCTAACTTTATCCGGGACGAAATAGTTTCCAGGGACCATACCCCCAAGTGCGAAGAGCCATCCATTTACATGCAATGTTTATTTGCCACACATCTTTTAACCGACCCCAGAGCTGCATTAAACACATTGTAATCATTTGCAGATCACGCTTGAATCGTGTGTCTGTTGATCAAAGTAGCGCGGATACATTTAATATCCGATCCTATACCTGTGCACAAACAATGAATGTGCGGATCCATCTAACCCTACCTCACAACTTGCGGGAGCATTCATTCGTGCACACGTGCACACGTGCATTTGCTAGATCACGTGGATGTCCGAGAATCAACAATTTTTTTCTGTTAGTTCAATGTTTGTGAGATTTCTTAAAATTTTGAACCATCTTCATCTTTGTAAAATAAAAAGCATGCCCCAACAGGATATTCTGCGTGGTCTTTGTGGAAGACAAATTTCAAATGCTTTAGAGGTAAACTGATCTGACAGGTAGATAATGTCTCGACAAACATGAAAATAATCTATTTCAGGAACTAATAGCTGAAAACGTGTGTGATTAGCTTTCTGATTGCCTGGCTGGCTGGCTGACAACCTGGGTGGGCGTGTGAGTGAGCGAGTTAAATCCCAAACTCCTTAGCTTTTGAATACAAGCGGCTTGAATATGGCTATCTGTTTGGTATCAGGGAAATAAATAACTGCGTCATGGCCAGACGCGTGACGAAGAAATAGAAGGATCGATTTTATGGACGGGAGCCAGAGCTGATGCAGTGCCAGAAACTGATTCCTTTGGAAACATTTTCGTCGAGCTATGAATTTCTGAGGGCGACAAACAGTAGGCAATGACCAGCTTTTCCATCTGCATTCAGCAGTTGTCCTTCAGCATAATTAGGCAGATAATGAATAAAGCAAACTATGAATTCCCGAAGTATCTGTCAGCCATTGCTGTTCTTCGCAGTTCCTCGATGAACGATGGTAAACGGTAGCAAATCAGTAACCTCTGTTTATCATCAGTACAGAGGGGCGTGTGTTTAGATTCCGGCGCCAGTATCTGCATGTGACTCCTGCTCACAGAAATGGTCTCCGGTTTCCTTAGGACTCATATTTTCTGCAGCCTCCCCCTTTCTCCATCACGTTTCATAACTCTCTGTCTCCACCTACCCTACCCTTCATCCCCCACCCCGACTTGATAAAGCCCACCCCGTCTTGATAAAGCCCACCTTGTTTACTTCGTGTTAATAGAATAACCAACCTCCCAACCAAGATGAATGAGACCCAAATCTTAAGACGAAGAAGAGACGCTTCCTTGTCAACCAAGGAAGAAATATTTTGCTTGGGAATTTGAAAACAGAACATGTTATCCAAACGTGTTGCTTGCGTTATCCCAAAACATAATTTGAGCCAAGTATATTATGAAACATGCTAAATGATGTCAGAACGCGGCATGCATATAATGCAAAGACAAGCAGTTTCAAGATGATTTCCCTACACTCACCCTTCCCACTTATCGAGAGGCAAAATGTAAAAGATTCGATTTAAGTAAAAAAGACCGGTTAGGACACATTCGAACACCTTCTCAGAATGCCTTGTAATTTCCCCTTAAATGTGATATCCTGGTGTTTCATAGACAGCCATATACCTAAACAGGCAAAGCGAATCCCGCTGTGTAGGTAACCGTTGGGTTACTTTGACTTTCGTGCCGTTGTAACCGTGTCTCTGCCCGTGACGACGTAGTGCCTTGTTGTCACCTCATCTATGACATAGGCCAAATCTTTTTTTTTTTCATTCCTATTAGTCATTGCTGGCATTTCCTTCAGACTGTTTCCGTTGTGTGCTGTTTCTGTGCTGAACAATTTAGATTCGTTGCAAGGGTCACTTTTACAACCTTCTTCGGACAAGCTACTCACCATCGCATTACTGAGAGACAACGTACTCGGAGTGTACCGTTTTAGCGGAAAATCTGGCAACAAGGTTACACGGAAGTCATTGTTTCTCTGAAATAGACGAAGACAGAGCCATTTTTAAAATTTAACACACCTTATGGTTATGATTGTCGCTGTAGTCGTCTGATGCCAGTGCGTTAGGGGTGCGTTGTCCAAAAGAGGTGGTGACAGCGACCCTTTCGACACTGCGGTGCCAGAGGCTGCCAGTGTCGGCGCGGGGACGGGCAGATGCTGTTTGACCATCAATCACGTTCACGGCTGACGTCAGTGGGGTGGACAGCCTAAAGCCAGCAGGCAGGCCACCTGAGCTGAGCAGCTGTTCACAGCGGGAGGCGGGGTGGGGGGAGGCTACGTGGTCGTTGAGGGCAACCGTTCCCCCCCCCCCAAAAAAAAAACGATTGCTGTTGTTCCCGCTGCCGGTTACTTTTCCCCTCCTACTCCTCCCGCCTCTCTGTCTTCCTTTTATTCTGCTGCTGCTACTGCCGTCTGCTGCTGGAAATCATTAGATCGCTTACACTTCATGTCGCCGTGTTCAAAGGATGGCACTCGCTGATCAGTTCGTGTGTGGCATTTTGGGGGGGATTCATTAAAAAATATAAACACTTTTTAAATAGTTCACATTTTCCGCTGCAGCTTACCTGCCAACCACAGCTGAGACGAAGTACACGAAGAGGAGGAGGGATGATGATGATGATGATGATGATGATGATGATGATGATGATGATGATGTCATATACAAAAAAAAGAGAAAAGAAAAAGAGAGATACAGAAAGAACGAAAATAACCGCTATTTCCAGCTTAGTCATTATTGTCTAGGAGTTGTCCTTTCGCACGTCTCAGTGTATCCCAGCGACCAAAACAGGGTTCTTATAGTTCAGCCAGAGCTGGTTCAGCGTTATTAATGTCAACTCGCTGAAATGTCGATAGAAATTGCTACCTGTACCAGTTTTGAAGAAGCTACGTGAAATGTAACCACGACACAAGAATGGTGATCTCCCTCATATCTGTTAGTGGAGGTCAGGTGTCTAGACTGCTCATTGGTGTAAACGACTTTTGTGCTGATAATGACCCAAGCAAAGGCGCGACAGTTATTACTGTCAGGAGGGTCTAGCAATCAGATTTGAATTGTTAGAAGACAGCTTCCGGTGGTGTTCGTTTCTTTAGCCACATACTTAAAATACACAATTTTCTTACGACGTTGTCTTTATTGGACAATAAAGAAAGGCGAAGAGCACTAGTAACTCTGTGATATTTCGGTATAATGAGTCGTTTTCTTAATCATCAGTTCCTGTGAATCAGAGAGCAAACCGAATTCGCTGTCTTCAGATGCGACTAGCCTACAATAGATTTTCGGTAAGACAGTAAATGAAGAAAGAGAGAAAAAAGAAAGAAAGGAAGGAAGAAAGAAAGAAATGGAACAGACAAAAAAGAAACAATTGGAAAAGACCAGACAGACAGACTGAGAGACAGAGACTGATGTACGGACAGGCAGACTCAGAGACAGACAAACTGAAATTGCAGAAGCCTTTTCCTTGTAGTTTTACGACTAATGTAGTTTTACGTTCAATTTTCTCAAAGACTGTCAGTACGCGAAGCTTGTAAAATCTCTGAGATGAAAGGTCGATGAAGACATACACGTCCTGCCACCCGTATAACAGGCGGCCCAGACGCTGACAATGCGAAGCACCAAGAGTTGGCGGGATGGTAACCCCCTCTGAACCCCCATTCGATACCCTGTCGGCCTACACGCTCCGCCGCAGCGAAATCGTGCCGATAAAACTCGCGCGCGTGCCAGGCCGTGGGACACCGCACGGAGAGCACGTGCTGAGCGCGCCAATCACATCCCCGTCAGTAGCAACAGCAGCAGTGGCAGACGACTTCGACGACAGAGACATTCGTAGATTACAAAAGACTTGAAATATTAAGTCGGTGAGCGTATAGGACTTGGAGGCGAAAAAAACCCGGATGCCAGTGACAGATGTTAGCGAACTGTGACAGTTTGACACATTTGGTAGTTCTAGAGAAAGACAAGCTGCAGACAGAAGTATGAGCAGGAGTTAGATTTTTGTTACACTGCCGAAACATCTATGACTTTAAGCGCACAACGAAAACTCTCAAAAGAACCCATGACGCTGTAATCTTACAATTCCTGTTTGAAACTTCTAGACCTTCACGAAGTCCACTGTCTGAAAAAAAAAACAACAACATTACGACTTAAGTAACTTCGACATTGTCTTACGTGAAGAGAAACTACACACAGAAAGCAACAGTTGTTACATCTAACGTCGTCCTACTTTAACCGGCAACCGCTGGTTACAATTTCTGTAGTCGTATTTAACGACTGAAGACAACCGTTTGTACACACCAGAGTGCTAACAGTGTTCCGTAACTACCAAGTAGCGACTCGCTGCCCAGAAATTAAGTCGGGGACAACGATGAGGTCACAAGTTATCCTCGTGTGGGTTGCCTGCCTCCTAGCCCTTCACGTGCCTTCTCACCTGACCATGTCGGTCGCCGAGAATGACATCGAACAGTTGATGACAGGTGAGTGGCTGTCGACTCTTTTCCATCCGTTACCTACGTCATCCGTCTTCGGTCTAAGGTCAGACCAACAGTTACTGATCTGTGTTAAAGTCTTTCCTTTTCTCTCCGCCGTCGTCTGTCAAATCAGTGAAAACGATTCAAAACGGAACTGTCACGAAGGACAATCTCGTGGTAGGTTAGGAATCGCGATGCAATTAAAAAACCACATAATTGTGTTTGCTAATATGAAATGTTCCGAATTCTGTACGTGTTTTTTTTTTCTTTTAAAAATTCTCCAGGCACATGGAGATCCGTTTTGTCTCTGTGATGCCTGGGCCGGTTTGATATAAGATTGTCCTCATCTTCCATTTTACGCATGAATATTCTCTTTCAATCTTTTCATCTTTATAGTTTGGACTTTTAAAAAAAGTGTTACATTTTTTTTCATTCGAGAACCTTCTGCGGAGGGTAGCGGAAAGGGTTGTCAGAGGAAAGTTTGAAGGACAAACGGAGGTGTGGACGGATAAAACGAACAGAAAGATTTTACAATATTTTAACAAGCCGAACCAACAAAAGATATTTTTCCCCAAAACTGATGATGACTGAATAGCAGCTGATCAGGAATGTCCCACCCGCACACTTGACACTTCAGCGACATTTTACCATGCAGTAGGCCTATATAGCGACATGAGTATCCCACACATTTATCAGCTAGCTGGAAGATGGAAATAAAATGTACAAATGGTTGTTGTTGCGGATAAATTACTGAAAATAATATATAGGGCTGCTAGGTCAGTTTTCACAGAGATCAGCAGACACATGCTATCGTCAACCGTTACCCTTGGCTTGTTTATCGCTAGATATTCTATTTCTATAGATATTTTAATAGCACAGTATGGTTCACATTCTTCCTCTCACTGAAGTGTGAATATGTAAATTTGTAACACATTAGATAAGACTAAATACCTTCCGGATTTAACTTGAACCAACACGTGCCATTACTGCAAATGTATAAAAGTAATTTAGGCTCTTAACCCCAGCTGGTATATATGTGGGTAAAATCCATTAAAACATTTGTGTAGGGCTGTTGAAAACATCTTCTTGTTCCAGCATGGACAGCAAACCTGATCACTGAAACGTGTTCGCTTCAGTGTTGTTCCCCCGTTATATATATATATAATCACACAGAAATTTCTTGCTACTTACTGGTTCCTCGACGCACAAATCTCGTCTCGGCCAGTCGTCAGTAAACAGTCTACTGAAACAAAACAAAACC
The DNA here is from genome assembly GCA_004794575.1 of Lanistes nyassanus. NCBI lineage: Eukaryota > Metazoa > Mollusca > Gastropoda > Architaenioglossa > Ampullariidae > Lanistes > Lanistes nyassanus. The sequence goes on from SMGT01009369.1 coordinate 1,016,070, forward strand.
AAATCAGAAATAAAACAAAAACAAAATGCCGACACCGGATCCTCGATCCTTATTTGAGTAGTCCCAGGCTTGGCATTCGTTAAAACGTACTGCTAGAAGAAAGTCAAGGGAGCCATAGTCTTCAGGACAGGGGAGGGAGGGTGGTGGAGATTGGACTCAAGGTTTGTTTACCAATTAGACCGATGGAATTACTCACATCGTACGGCTGGTTCTTGGCTTTCATTTTTGTTTCTAAACCCCTCCCCCAATCTATTTGCTCTCGAGGGCTTCTTTCTGCATATTATCTTTCGGGAACGCTTTCGTTTCGTCCTCTTTTTCTTTTTTCTTTTTACATCACCATCATTCTTTCTGTAATGCTTTAACTTCTCGTCTCCCCTTCCCTTATTCTCTTTCCATCATCCATTCTTACTTTCTTTCTATCTCTACTGCTTGCTTGACCGTCTGGTGGTTTAGTGGTTAAGGCGTCCGCTTTTGAGGCGGGAGGTCGGTGGTTCGCTCCCCGGCCGAGTTGTACTTAAATAATGAAAAATTCTCAATCTGGTATCTACCCTGATATGCACCTCGTTAAAAAATAAACCAGTCTCCTTGCTTGAATGCTGGTTCGCATGCATGGTTTTGACAAACAGCAAAAAGTTATCGCCATCGGCATTCTTGGACGCTGTCTTGCTGTCTTGCGCCTTGCCTGGGTCCCTGTAGTGCCATCTGCCTCCTGATTAGTCAGGGGGGATTAAAGCCCCCTCCTGTCGCAAACCTCGCCATCCAGGCTTACCAACTTTGTTTCCTTGCAAGGGGCTTGCGAAGAATCTCGTACTGAGGTACTTAAGAAAAATTACTTCCAGCTCAAGTGATCAAGCAGGTTTTACGATTAAACAAGAACACCCGGTCGGTCTGTTGAAATTACAGCGCAGGTGACACCTGCATGGCCAAGAAACAAACAGCGGTAGAGCGTGCGATAAGCTTTCCACTGAATCTTTGGTTACTGATGGCAAGGAAGAAAGGTCAAGGTCTTTTGCCCTTTAAGTACGACATACACATCAAGAGAAAGTGCGGGACGTTTCCTGTCCGAAGGAAAACGCGTAAATCGTGCATCAGTGCTAAAATACGAGCAATTGCGCTTGATATAGCCACGTTTCTCTACGTAAAAGACTATTTTTGGGCAACAGATTGTCAATGAAGAAAAGCAGTTGTCCTCATTACAATAGACTGATCATGCTTTATTTTAATCTGAAGATCTGTCGGACAGTTTGGTAAGGAGTGTTTTCCTCCATTTAGAACTCACTAGCAGAAGTTGGCACTACGAGAAAGCAGCTGGGTGAAATTACTTTACTCGATGTTCACGTGGGCGGAAATGACGTCACGAGTATGGCCACCCACGTGTCCACGTAGCATTGTCGTTCTCTCTCACCACGCTTCTCAGACGTCACGAGATGTCGGTGCAGTGGAGGGGGAGGGGCGTGCACCGAACGTCGGAGTCTTGTCCGACTGCCGCGCCCCGTCAGATGGGACCCGACGCAGCAAGTTTGGCGCCTGATTCCGTTGCCAGCGCCGTGCGCACGGAGAACCGTCGTCCCACGAATGTCCCGCCGGAGTCGGGCCAGTCTTATGAGCGCTTCGGCAGCAAGGAGCCGATTTGAGGGATATCGCATGGCACCACAGAAGTGTTGCTATCTTGTGACACCCCTTACAGCACCTCCTGCGTGCTGGATTCAGCTGGTCGTAGTTCTAATAAAAAGGTATCCTGGTTTCTTAGTGTTGGAAGTTCTTCAACGGATGCTCCTCGACAGCAAAGTATTCAAAAGCCTTAACCTACCATTAAAAGCTACCATTAAAAAACAAGCCATTTCCTGTAAAAGCGATCTTGTTTACACGATCTATTAACCCAGTTTCCGAAACGTGGTTGGGTGATAGGTATTGGTATTTATCATTATTTCGTCATCGCCTTTTACACCAGTTTTATGTATCTATATAGGTAGTGCATGAAGTATGCTTTTATTCATTGGAAAGGTGGAGATTTTGTATTACTTTCTGCTTTAGTGGCTGGCAAATTTATGTAACTAGAAACAAGAGCAAAGCAAAAGCTCCGTGCAGCCATGGGCTTCTCCCAACCCAGCTGCTCGGACTGCTCCTTGCGCTCATGAAACACGCCCAGGCGACAAACATCGTCATCAAGCTGCAGTTGTGGGGCGCAGTTATGCCGTTAGAGGGAATCGCTGTAATTTGCATCTCTTCTTCGACACTAGAAGGAAACCATAAGCCAGCGCGCCAGGGCCGCCAGGTGGATGTCTGTGACTATTTGTCGCATCAGATCTTGGCGGGGGTTTGAGGACGAGCCGTCTGCATTTTTTCCTGTTTTGATCTTTACTGTCGTCTATTCAACTGTAAAAAACTGCTCCAAACAGACCTGTCGCGATATCTATATTCTCGGAAAGCGACGTTTCGCGACTTACGCAGTCACATCTGTTCTCAGATGTATATGTGCAATATACCGGCAAACGGGATCTCTTTTGCCAAGCCAATGAGCCTAGTGCGATAAAAGACCAATTTACCTGCACAGCAGGAATAAAACTCCTGAACAGAATAAAAGATTGGTTTACAAATCACTTGCGGTAAATAAGTCTGTTGGATATAACGAAACAGGCTGTTAAATATGAGGAAATAAATTCGTTGGATATAATAGAATAGTTTTGTCCATGACAGATACTATTTTTCTTAAATGCACCTGTGTTACCAGTGTAAGTACACTACAGGGCTGAGCTTATATAAGACAGCTTGTAATCCTTTGGTGTTAAACACACAGAATGTATAAATAAAAGAAAAGAACTTTAAAAAAACTTTTGTCAGATGCAACAAAATAGGTTGTTCGGATATGAATGAAATAAGCTTGTAGGATATGCTACATTAAATGAAATCAGCTTCAATAAAGCAGAACAGGCCTTTTGAATATGAAAAACATATATTAAGTAACCCGTGTGGACCACGACGAAAGGGTATGATGAAGCCTCTCGGCTGCATGTATTGAAAGATGTCTGTCGGGTCGACAGACGTTGTAAACCGGTAAGAAATTATAAGTCTGAGACGTGCAATGACTTCACTCTGCCTCCTGTGTTATGCACCACCCCCTCCCCCTCCCCCCTCCCCATCCACAAGGTGTACTACACCGCACATTGCCATCAAGGCCGCCTGAAACCCCACACGATATTGTGGTGGGTGGAAGAAAGCGATTATAAAAAGTATGTAAGAGTGAAAGCAAAACGAAAATGATAAGGTTTGTGTGGAAACAAACTGCAGCTAGTTACCTTTCTAATTTAGTTTAAAAATGGATTTTCACGGAGCATTTCTCCCTTTTTATGCATTTAAGGGCAAGGATTGCTCAATAATTTGCTCTTCGGGTTTTTCTCCTTAATCGCGTGCCGACCATCTGTTTGTCTTTTCTTCTTGTCATTTGCCGGTGACATTGTCATACTTGTCATTGTCATACTTGTCATTGTCATACTTGTCATTGTCATACTTGTCATTGTCATACTTGTCATTGTCATACTTGTTAGAAAGGCCAGGCATTCGATCTTCCATCACAGTTTACACTGTCTCTTTTCCCGCCTCCTCACAACGAGGCTGTAGTTGTGCTTTTTATTACCCCTCATAAATCATGCTTATAATACAAAAGTGTTTGTTCTGAATACTTTAAATTGCAACTGTTAGTCATATTAATCTTCAGTGTTCTTGACACTATCACGTGTACCTTAGGCACTTACATTCATTTCACTTTATTCAGCTTTAAACTCTGGGGGAGTCCTTTTAGCTTTGACAAAACATACATACATTTACAGAACATATATTTACAGAACATATATTTACAGAACATATATTTACAGAACATACATTTACAGAACATATATTTACAGAACATACATTTACAGAACATATATTTACAGAACATACATTTACAGAACATACATTTACAGAACATTCATTTACAGAACGTACATTTACAGCACTTTACATAACTTTACAGAACATATATTTACAGAACATATATTTACAGAACATACATTTACAGAACGTACATTTACAGCACTTTACATAACTTTACAGAACATATATTTAC
>SMGT01009370.1:0-56737 GCA_004794575.1 Lanistes nyassanus
AGAGTCTTTCTTGATTTTTTATTTAATAGTGTATTTAATTTATATGAATTATATGAAATTATATGAAAATAATCAGAAAGGAGCTCTTTTGCGGGCGCGTTGTAAAAGTGGATGACTGCACGAAAACAAATAAAGTGTAGTGGAATTTATCACCGATTTCATTGAAAGGACACAACAGGCATATTTTTTTCTTCTCTAGGGATATCATTCTATCTCAATTGCTGCACTAGTAATTTATGAGAACTTATTGTAAATTTCAATAGGCGACTTTTTTAAAAGGGAGAAAGATATAATGAGTAATTCTCGAAACCAAAGTTATCTTTAAAAACGGTAATACTACATACATAGTATTATACACATCTTTCCTTCTACATCTGTATTAAATGATCTTTCATACGCTGTATTATCATCTTAAAATTCAATTAGGGACTAACCACAACCATATTTCCACACATGGGACGGACCAAGTTTATCAAGGGATGACTAAACAAAATCACTCGTTCACATTTGCTTTGTTACCTAAACACGTTTCATTTGCAAACATTGTCCGGCGTCTTGGGTGTCCGTTCGACTGGTTTCTGTGGTGCGTATCCACGCCCCAGCACCAATTTCCACGCACACTGACATCCACTGACCCACGCACACTGACGATCGCTGACCCACGCACACTGACGATCACTGACCCACGCACACCGACGTCCACTGATCCACTCACTGACGTCCACTGATCCACTCACACTGACGTTCACTGATTCACTCACTGACGTTCACTGACCACGAACACTGACGTCCACTGACCCACGCACACTGACGTCCACTGACCCACGCACACTCACGTTCACTGTTGCAGCATGAAACAAGGTGCACGTGCATGCATCGAAATGTATGGAGTTTGGATGCTGTTTTCTTGCAAAGTACACGCGTCTGTCGCCTGTCTGCCAAGGTGCAGCTGGTTTTTTTTATTCTTTTGAGCAGTATGCTGCAGACTTCAGGTTTTCAATAATGGCGGTGCTCACCGGTCGGGTACAGTGAAGCAGATTTAAAGCATCACAAGCACATGGCTGTGCAAGAACTAAGGCAGTCACCGTCCCTATTTGTCTTTCCATCTCGCTCGCGACTGACCAGCTACATGGGTCAAAGTTCATGTGCATCTATCCCTGGATATGACCTTTCAGGATGCGGGCATCAAAAGCCCCCAAAGCCTGCAAGCCAACAAACATTCCGAAAACCCGCGGATTTACTGAATCGATTTGGAAAAAAACAAGAAGAAATGCTACAGATAGTTTATCTAGAAACTTTTTGTACTGTCTGGCAGTAACAACATACAAGTGGGCTTTTGAAAAAAATCGGTCAGGGGCCACTTTTGAACTTCAAACCCATTGCTCTGCGATGCAGGGTCTTTCGCTTCGAGAGGGTAATAGATGTACTTAATATTATGTGAACACGTCTCCCATAAATCACCCTTCAAAGTCACGCCACCTTCCCACTTTCCCTGACCACCCCACCCCCTGCCTTTCCACGCACCTGCAGTCAGAGAGGCAAAGCAGCCCCCTCTATCTGTGAACTGGAAATCTTTGCAGCTTAGATTATCATGCCGCGCGCAAAATTGTCTGTTCGTGCATATCTCTGATCTATATCGATCAGCACTCCCGACAGCAGACATTAATATCGTTTTACAGCCATGTCTGTACTCTTTCTCCTCCCCCACCCCACCCCACCCCAGTCTCCCCTGTCTTCCTTCTCTCGCAAATGTCTTTCCCTGCTCACGCGCCTTCCGTCATTCTCTTGGAAGCCCTTCTGTTGTCTCTGCTTCTCCCTTTCCCTTCATCTCAATTGCCTCCCCTGTCTTCCCTGCTCTCCCCTCGCCCTAAGTCGACCGAACGTACGAGATGGTGCCCCGCCATCATAAATCCAGGAGAAGAGCACTTGTGTTACATTAGCAAGGCAGGGTCGTTCATTCTAAAACTTCGCACGTGAGAGCTCCTATGTGTTGCAGACCTATGAATCAGGAGCGAAATGGCGAGAACTTTGAGGAAGAGAAAACTGCCGCACAATGAGCTGTCTGCACACCTGCTTTCCAGAATTAACTCTTTCTTGGCTGTCTGACGGTGTCTGTTACAAGACCTAGACAACACCGTCTTAACAAATTAAAAGAGTGGATAAATAAATCACGAGAAGGAGGAGGGGCTCTCAGACAGACAGGACTATAGAGCGCGTAACGAATAAACTTTTTTTTAGCCTGTGTCAGCAACTGCAGGCGGTCCCCAGGTAGTTGCTAGTCGACTTTGTTCGGAAAAGAAGTGTGTGGACAGGAAAATGGCAGGGTTGGTTGGGTGGTTGGTTCTTGGTTAATGTCACCCCGAAAACTATGTGCATATCAGGAAAGTGTTGCTTAGACAAGTTAACAAGCTCCTACACCAGGACTGCTGTCGCAAAACGGGCCTCAGTCCCACCGAGTCACATTATACTGACACCGGGCCAACCAGTCCTAGTACTGTACCGGGCCACGAACCACCTTCGCTAGACCGAGGCTGTCGGAACATGGCAGGAAAATGTGGAACCGTCACGATGACAGATTTAACAGAAGGAAAATCCTGGAAAAAAACCAACACTCACACACGATCTTATACGGTCGCTTCAAGTGTCACGAATAAAAATGCAGATACTCTTATAAACGAGCCGTAACACATTCATAAAGATCGTACGAACAGGCAGCTATGGAGGAATGAAATAGGGCTGGATGTCGGGGGTTAGTTGTCTGCTGGTACTCTGGCTTCTTCTCATATTCATCCCCCTTCCCCACCACCACATTTCAACACCCTTCATCACCACCTACTCCTTCTAGTCTTCTTTTCTCACCCGACTTTAAACAATAAACAACTAAATATTCTCTCCGTCTTTTTCTTTGAATCGAGGAAATGTTACACATCACACTTCAAGCCTATGAATTTATTTCTCTGTTGCTTAAAAAAGCAGGAATGTGTACCTGCCAACATGTTCAACTTTCAATACCGATACCGGCAGGCCTTAAACATCAGCTTATAGACAGAATCATCAGCCCAGCAACCTTGGGCACACCCAATGGGAAGTCCGTGACAGTGACACATACAAGCCACCATCGACCTTACGGTCATGAAGATGATCAGGTCTGTTTGAAAGCAGATGTGTGAGCAAGGAACATGGACTTGTTTATGTCTTCGGGTTATACGAAGCACAAGGGAATCGAGTGGTCGTTAGAACAGTTCTTTTTGCGAACTGCAGGGAAAATACGAAACGCCCACAAATTTGTTTTTGTTTGTGTTCTGTTGGGGTTCTTCCGTTTGGGGTCTGGTTTTAAATATTTCTTGTAGTAAAGTTAGGTGCCGATGGTAGATGCTTCTGAATGGCAGAGGGTGACAGTCCCCCCCCCCCACCTCGCTCCTACACGCGCGCAAGCTCTTTCATATGTACACATGGGTGCATAACTGATTTGTACCCACAGAGGTAAGTGCGGATAACCCATGGTTGTATCAGCAGATTGAGAAAGTTGAACACAACGCTTTGTTCTGAGTGCATGCAGTTTGAGCAGCCGTGAAAGATTTGGCGCCTTACAAATATCGTAATAATTATTATTAATTATTATTAATTTTTCACCTGGGGTTTGGGCCCATAATCAGAGGGGGGGGGGTGGCAGTAGCATAAAAGCACACATGTAGGGTTCTGTTTACTGCTAACTAGAAGACTCGTTAAATTTATGGTCCCGGATTTCTGGTTATTGATGTTGGGGCGATATCGCAGTGTCTACAATAGTTGAGATTTATTTTCGTCACTTGTTGCATTATTATTGTCAAGCTGAGCTGTGGTGTTGGAAATTTAGACTTCAAATTCGTCTTCGCTTTATTATTATTATTATTATTATTATTATTATTATTATTGGGAATGGGGTGGGGGAACAAACTGGCACAAAAGTTTGCTGGCATTTCTACTGTTGCAGACATTTCAAAATGCTGCTGTGGCATAGGCTAGTTCGATCTTGACTTCTGTAGTCGATCTTCCGTCTTGGCTTAGGATAAAGGCCAGATATTTGAAAGATCTCATTTCTTTCAGCTTTCCTTTTTTTAATAGTGATGTCTGGGTGGTTGTCGGTTGTGCTGTTGAGCATCACTTGTTCTCAGAGCTCACCTCCTTTCCATAAACCTCCACTCGTTCTGCAAGCCTGTCTGTCGGTTCCTGTAGTTCTCGGCTGCTGCCATCCCGGAGGTCGATGTCATCAGCAGTTGGAGATAACTTTTCTCCCTACTGAGACCATACGTGCGTGTTTGTGGAGGGTCTCAGGCATGATGTTTTCAAGGAAGAGGTTGGAGAAAACTGGTGACAGCAAGCAGCCAAGAACAATTCCAAAAACTGCCTGTTTGAACCCGCCTTCCTTTATGCTGCTGTGCAAGATGTTAAAAGCCCCAAACCTGCCTCCTAGCTTGCCTGGAGAGAGGCTACTGCTCATCTTTCGGTTTCTACAATCAAGTTCAACGTCTTTACCTCCTAGAAACGTGACGAAATTTAGAGTCAGAAATCTGTTTGTGTAGTCTTTCTTTATTTCCAGCATCTCACAAAGAGGGAGAAGATCTAAGCTAAGGGAGGGGTGGACTTGAATCAGTTGCCAGTGAGAAGACAATGACGTGGCCAGAACAGTCGGCTCATTCTACAGAGGCAGGCGGCAGAAGGAAAGAACATTCTGAAACCCCTTAAATGTCACGTTGACCTGCACTTCTTTTTTCTATCGCGTCATTCCGTTGCCCTTATATAGAAACATTGCACTCTGGGCGACTGCGCATGCCCGCGATCTCGCCTTCACCTGTGTGGAAAGGCGAGGGCGTGCGTCTGGGAGTCTGACCTACGCCCTTCACTCTTCCACCCATCCATCCATCCCGCCCAGCCCTTTTTTCCATCCATCCGTCCATCCACAGATCGTACTCTTCCCACGACCACCTTACCCAGCCCCTATCCTCCCAGACAAGGCATCTCCGCCCCCCTCTCCCTCCCACGACAAGCCCAACCCCATTTCAATAGTATCCTCATCTTGTGTTTTTAACCGCAATCAGGAGCACTGACCCGAGCACAAGCCATCATCCTCACGGCTGCAGCCACCGAGAGGGTCAGACGTACTGTTCCCCCTCCCCCATCAGACGCGTTCCCCCCTTCCCCCACGCGCGCTAGGCACCGCAAACGTCTAGACTTGTGATTTTCATCGATCATCTATGGCAAGGCCTGTGCAAGCAGTTGGGTTTTTTTTCTGTCCGACGTTGTTGTACAGTTCTTAAGCCCCGAGTTGTCACCGTGTCTTTGCGCGACCCACCAGAAGTGCTCCCCCTCACAAATCACGAGCACTAAGAGGATGACAAGGTACAGTCCGACTTACAAATAAATGGAGAGACACTGAGACGGACACGCTGCAAAGAAATCGTCCGACAGACCCGCAGACCCACAGATCGAAGATCGGTCAAGCTGGCAAGTTACAGCAGTAAAGGGAAATCCATATTAGCTGTGAATGATTTTACCACGGATGTACGCATTTAGAAAGAAAAAAAACTCACACGAACTCTTAAAGATTTTATCCATTTAGGAGAGGGAAAAAAAGAGCTGAAATGTAAATGAACTCTGATTGCTTCCAAGGTGCCAATATAGATTCAATTCCTACTCTTGAAAGGTCGTAATTGCATGCTGCTTGCATAATATTTTGCGGAGTTTCACGAGGGAAATATAAGATAGTATCGTCAGTATCCGACCAACAAATGACAAACTATTGCTAGCCACAAATAAAGCGATTAACATGTCTACAAGTTTAGCCTTCGCTTGCTGTTTATATTCGTCATACATAAATCAACAGCTGCGTAATCCAACTCGGGACTCCATCAAAGACAAAAGCTATCAGGTTTGATTTCTCTATGACGCCCGCATTTAACTGCACGGGAGTTGACGGTTTGTGCTTTATCGCCATGGCGTCAAAACATTTCAAATCTGTTAAATCCTTACTGTCGGCTTTTATACAATGCATCTCTTGAGGTACAAAAGAAACAAACTTCGAAAGGTTTTAAACAGAAATTAAAATAACTTCAGCAGTTGTCTGTTCATGTTTTAGATGTGTATCTGTATGTACTTTTTATTTGAATGTATTTTTTAAAAAATCCCGCCTCCCCCCAAAAGAAGCAAACGGCGGGCTACCAACTCGTATTAACATTCTGTATGAAAAGGAGAGCCGTAGGCAGCTTTAAGGGGTGGGATGAGGAGTGGGTTGGGGTGGGGGAAAGAGAAAAGGACTAGACCGTGAGAAGAGCTTATCGTGGGATGTTGTGAGGTTTGAGATGTATCTTATCGGGACAGCTCTACAGCTAAACGTTGCTCACAGGCAGATGCCACGACAGCATCCGGTGTAATCGTTCTTTTGTGATTTGACGACTGTTGCTAACACAACCCGCACTGAGCAACATCATTTCAAAGAGTGACCCGCAGAGCGATTTACTGAATTTGCATAAACTAGCAAACTATTCTCCCACCCTCTCTCTCTTTCCCGTTTGAGATCTGTCCTAATTCACAGCGACACAGTTATCCTCACAAGCCGGTCGATTGGTGTCAGAATTTACAACACGTTGACATTGATGCATGAAAAGAGTTGCACAGGCGCTAGAATTTGTCTAATAGTGGTATCGACCTATATGGTTTTCTCTTAGACTGGTGTCAACCTGTCTATCTCTTGTCTGTATTGTGCATCTGTGGCTGTTTTCCGATCCTGTCTCCCTATTCCAGACTAACATCCTCCGTTCTTTCTTCGTCCCTCCCCCTTCTGCACATCATTTTTTTCTCTCTTCCACCATTTCTTTTCTCCTTTTCGTCTGGCAGTGAAAGCTTCAGCAGAACCTACAGTACAGCTCAGACGAAACCAGCAAACCCAAACTGGAGCAACGGAAGTGTCTCTCAGGGCCAATCGCTGGAAGCAAATACAGATCTAAGTATCTTCTGGAAATCGGCTAGCATAAACACAACATTAAATGTTTCAGCCCTTCGCTCGACTCCAGTCCAGCCAGTCGATGCCAGTAACCGGAAGAGGCGTCAGACTGGGCAGAAGAAGGCTTGGGGTCTCCGCAGGCAGCAGAAAGCTTCGAGTTTTGCTGTCAACATGCACGCTGGACCAAGGGTAGGGTGAGAGAGGCGTGGTGGTGGTGGTGACGGTGACGTCTAGGGTGGGTGGGGGTCTCAGGGAAAAATATCGCGTCATCCTCTTCTTGCCTCTGGATGACGCGATGACGCCAGCTGGGGAGTGAAAGGTCAGACGTGTCGGGTCGGGCAGTGCTAGACATCGGGCGTTAACCACTTTCTTGGCTGGTGGCGCTTTTCTGCGCGCTTCGAGAGAACACATGCTGGTAAGCGCAGGACGCTGGCAGAGAGGAAAGGGTGAACGCTGCTCAGCTCAGGTCGTGACATGGCTTGGAGACACCGCGCACGAGGAGAAGGATAGGGGAAGGAAAGGCAAAAGGGAAGGGGGGGGGAGGAAGAGAAAGGGGAGACAATTAAAAAGATTAGAAGACGAAAGCAATGTTCAGGAATGTCTAGACGTTTTCAGGTTCAGAAAAGAAAATCTGCTCAAAAGCTCAACGACCTATCTAGAATGCAGCTGTGTGAATGCCAGCCGAGTCCGAAAGATGGGCAAATTAAATTCCTTGTGAATCAAGTTTATTTACTGCTGCGAGTCTTTTTAAACCACCACCACCACCACCACCACCACCACCGACAGCAGCAAAAAAGGAAGGGAGCCCGGCAGAGGAGGAAGAGGAGGAGCGAAGGAATAAAGCGCGTCTAATTCTCTCGCAAAACTAGCGTTGTGTTTCAACCTCCTGTGTGTGTGTGTGTGTGAGCGCGCGCGCGTGTGTGCGTGGTTCAGGAGGCTGTAATGATGAAAACAATACATACAGCACAAGGTACGGTTCACCTGTTTTGGCACAATGTGTCCCACCTTCCTACATTCACCTGCACAGACAGCCAACAGGATACAAACCGGGCCGAGCAAACCTTCTCTCTCAGAGCCGAACGACCTGGAACCATACCTGCACGAGGGCACCACGACCCAAGCAAGAACAGAATCCTGTGTTTATACTGCGTGAATGGGATTCGACCACACCCCTCCAGCCCCCCCCCTTCCCGCCCCCACCCCCACCACCAAACCAAAAAAGGCAGTTTTGTGATTTTCGCGATGGGCGGTGCTGTCCGTCTCGTAATCTGTGATGCACAGACATGATCGTCGTCGACGGGCTGGTAAGACATCCGGGCTGGCTTGCATGAGCGTTCGTAGGTGCTCTTCCCGTCAAAGGGGTGGTCGCCAGGCCCATTCGCTCTGTGTATTTTATGCGCACCTTTACGAATGAACAGGAGATAAGAACGCGCATGCGACCAAGCCCCGGACCCCTGCCCCCACTCTCTCGCCCCACTCGCCCATTGCGGTTGTGATCTGCACGCTAACATGCACATTCATATTCCACGCTAGCATAAGGGCAGGCCGTCTCCCTCCCTCTCCCCCTTTCGATGTTGTCTTCACGCGCCTACACGTGGAACATGCATACCTCACGGACTCATTTTTTTATTGCGCGCAAAGCCAGCCCCCAAAATGCGAACTGCGTCAGGACCCGCTCACTGTCAGAGGCATCTTGCTCTTTTGTCCCTGTTGGAGCATAACCCGTCGGGGACATTTTATTCTGCCTTCTTCTTAAAGCAGCATTTTGTTTTTCTCCGCTTCTGAGGCCATTCTTGCATTTTTAAAAGACATTGATGGTTACAAATAAACGCAGACCTGTTGAACATACGGTTCTTATTTTAAATCCCAAGTATGCAAGTAACAGATAAAGAATAAGGAGAAAAATAGAAAGGAAATAATGAAGTCACGAAAAGAAGAAAAAAAAGAGAATTAAAGAAGGAAAGAAAAAAGAGACAGGAACTGATACAGAAAACTTAGGACATATTGCTGGAAATGTTGACATAATCTCTTTAAGAGTCTCCAAGAATTTCCTGGTTGTTAAAAAACTAATCTTCCCACCGGAGGTGAGCTGATGGTGGTGGTGAGTTGGGTTGGGGGAGGGGTAAAATCCTGTTACATTTGAATAACAAAAAGGTTAGTGATGATCTGAATTTTTTTCTTCTAGGATTGAAGATCGACAGATCGACTTTTGCCCTCTTAGATAACGTCATCCTCAGAAAGCCTATCGATTAATAGCAATGGCTGAAAGCGATTTTTCACGGAAGCCTTTGCCTGTAAGTTTCACGCTTAGTTCTGCCGCAGGCTAAAAAAAAAAGTTCACTTTCGTCTCCATTATTTCGCAGTTTTGTCATGCACCACGAAATTCCCCACTCCTGCCGACTTGTGTGTGTCCATATGGCAGCGACTGTGTATGTGTTAGGCAGTGCTTCAGTCTTGTTCATTTCAAAGAAGTAAATGCCAATCATAAATCAGAAAAAGAAGAAATAGGCAGAGAGATGGATAGGCTGTATCCATAAATTAACAAACACAATGAAGGTACGAAGATTAGAACTTTCAGACAGATGTATATCTGACTAACCTGTGCATAAGCTGCTCGTGGCCGACAGTCAGTACCAGAATATTAGAATATTAGAATAAAACAAAAGCAATCACGAGAATTGGACAGAATAGACAGAAGATGCGTTACTGTCAATAATAATAATAACAGCAGAAGTTATGGCCAACATTGACATTATCATGTGCCATTGTCATGGGTTTCATTACGTTCTGGTGGTGTTTGAAGCCCAGCTTAGAATTCAAATAGTTAGTAGATAAGCTAAGTTAATTTTTAAAACTCGGATACACGGTTCTTTCTCAACAATCACCTCAAAATACTTAGTTAACCTTAGCGTTAGAAGAAAACAAACCACGCATTTACCTTCATTTCTCTACGTTAACTTCAGATTAAAGCAGTTCTTTAACATGGCCAAGTTTCTAACAATCGATGTCGAGATTGTCAGGTTTTATAGGAAAAAGCATTGGCTCGAAAACTGAGAAGAAGAAGAAGAAATTACACACTTCCTTTGGTTTTCATAAACTTTGTCGGGGTATATTACCGACATTAATGAATCGTTTTGTTTTCAAAATGCGCGTTGAAGAGTTTCCAGTTAAACATAAATGGAATCGCGTAATTTCCAAAGAAATTTTGCGCGCTTTTGGTGTATTGGAGATTAGCCGAGTATTGAACGACCTAAAAATAGATACGACGTGCAGTTCATCTGAAAATAATAATGAACCCGGAATGACAGGACACCGCTCCGCCATGTTTATTTGAACTAGCATGCACGGCAGGGAAACACGCATGCGCTGTCGTTGTTTTGGAGTTATGCCGAAAGCAAATAACAGGTGTTCATTCTCAGCCGAAGTCAGATTTATTCCCATTATGTATGGAATATGTCTTTGAGCGAGAGAGTTGACGTACCACGACAGCATATTCGGTTCGAGTTACAGACACTCCATAATTAAAAGAAACTAAGTAACGACATCAGAACGCGCGCTTGGAACCGATTTTTCTGTCTCGCACGCACGCACGCACGTTCACACGCACGGACGCACGTACGCACATACAAAGACGCATGACACATCCACGCACTCACTTTACTCACTCGCCCCCCCCCCACACACACACCCACGCACGCGCTCACACACACACACACACCATCTGCATCGATCAACAGTGTAGCTTTTGGCGGGGGAACTTGGGAACGCGGATAGGAAGGGGGACAATCCCAGCTTCCCGCGACTTACCTCCCCACCGCTCTCGTCTCACTCGCTGATTATATGTTAGCGTTGCAGGCAGACTGACCCAGAGGCGAGGTGACACAGACATATCAGGCAGCTTACGTCAGTGGGCTACCGGTGCTCCGAAGGACTGGAGGTGTACTGCAGATTAGAGTGCGCGCGGTCAGGCAGCTTAATATTTTTTCTCTTTTTTTTCTCTTTTTTTCCCCTTTCTTTTCTTTTCTTTTTTTTTTTTTTCGTTTGGGTCCATCTTGTCACGTCCGCGTTTAGAATCGACCGCATGCACCAGACCCAGGGAAGTTCAGCTTAAGTGGGGATTACCCACCAACTTTTTGCGCTCGTCTGCATTGAGGATTCCATCGAGATCGCGTGTGAAAAGGGAACAGATGATTGCCGCGAGATAAGTGGAGGGAAGAAAGAATGCAGAAAAAATGGGAAGAAAGAAAGAAAATGTAAAGCAAAAATAGACAGGAAGAAAATAAGCAACAGAGAACGAAAGGAAACAAAGGAGAAAAAAGGGGGCGGGGGGGGGGGCGGGAGAGGAAAGATGGAATGGGTAGGAAGAAAGTGTGTGCCTTCTGTCGTCATTCAAAAATCGCGACAATTGAATCAGTCGGATGTCTGCAGTTTCCAGTTTACGAGCATGAAAACGCGCAGAATAACTGGAGCCAATCAAAATACAGTATCACGTAAAATATGCTAATCTCGTAGGGTCACCACTGAAAACCTTGCAGTTTTCTGGAAGATCTTTACTGCCTATACCCCACCCCACCCCTCCCCCAACCCCCACCTATCCCCTACTCCTACCCCCCACCCTAACCCCACCCCTTCCCCTTCCCCTAAATCCCCCTCCTCTCGGAACATCCCCCTCTCCCTCCCTTACCCCCGCCCCTTGAAAGAGCTTCGAAATATAGCTCGCCATTTGATTGGCTCCGCTTGTTACACATCGTAAATAGAGCTCGTCATTTGATTGGTTCCGGGTTTTCTGCGCGTTTACATGGTGTACTGGTTTGCATTGGTGTTTACAACGGAAGTTGATAGGCGAAACTTTAATTCGCATGCTAAGGACAGCGTGCCTCACACGAACATTCGTGAAGAAAATCTAACATCGCATATTTTTCGTTGCAGTACCGTGCCAAACTTAGGGCTCCCCTAAGTTTCCCGTTAGTGCAAAGCTGTGCTAAATGCCAACTTCAGAAAAGAAAGTCATTACTCTCTTAAAAGTGTGTGTGTGTGTGTGTGTGTTTGTGTTTGTGTGTGTGAGTGTGTTTGTGAGTGTGTGTGTGTTTGTGTGTGTGTGTGTGAGTGAGAAAGAGAGAGAGGGAAGGGACTAGGGGGTCTCCTGGCCAAAATACAGTTTATGTAAACAATATTTTTCGGAAAACGTAAAAATGAAATGTTGAGACTACAAAACAGGGTTATTACTGTGGTGTACAGCACGAACAAAAGTTTTTCATTTTGTTTTTCATCCTCACTGGGTATGAAGTCCTTTCAAAACCACGTTGGAAAGAAAGATGTCCCACACATCCACACACAGAAAATGCTCTGAAAGAAAATTAAGTAGCTGCATAAGTTGTGACAGTGCTAAAACTAAGAAATGGAACTCACTGCCAATATCACGACTATATCAACACAGTAATGAGATTACACTGTCTTCACAGGATACTTGCTATACTGTGCGATTGCACTGGAAAATCACCCTTCAATGCTTTCACATTTGATCAGTAATACACAGTAAAATGAGGTAATTCTCAGAAGTAGGTAGATGACGTTTAGAATATTTTGAATAATCGCTTTCACACATTTTCAAGCCAGGTTTGAGAGAACGGGTTTTGTAAGCTTATGTCAACATTTTTTGTTGAAGCCTTTCATATAAATCGCAAGTGCTTTTTTTATTTGTCCAAATATTATTTAGCCCAAAAGCTTGTAAAGATGATTAAACTGAATGTTCACCGTCAAATGGAATATCGCTGATTCTTACGTAGCTCTACCAAAACTGCTGCTGGCCTGGACTGGTAATATATTTTTTTAGCACAAACCAGCTTCAACCGACTAAAGTATTTTGCTTTTGCCATGGAAATTTCAGTTGGGATTTGATCCTGTTATCCTAATCCTGTTATCCTAGAACTATGTTTTTAAAAGTCGCTTTTCTTTGAGTTAATATTTATTTACAAAAATTTATTGGTGCTTTAAAAACTCACAGTGGGCCTCCTTGTTTTACTCATTTTACAGTTTTGTAGAATAACCTAACCTACAGTCATCTGGATTTTAGTTTTAGTAATAACATCGCTCTATCATTAAGGTGTTGGATAAAATACTTCTCTCATCTTGACTATATTGTCACATCGGATTAGTAGTTAGACAAGAGACCTAACAGCGGAAAATTCTGATTTCCTATTCGGCGAAACCATGCACATTTGGGGTTGACTTTGACTTTGTCTTTTATATTTTCTACTTAAATAGAAATGCGATCGTAAAATAGAAATGCGATCGTACATACTGCCGAACGTCCAGGCTACGCCTCCCGCATCCCCCTCCCGCATCCCCCTCCCGCATCCCCCTGCCCCATCCTCTCGGGGTCGCTGACAGAGTAGGGCGCTTCACTTGCTAGTCTGCATGTACCGACGGCATGACAGCAAATCGTGCGGTGGAAACATGTCAGGATCTACGAGCAGTGCATGGGTCGATACGATAAAATATCACGGAGATGACTGAAGCTTGGGGCTTTTTGGTAAGGGTAAGGGGCAATAGCAGAGAAAGTGTATGGGCCGGGGGAAAAACCCTCGGATCTGGGCAGCACATTTCGGCGTATTAGGGTTAAAGCAGATTGCGGCATTCGGACCCGAGATCAGTGAAATGACAACAATCGACAAGTTGTGTGAGTGCTTGGCCCCATGTCCTTTTCCAGCCTCACTTAGCGTCTGCCCCAGGATATGTCGGGCTACAGGGCCCTCGGGTCGCGAATTTTTTTCCCACTCGAGTTCCAGGCCCGCATGCGCAGACCACATTTCATCCCGTTTAGGGCAAAGACACAGGCTTGAACTTATTAAGAAAAACGTAAGTCCTACCTAAAACCACACCCTAACCCTACCCCAATCACCCCCCCCCCCCTCACACACACACTAATTACACACACACACACAAATCGTAAGTTACTATGGGTTTCGAACCTGCTACGTAACCGTGAAAAGCAGTGTCTTTACCATTCAGCTGTCGGTCACCACGAATTAACCTCTTCACTGAACTGTAGGACGTGACGCTGTGTAGAGGTCAGGGCTTGACCCATAATTTGGTTAGCAACCGAGATGCGCATGCGCAGCGCCTTGGTAGGTCTGCGCATGCGCTCCTGGAACTCAAGTGGGGAAAATATTCGCTCCTTGCATCTTTGCGCAAGTCTGTCTTTTGAAACAGAACGCTGAAAATAGAAATTTTCTTTTTCCTATTTCGCTTTTCACATTAAAAATTAAAGTAGATGAAGATACAGGGACCATTTTCAGATGGGTGACCATTTCCAGTTAAGTGATTGCAGGTGCATTCAGTCCACCGTGAAATAAGCTGAACGTAAGTTGTGTTATAGCAGAAACGAACCGGAGGGATATGGTACTGTGGGGAGGGGTGTGGTCAATGTATGTGCCGCATGTCCGAGTAAAATCAGGACGAGGGGAGAGGAAAGGGAAAAGGGTTTGTAGAAGCAAGATCTCCACTTCAGACCGTCTCGAAATGCTGAAAAGGGGATCATCACAAGAAGAACGCTCACAGCAGGCAGAGGGCGAAAGTCGCGGTACAGCGTGTTAAACAGCCAGCCATGTAATATAACCATTCTCTCTATAGTCACTATTAACGTGGTTAAAAATGGTTGCACACAGAGTAGTTTTATTTTCTGTTTTCCCCCAAGACCCGGCCATTGCTTAGATAACTAACAAACTACAATTAAAGCTGAATTGAATGCGTTCAGTACTGAAACTAAGTTTTTTTTCCACGGTACTTGGCAAACGAGGATCGCATGGATAGCAAAATACAGCTTGAGAATTTAGCTTGTCTACATTCACCTTTCTGCACAGACAGCTGGGGCTGTTTCCAAGCCGATTTATTAGAAGTAATTTTTCTGTAAAGACTTCGACAAGGCTGAATAAAGTCAGTCAGGTGACGCATAGGCTTAATTCACACTTGCCACCAGGACCGTGAGAAACGGGGGTCGTAGGTTCACATCTCGGCTGGACCACGATTAGGAGTCTAGTCGCTGAATAAACGTAAGACACCACATCATGCGTTTCCGGTACAAAGAAAGTTTTTTTCTGGATGGGTCACCGTTCTTGAGTGTTGGCTAATGGCCATGGAGGCTTTTCTTTAAGTACTCAGGGTTCCAACTCGTTCCTGTCTATCTGCTTCAACACACTTTCCATTTCTATTCATTTCTCCAAGGGGAGTTACCTTTGTTGTTAATGTGGAGTTCAATCACAAAATAACTTTCTGTCTTCGAAAAAACAAAACAAAGAAACAAAAAAGCAAAACAAAACAGAAACAAAGAAAAAGCGAATAAACCAATCTGTTGCGATCCTCGTGACATGACGACAGCACATGCGAACTATGCTCTCGGGCTGTCTTAACAGGCCTACTCTATGCGTCGTCTTTTTCTAAAAAGCTTAGAAACATTTGTCAGCATGAATCTCATTTACGAAACTTAAAGTCATGTGCCTTCAGATGAAGAGGAAACATTTAAAAGACAGTCCATTGTCCTGTTTCCCTTCAGATATTTAAACCCATTTCCTTCAAAGGGCACGATGCAATTTTCTGTTGCCGTCACTAACGAGATGCAGGCAAATCTGTTAACCCCTTCTTTCCTTTTATTCTTTTTCTTTCGTGACGTTCCTTTCCTTCCTTTCTTCCTCACTTTAACGTTTCATATTTTTTCCTCTTTTCGTCATTTTTTCTTTTCTTTCTTTCTTTTCTTTATACCTCGTTTCCTTCAAGCACGTAACAGCAGGCATTAAAGATGAAACAAAGCTGACTGCATATCGTCTGCTCGGGGAATTCTTTCTTCTCCTAACACGTCGTCTCACCTTTTCACTCTCGCCCGACCGTCGTTAAGAGGATGGTAATGGGAAGACGAAGATAAATCAGTGTATTACTTATCAATGCATTCATACGACTCCAGTCCCCATCCACCTACAATCTCCTCACAGAATTACACAAACTCCTTTTACAGTAAATGATGACAAATAAATATGATTTAGATTTTTTTAGGTGCTCCCACCGGCTTTCTTTACACATCAATCTAAACTAGGTCTGCATATTAGCTATCAGACAAAGATCTGATTTGTACGAATAACAATAATAAGGAACTCACGCCTGTCCCAAGAGCTACTGTAACAAACAGTAATCGCCGAAAAGGTCCCATTGACGTTTACAGTCCACACAACCAGTCTGCCCCACTATCTCCTCGTTCAGTGATCTTTTGGTCGCAGGTTTCCTTGTCGACTCTTTTGTGATAACAACAGAAACTTTACGTTGTCGAACTCTTCAACGCGGCCTCGCCCATAACCGAACAGGGCCCCACTGCGGACTGGCTGACGTTTTACGTTGACACTACACCTGACGTGCGGTGTGACGCTGCAGCTCATCCCTCTGAACGGGTGTCGCAGACAAGTCCAGTCGCTTATGCTCCGTTCTTGGACTGGACCTCTGCTTTTTATTCCAGATCACTGCTTAGTTTTTCTTTCAGCTAGGTTAGCTTCTTCACATTCCGCGATTTGTCGTCACCCTTTTCGCAGCTGGACACCTGCAAATCTCTGATAGGTCGGCTTGACCTAAACGGCCCATATAGGCTTGCATATAGATTTAACGAAAAACACAAATTATTCAAAAAATAATGTCTTATAAGTATGAAGTCTGTGGGATATAATCAAATGAGAAGTCCTACCAGGCACAAAACGTGACACTACAGGAAAACCCGACATACTATATTAAATGTCATCAACCTCGAGATAGCTAGAAGCCGTTTTCATGACAGGTCAAAGTGACATTACAACAGCTGTAGCAGCAACATCATCAGCAGGCAGCTGCAATATCTACAGAATGCAAGGGGCCGTTAGCCTAAATTGAAGCTGAAAACATTAATCTTACCAGCATATGAGCTGCTTAAGGGAGAAGTAGCAGATGCAGCTTTAGCTACGGGGGCCTGTTTTTTGTAGCGAGTCTTGAAAAGTGTGCCTTTCCAGCATTTTCCTTTGGAATCTGCACATAGCTGTTTTAGTAATTATAATCTTTTCCGCTCACTCACTCACTCACTCACTCACTCACTCACTCACTCACTCACTCACTCACTCACTCACTCACTCACTCACTCACTCACTCAAATGCGAGGGAATCTGGAAAACTGTGAAAAAAAACGCGTCCTGTGCTCTGTGAGTTTTGTAGAAAATTTGTTGAAATGCAAACAAAGACTGAGTTGATTGCAAACTCGAATTCTCTTTCAAAGGTATTTCTCTCTAGCCTTCTCGCTTTTGCTGTTTATCATGGATTGCTGTGATGTTCTACCCGTAAACAATTCTCAGCACCAAAAATTAATTCATTTTTCGTGGGTAGACGTCTGTGGCCATTCCACAGCCCCAGTGCAGATGGCGAGGTCTCAGACCGGAAATACGTACTCTCTTTACTTCTCGCGGATCTGATGGGCATGTCTACGTAATTGATTTTAATGCTTAGTTTTAAATTAAAAACGAGAAGCCATACGGTTACAGGAGACCGTGTTAATACCACCAGCAGACCCATCCCACTTTGAAGCCCACGTGTAGTAGCAATCAAAACAAGTTTAAACGCCCTCGCAAGTGTGTGTGTGTGTGAGCGCATGTTCATGCTGGAAAAAATTTGCAGGTGTTTCCATTATTAATCACTTATACGTGCTGGCGCGCGTGCATGCATACATGCACTTGTGTAAACTGTTTGGTTGAGGCATAAATTTTCGTACGGGGCAGAGAAAAACAAAAACCTGACCATCATCTTTCGTCCGGTTTTGATGGGAAACCTAAGCCACGTGCAGGTGCACGGCGGAAGGCAGGACCTCGAGGCAGCTGGCCTGGCGGCTCTCGTGAAAGATGAGCCCCGAGGCTGGTGTGACGTTAGCAGCGAGAGGTCAGCAAACGACCTTTATCATCAGCGACAACATGTGGCAGGTTTCAGTGCGCATGAAAGACCTTTTGTTTGCAAGGGAAGCAGCATGTTAAAGTGCAGGATGTGGAGGGGAGGTGGAGGGGAGACGAGCGCAAACACACAAAAGTACTCATGTACGCATGCATGTGTACAAATCCAGTCAGATGTGTGAACATGATGCCGACTGCAATTCGAACTCTCGCCACATGAAACGTAAAACAGCAATCGAACTTACTGCCGGGCTTTCGTAAAGCCTTGCCAATTTAGACTTCGCAGCAGAAAAAGGCAATTTCGCGTTGGTGCACATGCTAACCAGGTCAAAGTAGCCAGGGTCAAATATACTTCTACAAAATCACGTGAAATTCCATTCTTTTCATCAAAATCCGCTCCCAACCGTTCCACCCTCCCACCCCACGACACAAAAATGCCGTTTCCTTAACGAGTATATACTTTTTAACACTACCGGAACATTTTAGGATTACAAACGTTTATACGCGGGTCGACTATATGAAAACAAAAATCTCAACCAAGAAATTTCGAAAACAAAAATTTTGAAAAAAAACCCATTGAGGAGAACCATTTAACTCCGTGAGGAGAACCAGCCCACGATTTGCAACAAAAATTTCATCCAGTTGCGGTGAAGAGTGCCAGCCTACAACTTCTCTGTGAAACTAGGAAAAGCTGTTTCTGCAGTTATCTGATCCTGGATTGAGCGAAATAATGTGAAGGCAGCCAGATTCTATACTGACCACTGTTTACATTCGACTTGAAACTAATCCTAGGGGAAAGACGACGCCATGCGAATATACTAGCGCTCGTCTCGCGATCCAAGGGAAGCAACTCTCGGTTGAGTCCTGATTGCTAAAGCATTCTCATAGTTTGCTGTTGATCTCCTAGTACAAGATGCACAAGAGTGTCACAAAGATTAATAAGTTAACGTTAGAATTATGCAGTTGAAGACGGATGTTTAACTGTGCTTTGTGCTAACATACTTCTTTGTACTGACGTGTGAAAGTTGATGAAGACGAAACATTAGAACACGGTTAAGTGGGGTCACACGGCTCGACTAACTCAGATGAAAGCAGTCACAAGAAACAAGACAATCCGTTTCATTGCAACAACACATGTGAAAAAAATGGATCACATGTTCATTGCACTCATGTCTGCGCTGAAATCCTGGGGAGGAGACAATTTTTTGAAGAGAAATTCTTCGTCCAAATCCTCGAGATTGCTTTTTAATGCAAGTGGTTCGATTAGTTTTAACGACTGCTTTTATCCTCCTTAGTCGAGCGGTATAAACCTTCCATTACACGTTGAAGAAGGCTCGTGTTAAATGCTTTTTTTCTTTGTACAGTAAAGACGGGTTACTGTTGTATACATTGTAAATAGGCTAATCTGAAATGAACAGTTTTCATCCTTATGCTCTTTGGTGTAAGCTGAGTGTCTTAATTTTATTTGACATAAGGCTGATGATAAGATAGTCGTGTGTTTGATATTTATTTGATGTTTTCACTCAATACATCCGTTTTGACCAGTTAGGGTGTAGGTTTAGAGAACCCCTTAAGGGATTTTGTTGAGAGTAGGGGATCAGGTTATGGTTACGATTAAGGAGGGGTGGGGAGTAGAATGTAGGACTGGGGCTGGAGCAGATGTAGAGGAGCGGGGTTAAATTGTGTCGTCGTTGTCTTATTTGTTCCATGCACAGACAACGCCGCTGTGACTGGTCCATGGCAAGGGAGGCAAGCATGACTGTGCGCGATGTGACAGGGAGATAACAGTAGCTCCAGATGGAGAGGTGCTACTGAGTGCTCAGTGGATACTGAGGGTGCCATGCACAT
Organism: Lanistes nyassanus; assembly: GCA_004794575.1. Classification (NCBI taxonomy): domain Eukaryota; kingdom Metazoa; phylum Mollusca; class Gastropoda; order Architaenioglossa; family Ampullariidae; genus Lanistes; species Lanistes nyassanus. Next base: position 19,768 of record SMGT01009370.1, read on the forward strand.
AGAATGGCGCCATGATGTGTCAACACTACTCTAGAGAAAGCGAGACAAGCATGCATGGTGCGGGATATACAGGGCGATAATGGAATTTATTATGCTTTCACCTTTCATGTTTTTATTTTCTGTTATTGTTTGTGAGATGAGTATTGCTTTGAGAAGCGCCAGATTGAGGTCTTATTAATGTGCGAGATCTACATAAAATGCGTGTTATAGTAAAGCTCGTTCGCACCTTATTCTATTTTGGTTTTATTATTAGCTGTAAGCCCTGGGAGCGGAAGGGCTTATAGCCAGAGAACACAATAAAAAAAATATAATTCAATAAATCCAACTAATACTTATTGCAGTAAAATAATATTGATAAAAAATGGTAGAGAAAAGTGGTATACAAAAGGTAAGATAGACACTTTTTACACGGAAGTAAAATGCTAAGTACAAAGCTGTCAGCACTAGCTTAGTGAGCGGGCTGATGACACTTACTAGGGATCCTCTATGCGCACTTTGTGTACCGAGGGTTAGCTGTGTGAACACTAGCATCGTTATAAAGAAAGGGATGGCAGATCTTTTGTGGGATCTGCATTGTCCCTTTCTTTCGACCCTCTCTTTGCCACGTGTTTGGGTACGGTAAGCTCCCTTGGTGGCATGCGACTGCATACGGTTGTGTTGAGCGTTTCAAGTATTTGTTGTATTGATAAATTAAGCGCTCGCTCCTCGTTTGTTGTTTATCAGTAAAATGCTATTTAAACAGTGGTGGGGGTAGAATAAACATTTGGCTGAAGGAAGAAGCTTTTTGGGGCTGTCTTGTAGAACTGGATAACTGTGAAAAACGCATAAGGACATGTATCTCCCATTTCATTTAGGGACACAATGACTTTTTTTTCCAACCAAGGGGTATCGTTTAATGTTTATCTAAAATGCTGCACTGAAAAAATATTGGAACTTGTTCTGAATTTTAAAACTGGAGACGGACATAACAAGAACTTTGTAAAAATCAGAATTATCTAAAAGAAATGTACATATTATACATATTATTACTACAAAAAATCTTCTTGCCACATTTGTAAAAACTGATCTTTTAGGCACTATATTACTAACATGTTAAGGGAGTAAATGCAATCATATTGCGATACCAAGTTTATCAAGGTAAGAGTACACAGAGTCAAACTATGCTAACTTAGATTGAGGATTACAAGAAACCTAGGGTCTGTGTTCTCGAAAGTGTTCAAATGGCTGTAAAATGTATAAATAGTGTTCTGATAATGTTCCAAATGTGTGCCAGCAACAAGTGTTCAGTCAAGTAGGGGCATGTTAAGAACACTTAGAACTCATGTAGCACACATCTCACATACCATTTACACACAGCACATATTTTGCACCTGCTGTAACACTTTTTGTATGCAATCAGTGTTAAAAATATTAATTTAGAGTGTCAGAATTTAAGCTAAGCTTTGGCACACGTATCCAAAAGATTCAAATGGTCAGCTTTCACAGCCAAACAAGTTGTAAGGTTGTTCACAAAGGTATCCAATAATAATAACAAGTTTGCTGACAGTGAGGGAAGACTGAACTATTTTGACTAGTGTCTATAGGTGTGATGACTTGTGTCTCCTGTTTGACGAAGAAACAGATGACGAGCCCGACGAAAGAAGAGGAGGACGGGGAGGCAGAAGACGGGGACGAAGGAGGGGTTGGCTCAGGTGGTAGGGGGAGTGCTGTTCACCATGATCAGACTGACAGCAAACCAGAGAACAGAAATGACGCGAATACGTAGATTAAAGAGTCGGCGGGTTACCTGAACAGGTGAACATGTTCACAAGAATTATATGAAAATTGTTTAGATTACTTCAAATTATTCCACTGAGATGAACACGGATTTGTAAAATACGCAGTTCTTGTTCACATCCATAATCACTGGTACTCACAGTTATATACCTATCTCTCGCTTACCAATCTATATATGAATAAGTAATAATGTCTACAGTAATACAGTTTTGGTTGGCGTGCAGCTGGCCTCTTCTCGCTGTCCCGGGGTCCTTAAGGTATAGATCTGGTGATTGCCTTTCTATAATCTTTGCGTTATCGCAGAGGAAGGCCACTATCTCAAAGAGGTCCTCGGTCTTGGTAGATCACAACAATGTAGGCGAGCTACACAGCCATTAGCCATCCACAGGATGCGATGCACTTGTACCACGATACACTTGTAAATGGGATGGTCTTGTACCACGATAAACTTGTAAATACGATGCCCTTGTACCACAAAAACTTGTAAATGGGATGCTCTTGTACCACGATACACTTGTAAATACGATGCACTGGTAAACACGTTGCGCTTGGAAAATCAGGAATGTCCTGAACCGCAACACAGTTCACAGTACTGCTTATTCACGTTATCAGGTGTCTGTGGAGTCTGGTCGGGTCTGGATCAGGTCGGATCGGGTCGGGTCGGGTCTGGTTGGATCGGGTCGGGTCGGGCCTGTTTTGGTTTGGTCTGGTCTGGTCTGGTCTTTCTTTGCGAGAGGTCTGTTCGCGCCCGGCCAAGTCATAAAATTTGTCAATCTAGCAGCTGCCATGCCAGACACCTGGCACTATAGGCACTGTTATCAAACCATGCTTATTTCTTCAGGTGAAGTCTGTTTATAAATGTTGTGGTATTGCTCTGTCGTGCGTCTAGGGGTATTGCTTTTGTGTGCTCTGAATAGTCTGCTCGTTAACCAGAACTACGACAGCATAAACACGTGCCAAGAAGGGGGAAACTAACAATGTGAACGCTCTCTGATTTTTGTGTAAATCTCCTAAAGGTTCCCGTTCAAGCCCCCACCCCCACACAGACTGATATGAAATAGTAACCCTTACAGAATGATATGAAGTGGTAACCCTTACAGACTGATATGAAATCCGAACCCTTACAGACTGATACGAAATACTAACCCTTACTGCAAACATCATTAACTGATGGCAGCAGTCCAGCAAGTTAGGAAAACATAAACCCTTAACTGAAATCATATCAAAACTCAGTCACTAACATACTTGAGTAAATAGTTATGAAAATAACGTGACAGTATTGAGACGATCTAGGTCTGCTAACTGCTGGGGAAAAGGGTCAGTGCTGGTAACATTTTAATGCCAAACGGATCCAGCTTTCCTAAAAGCTCACCATTGGACTCAGTCAAGTCACAAGCTGTAAGACGAGTCGGCTGCGGTTAGGTTTTGTTAAAGATTTAAAAGAGTAGATAAAGGACGTTCTGTTCTTGTGTTTGTGATTCTTATACCACGGAGGATAGGTATATTAGCGGACGATCAGGATTTCTGTAATCTCTTTACTTATTATTATAGTCGCCCACGTATGTATATGCTGTATACTTTGTGGTGTCGATTTGAATTCTAGGTATCCCCTCCGGGATGAAGAATAAACATTGCCTTGCCTTGATTACAAAATAGTGGAAAACAGATTATCGAGAAACGTTTCGTATAGAACAACCTTTCGGGATTTAAAAAAATTTGACTTGATTGTAGAAGATAAAGCTCTGTTTGTCATCAAATTAGCAGGTGACACAATTAATACGACCACCCAAATCAGACGACACCATCCGATGCCGTTTTAAGGACTTGCACAAAATATTGATTGGTTTATTCCGTGTTAACTTTGGTTTCCGATTCCCCCTCGCCTCTCCCTCATTTGCACGTACGTACACACGCACAAGCACACCCCCAAACATACAGCTTTAAATAATTAGTCGACGAAATTTTTGTTTCGGAAGAATCCCTGGCTGGGTGTACATACCGGTATAAAATACCGATACGGCAGTTCTTTAATAGCTGTACGGCTTTCCGTACCGGTACTCACCTCTAGTCCTGACACAGCCCATTCTTCCACAACACTGAACGTATTATAACATATAGCGAGTGCGCATGCGCAAGCGCACAGCGACAAGGGAAACGAAAGTAGAAACACAAGCGGTGTTTATTTTGGCAACGTTTCTGGCATGATGCGTTTTCATTGCACTGTCCACGGCATCCTAATCATTTGTAGTCAGTTATTCGTGAGGTATGCCTAATATATAAAATCACAAGAACAGAAACGCTCGTCAAAACATTTTGTTGTTGTTGCTGCTGCTGTTGTTGTTGTTTAGTTGGTTGTCATTCCGGCTAGCCAAGTCTATCTTTCCTTTACCTCGACTATTCTGAACTTCTGGGGCGCTATTGTTTTTGTTCTTCTTTTGTGTTTGTTTGTTGAAGAATTGATGTTTCTGTTATTCCGATTTCGTGGGGTGACAGGAAAGAAGGAGTGACAAGGAGGAAGACAGAAGAAAGGCAGAAGAAATGAAGGGGCTGTCGAAGGAAGGCAGCTAAGAAAAGGAAGAAAAAGAACGATAAAGGGAGGCAAGAACCTGACAGCGTGGGGCACGAATGGGAGGAAGTGGGAGGAGGTACAGACGAAGGGGTTACCCCAGTGACACTTCCGAAAAAAAAAATCAGCGTATGCTGTCATTTTATCTTTGCGAATTCTTACTGAATGAAAACGCATCGTTCTTGAACAGTTTGGAGGTTCTTTATTCCCCGAAAATACGCAAACAGAAACTGAAACGCCTATTTTCACTTCGTTGTGGACGAGTGGGTACCTGCATTTGTCATGCCAGCAAGATCAGCACCGAAGTTCGGAGAGATTTAGAAATGTGAGTAGCTTTTATACCCTGTATCGAATGTGCAGTAGTACTCCACGATTAAATCACTGTCGCGTTTTCTCGACTATCGTGTCTTTTTTGAACCTGAAGTCTGATATGGGATGACAGTCCAGGGACTTTTGAGCATGCGTATAGAGGTCGGAAGATTAAAGGGATGTAGATGGGTGTAGGGATGGGGACGATAGAAGACATCCAGATTTGTTATTTGTTTTTTTCTCCTTCTTCGTAATGCAGCTGTGGTACCCAGATATATTCAGCGTAGGGTTAACAATAACACATAACTCTGGTCTATGCGCAATGTCATATCAATAGATTTTACCAGGCCTACTGATTTATGTAAAAGTCTTGGTAAATTCTCCGCTTCCTCTCTCTTTCATGTGTGTGTGTGCGTGAGAGAGAGAGAGAGGGTATGTGTGTGTGCATGCGTATGTGTGTGTGTGAGAGAGAGAGAGAGAGAGTGTGTGTGTGTGTGGGGGGGGGGGGTTAAATAAGTGCGAGGATAATAAGAATAGTTTCATTATTTCAAAAACTTTGGCGTTTTAACGTAAATATACTTGTATCTGGGTTTCTATGCAAGTGGTTCATGACATCTCAATCAAAATTAAAGTTTATTTAAAATGCTAGCTCCTTCAAAGCTTGTATTTGACTGTTAGTAACTTCTATGTTTTGTATAGTTCACTTCTGTTGGAAAATTTCCTGAGGGTGATGGGAACTAACAGAATCTCCTCTAGTTCACCATCTTGTCTGCATCGTGAAGAAAAAAAATCATGTCGAACCCATTTGAGAATTCCATGTGTGAAAAAAAGCAACTTTTTGAAAGATAAATAATTTAAAGAGACAGTGGTTTCACCTCTCAGTGATTTCGCACCATGAGGGGATGGGGTCCTATTATTAAGCTACACACTGAAAGAAGCACCAGACTGACAGCTGCAGCAAGATGGCCAGTACCAAGGAAAGTTAATGTGCGATAAGATGACCGAAGTCTGCGCAATGTTTAAGGTATATCCTTGGTCACTCCTGCATTCGAACTTGAAACCTTCTACAAACTAGTCCCCAGTTATACCCACAGAGCTATTCAAACCCCCAAAGTCAACTTATTCTACTCTTGGGTACTTTTTAGTACGGCAGGCTGGCAGTTCGCCAGTAAGCTGCAAAGGAAAAAAAGATCAGTTAGCAAACAGTCCGAGGTCAGAAGGATCGCAACAAGCCCACGAAGCGTGGCAGTTGACAAAAACCTGTATGTGCCTTAGGAGTCGACGCCCCGAGTTCATTTGCAAAATCTAGTATATAAAGCAGAACGTTTGTGGGTGGGTGTTGGGGGGGGGGGGATGTGGGGTGTTTGCTTGTTATACAAATCCGCACGCCTAATTCAATCCACACCAAATTCGGCACGCGGGCTCCTGTTCACCCGCAGATGACCCCCTAAAGTCATGTACACAGCGATCAGTGTGCAGGGGAGATCACCACAAAGCTAGTCTTTTTCCTTTCGTACGAAGAGTACTTTCCCTTGCCTCGCTCGACAAATTGGGGGGGGGGGGGAATTCCAGCCGCAAACTATGTGCACATCAGGACGCGGTGTGGCTTAGACAAAGTTTACGTGCTGCCACACGTGGGACTGATGTCGCAACACGGGCCTCAGTCCCACCCAGTCACATTATACTGACACCGGGCCAACCGGTCCTAGTACTGTTTCAGGTAGTGCCAGGCGTCTGGCAGGGCAGCTACTAGATTGCCAATTTTTAAGTCTGAGGTATGACTCGGCCGGGATGCGAACCACCGACCTCCCGCTTCGGAAGCGGACAGTATAGGCAGTAAAGATCTTCCAGGAAACTGCAAGGTTTTCAGTGGTGACCCCACGAAATTAGCATATTTTACGTAAGACTGTATTTTGGTTGGCTCCAGTTATTCTGCGTTTTTTTTTTCATGCTCATAAGGAACAAGCGACTGGTACTTGGGATGTGAACCTATGGCAAAAAAAAAAAAAAAATTCACCGATCAAGTTGCTATAGACACAGACGAAGTCAACGCTTCGGGACATCATTCCTTCATCAGGACGAAAAAACCCCCAACGAAACAAAGCTTATCGCCATACTGCAGCGTGTGCTCCCATATCGTTCAGATAAATAAGTTACTGTGAATTTTGTTGTTGTTTGTTTTATTCAGTCCTCATAAAGAAGTAATTCCGCGAAACTTCGTCTTACTTCCTCTGACTTCGTCTGTTTGTTTGAAATACTTGGTTCAGTAATTTAAAAAAAGTTCATTAGGATAAATAAACCCAAATCCTAATTTAACAATTTAAACAGCGAGAACAGGGCAATCTGAACAGTGAGCGGGAAGAGTTTGAAAAGACCTGGGCTGGCTTGCATGAGCGTTCGTACTGGCGCTTTCGGTCCTAAAAGTGGTCGTAAAGGCACAAGGGCCGGGTTGTATGATTAAGGCGTGTCCTGTATGAGCCGCTGTCCTGATTAATCCACCGTATTTCCATCGCTAACAGAACTGTTCGCGTCTGTAACAAAATCCCAAGTTACAAGGTTGTTCACAAAGACATACAAAAAAGTCTGCTGACAGTGCGGGAAAGAATGAACTACTTTGACTATTGTCTACAGGTTGGACGACTTGTGTCTTCAAATAATGAACTACTTTGACCATTGTCTATAGGTTGGAAGACTTGTGTCTTCAAAAAATGAACTACTTTGACTATTGTCAAAAATCCCAAAATCCCAAGTTACAAGGTTGTTCACAAAGACATACAAAAAAGTCTGCTGACAGTGCGGGAAAGAATGAACTACTTTGACTATTGTCTACAGGTTGGACGACTTGTGTCTTCAAATAATGAACTACTTTGACCATTGTCTATAGGTTGGAAGACTTGTGTCTTCAAAAAATGAACTACTTTGACTATTGTCTATAGGTTGGACGACTTGTGTCTTCAAAGAATGAACTACTTTGACTATTGTCTATAGGTTGGACGACTTGTGTCTTCAAAGAATGAACTACTTTGACTATTGTCTACAGGTTGGACGACTTGTGTCTTCAGTTTGACGAAGAAACAGACGAGCAGCCCGACGAAAGAAGAGGTGGAGGACGCGGAGAAAGGCGAGGTACGAGATCAGGAAATGGGCACAGGGGTAGAGGGCGTGCTTTGTACCAAGGTCAGACTGACAGCAGACCAGAGGGCAGAGATGACGGGAATCTATGGAGAAAAACGTCAGCGAACCATCTAAACAGGTAAGCTGTCATTTTATTATTTCATTTCATACATTTTATTTATTGATTTCCCCTTTCCATTTCCCAAACCCTTTCTTACTTTTTCAGATCAGTTTAGATGGAATGCACTTATTTCATTTACAGTATCTATCCTTGTTTCTGTTTTTCCATCAGTTTTATTACGCTCTTTTATTCATCTGATTATTTGATCTACTCTCAATACCAACATTTTTTCTGTGTTTCATAATCTCATGCCCCTGGACATGCATTTTCTATTGAGCAAGGGTAAATGTACTCATCAGATCACATGGTTCTGTTGAATATTTTCAGCTGAAGAACAGTAACAACTCTATAACTACCAATGTTTAAAGCGTCCTGTTTACCCTTTGCAAAGCAAATAATACCAGCTAGCCAGCAGTTTTTCTTTTTTACATTTTAAATCTGATTCATTTTGTTCGTTTTTGTTCAGTCCTGATGAGGGGTAATGCCCCGAAACTTGCTTTTGTCTTCGCTCTCTAGCTTGGCCCAGTTTCCAGTGCTATCGAGAACATTTTGGTATTTTTCTGTCTCTGCTAATCAAGGTTAAACAGCAAAGGCAGTAGACGTGGCTTAGACATTTTTGTGAAGATAAAGATAAAAATTCATTCATGAAAATGTTTGTATGCATCAGACAATGTATTTATTCCTGCCTCAGTGTAATTCTGGAGGTAGGGTACATCTTTGTTGATTATTTCTATTGGATTGCAATTCCTAAGTTTTGGAAATGTGTTAACAGATATTTCTTCATACCATTTAAAACACTCTTGCCCTTTTAATTGTTTAGCGAAATGACTTTGCAGTTAAATTTGATCACATTACGTGGAACATCGTCTGTTTACAAAAGTCATCAAGGTCACAATGACGGATTCTGGGGAGGACGAGGAAGAGGATCTACTGCTGGAGGAAGAGGAAGGGACAGGGGCTTTGGAGGAAGGGACAGGGGCTTTGGAGGAAGAGGACAAGAAAGAAAACGTGGCGATAGACATGGGGGCGGCGAAGAAAGGAGATATGAAAACAAGAGAGGAATTTTTTGTGACGCCAGAGGCAGAGGAGGAGCCCATGGGGCGTCCAGGCCGTTTCGAGTCAAGCATCTTCTGGAAATCACAGACCCTGCGCAAGCTGCATTGAGATTGACCAGCAAACTCTCTGAATTTAAGGAGTATGTGGACTCTGTAAGCATCGCCACAGACGAGACTTCCGACGTGCTGAGAGTACTTGCAACAGTCCTGGACTGCGACATGCACCGAGAGAGCGTCCTCAGAATTCTGGAGGTTGTTTGTAACTCGCGATTTCTAGACGCTCATTTGAGCAACATGCTGCTGCAGCTAGAGTTGTCGCACGCAGATGACCGGTTCGTTGAATCAGAACTCAGCAAGGTGCAGGAAGACGTAGAGAGGATGTGCAAGCTGATATCACACATCTGTAACAGGCTGCCGTCGCATGCGCCAAAGGGTCAGCTGCTGCTGGCATTGCTCAGCACCCAGCCTGGTGTCATGGGGATGGTGAGGGAAAACCCTCACCTGGATAAAGAGTTAAACGAGGTGGCGTCCCGTGGTCAGAAAATAATGAAAATGGCTCAAGATCCCACCGAACAGGCGGCGAGTGGCAGAAAGGGGCCTAATAAAGATGATGAAACTCCACCAGATGATTTTAGGCAATTGTCCATTTTCCCTGAAGGACAAGATCTGGAGTGGTCGGAAAAGCCATTTCTTAGGTATGATGGGTTACATTCTTTGCCTAAAGTACAGACAAATGTACCAATGACCAGGCACGCGCGCACATACGTAGGCATGACTGCGCCCACGTGCTCTAATTTATACGCATTCATGGCAATACATTTGCTGTTTGTTAATTTCCAAATGCTACTGCACCGAGAAACCTAATTCGTAGATTCAATCGCTGTCATGACAAAATAATGAAATATCAAACAAAGAGTTATTACACACCGAGCACAATGTAAGTTGCCCAGATTAGCCGTTGCATCCAGAAATGTCTGTGACAGCAGTGTAAAACTGACTACTCACTGCGTTTATCAAATTCATGGAAAAAAAGTTTTGCATTGAACTCACTTGAAATATGTCAAGTAGATATTTTGAGGAAATGCGTGTTTGTCCCATAGCCAAGCATGACAGATGAATGAGAGTATATAACAAACAACAAAACTGAACTCCACAGGGCTAACAAGACAGAAGGAGCTTACAGAGATGTCAATCATTACCTGGACGTTCAGTTCCGTCTTCTACGTGAAGACTACGTCCGGCCACTGCGTCAAGGAATCAGCGAATACCGGAGGATGAAAGAGAAAGGCGAAGCCCCGAAGAGAATCTCTGACCTCAGGTAGGCAGCGAAAGACACGGTTCGAAAATGGGTTGCGTGTTTTATTACTTTGATGATTGGCGCTTTGAGTGAGAGGAAAGGAATAAAAACCAAGCTCCAGCAATGGCGAAAGGAGTTTGGAGATGTCTTTGTACTACAAAGATCACTGACAGTGATGATAACTTATCTGCTCTATACAAACTATTTTTAATTCCTGAAAAATCTAAACGGAGCCATTGCAAGCATTCTTAGTCAATTCTTACCTAAAAAGATCTTCATGGTCATATGTATAGATGTACAGTTATTGTGCAGGTTATACCGTAATGTCAAGATCATAGGTCTTGCGTGCAAGGACAGCTTGGAGCACCGGATTCAGTTCGACAACTCTCATCTAAAGAACATCAGATGGGAGTCTTCCAAACGACTGCTGTACGGCTCTCTGGTTTGCCTGACTCGTGATGACTTCCATAGCATATACTTTGCCGTGGTGACTAACAGAGACAAGAAGGATATTGCTGAGGGGATTATTCAGGTTAGATTTCAGAGCGGTTTTCAGGACATTATGGATTCTACTGCAGGCGACATCTTTGTCATGGTAGAGACCAGGGCTTATTTTGAGGCTTACCGCCATGTTTTAGAGGGTCTTCAAGAGATGAAGAGTACCTTCCCTCTCGCGCGTTACATTGTGGAATGTAAAACAGAGATAAAGCCTCCCAGATATCTGCTTAACAATGTCGCTACTCCCAATCCGATTATTCAGTCTTCACTGAAATCGGAATCTGAAGTGGACACAGACGTCACAGCCTTAGTTACCAGACGATTGCATCCTGTTGAAAACACAACCTTTGACCAGTCACAGGTAACAACACATTTTAAACAGTGTTTTAACATTTTAACCTTTTAGGTTCAATCCTTTAAAAGCTTTGTCATAAGGAGAAAGTATTAATTATACATCTTTATCTTAATCTTTATATTTATCTTTTACACTTTGCTTGGCTAGAATGAAATGTTTCATCTCGACTCTGAAATTTCACATAAACCTCCACAGCCGACATTATCAGAGATAAATATTTATGACGCTGACGGAAAGAGGAATAGCTCTGGACGGGGGGGGGGGTCCTTACTATTATTTTTTTGTTGTTATATTACTGCGTAGTTCAGTTTCTGTGTGCCGCATTCTTGTACGTCTTGTACCTGTTTACTGGCTAGCTGTGGCTCTTGTTTATTATGTACAGTTGCGAATTCAGCATAAAACATCATAGCTGTTTGAAATGTACTTTTGATCAAGATGTCATAGCATAGAAGAAAGAGTCCTGTGTGAAATCCTGGTAAGTCTTCAAAGGGTTTTAAGAAGGGTGTCCATTTTTCTTTTCATCGCATGTGTGTGTGTGTGTGAGAAAGAGAGAGGGAATGGAGGGGGGGGGGAGAAAAAGAATTGATATTTACACAGATAATAATGTAGGCGTGTCTGCGCGCGAGAACAACATACTAATGAAAACGTAAATCTGGGAACTGATATTTCAAGAACGTCATCTAGTACTGAACCTCTCCACTATTCACTAGTTACGTATCCGACAATCTTGTCTGAGCAGTACTAGTTAAGTACATATTTCACAGGGCTGGTCATCCACTGGCCATCTTCAGAGCCTAGAGAAGTTCCATGTTTGTTAGAACTGACTACCTTCAGATCTGAGAACACATAGACACCCACTCATCTCGCGTGAACAATGAAAAAAAGGTTACCCACAACTTGTAATGGCGTCTTTTGCAAGTCTGGCTTCTGTTCTCACACTAAGAAGCGATCCAGGCTAAATCTGCTAGTCACTGATAAATGGCGTAATAGGCGTTATGGAAAGGATTTGATTTGCAAGATGACACAACTTCCCGTTAGGACTTGTAAAACAAAGACACTTGGGGGTGTCTCCGATATCCGACCCTAGTCAAATATTGTTTATGAAGACGACATAAATTCCAAATCCTACCCTAACGCTGATGATGACAACAACAACAACAACAACAACAACAACAACAACAATGTACAAGGATATAGCGACAAATCAAGACGAAGGTAGTAATGATTTCAAACAATTACATCGTTTCCTTCATCAGCTGTAAAAGATATAGTAAAAGACTAGGAAAAATGTAGCTATTCAAAGTTGCTGTTTTACTAGCTCTCACAAACAATACCCGGAAAAGGCCGGGCTAAATGTACGTTTTGTTATGTAAATGTTATGAACGCCGCTATGATTTTTTCTTAAAAAAGCAAGCATGTAGAATATTATTTGGATCGTCCATTTTTCTCTTATTGATTATCCAAAGAGATCGTCGTTGGGGAAAGGTTATAAAATGCTTAGGAGATAAACTGATAATGAGTTATTCGATAGGCTGTTTGCAAGAATGAGTATTAAAAGTTAACTGAAATAAACTAACACGGTGAAAGCAGCTGAAAAGATGTTTTGCTTCCACAGTACGATGCAGTAAAGACGGTCTTAACAAAGGAACTTGCCATCATCCAAGGTCCGCCTGGGACAGGTAAGACGTACGTTGGACTCAAGGTGGCCAAGATCCTACTGCGAAACAAACGGATCTGGACAAGTAAGGCCAATCCCAAGCCACTGCTGGTCGTGTGCTACACCAACCACGCACTGGACCAGTTCCTGGAAGGAATACTGAAAGTTTGTTCCAGGGGAATCGTTCGAGTTGGTAGTCGCAGCAAAAACAAGCTGCTTGAGGAATTCAACTTGAAGAATATGAGGTCAAAGATCAGGAGGGAGAAAAAAGTTAGTCTGGACATCCGAAACAGCATCAACGATTGTAAAAGGGAACGAAACATCTTCGGGGAGAGAATAGAACGCGTTTCGGCTTTGCTGGAAGCTACTACAAAGGGAATAGTGGGAGAGAAAGCACTGGAGGCCACAATGCTTCAGAAACATTTTAAGTCTTTGGTCTGTGGGAGCAGATATCCGTCTGGATCTCGTCCAAAGTCGGTCATGATGGAATGGCTTACAGAAAGCATGCTGGCTGATGCCGAGGACGAGAGAGGAGCCATGGGTAATTATGGATACCTCGAACGAGCAGTGACACAGAAAATTTTAGAAGGTACAGACGAGAAACATCAGCCGAGTATTGAAGCCACCCAACTTTCTTCCCTCCATCCAAAAGTTAGAGCCCAGATGTATAGGTAAGTCAAATAACATGATCCCCGATCACCAATCTGTTATTTGCATTTGTAAATGTAAAAAAAAACCTGTTCTACAAAAGTACCCAGTCATTAAGGTTGAACACAAACGAAATAATGATTAACAAATAGCAATATAAACAATAACATTGAAAAGCAATGTTTAGAAGACTGTACCTAATTAGAAATAATAGTCTAGATTTTCTTCAAGGAGAAAAGGACTAAAGACCACGATTGCTTTGTTTCTTAGGTTCTGGTTAGCTAAGGTACAGGCCAAGATTGAACAAGATATCTCAAGGACAAAAGACACCAAAACAAGGGAGCAACTTTCAGCATGGCGCGTCAAGTCCACCCAGGAAATATTGCCTGACACTTTGCTGAAGACAGTCATGGACAGCACAGTGTACTCAGCTATCGCTCGTTCATGCACACAGTCCGGTGGGCAGCATACGGACTGCTGTGTAAAGTCCTGGCTGGGATTTTCTCAACACACGAAGGCAATGCAGGTAAGATAGTTCATCAGTCTTAAGAATTAATAACAGTGCGTGGTAAATGACATGAAACAGAATGTCATGAAAAATAATAGTGACCAAGAAACGCAAGAGCTGCATAAAAAGAAAAAGGAAAGACAGAAAAAGAAGAAAAGCGGGAAATAACAAAGGAGCTTACAAGGAACAAGGAACGGTTCACAAGATGGCATATTCCAGCTTAAGAATGCCCTGCACACTACTGTTTTCTAACTCGGTCGCAAATACTTAAAAGGCGGATTCAAATTATAGTGATCTTATTCGGCGAGTTGGTGATTGTGGTATGATGATGCTGGCCGTATTGTCGCCACTTTTGTGTATATTATTTGAACTTTTTCTGCATGCGCCCAAATGGCAAAGAACCAAAAAAAATTAATTTAAAAAATAAAAATAGCTGATCATATGCTTACAGAGCCAGGTACTATCTCCATTGTTCGAGACAATGTAAATATGGTTGGGTCTACTTTGTTCTCTCAAGCATTTATCATAGCCCCTGAACTTTCATACAGGGTGGTGCTAAGCAGGTTTACACATTGTTAGTTTTGTAAGTGTTGTGTCCCCAGTCAACATTGACACATTCTTGGAATCTTTCATCCACACTGGGACACAGTAATGCATCACTATCCTGTGAAAAAAAGACATTAAACCTGTTTAACGTAACTTTTGCACACACCCTGTAGTTCCAGTTTATGTAGGAACCTTTGGTGTGCATCAGGATCTTATGGACCAACTGCTGGAGGAGGATGAAGATGATGATGCCGACGAGAAGAAGCTGCACGCCGAGGAGGAGGAGGAGGCCGCCGAGTATCTGCAGAGAGAGCGGAAGCTGGATGATGATGATGATGACGACGACGACGAGATTGCCAAGCAGTCCAAGTACACCGTGAAAGACGCCATCTCGGATCTGGGCATAGTCACGACTTCCACTAAACACAGGTAAGTTAAAACTGACGGAGTGACTGGCTGCCTGGCTATGTCCCTCCCTCCCTCCCTCACGCAAATCAGTTTCTGGTGCTGAATGGCTGATGTAACTATACTGTAACGCTTTTCTTGCAGACGACGGTATTGCAAAACGAAGAAATAATACCAAAGATTATATCCTGCTACTGAGAAGAACAGCTCTTATAGAACTCTCTGTTCAAATAGTCTTATTGTTAGAAATAACTGCACGGTTGTTGGTCATATATCTATTTGTCATTCCGCATAAAGAGGCAGAGTAATTTGTATAAGGCAACTCCTGTGAAAGGAAAGTTATCCCGCATGACAAGCGGAAGGATGGCCGCAAAATGCACAGTCATTTCCCCTAACAGTTAGACTATTAATAAAGAACAAATGAGGACCGAGCGCTTAAATTATCGAAAGATAACTCCAACAAGGTACTGGCAGCGCTCAACATAACCGTATGCAGACGCATGTGACCAAGGGAGCTTACCGTACCCAAACACGTGGCAAAGAGAGGGCCAAAAGAAAGGAACGTGGCAGACAGACTATTGTTAATGAAGCTGCCCATCTTAGTAAGTAGTATATAATCTTTGAAAATACTTCGCAAGGAAATGTTATACGCAAATTCTGATGTTCACATCCAGCCAATTATTTATTTGCTGATGTACTTATTTCGGTAATAAAACTGATTAGAACCTCTTGGTATTAGCGGTGAAGCCATGAGCGACTGGCAAATGCCGCACTCCCAAGTGAAACGACAGTCCAGACGACTCCAGCATCTTCTGAAGACCTCACAAGCCATGCCAGAAAAGGAAGCTTCAGCCATACTCAACGTCTGGAACCAACGTCTGACGGTCAAAGACAGATTGCGGCTGTACCTGCACTGGCTGCAGAGATACCAAATGTCTTTAAAGAAGTCTATTAAGGCAGATGCTGAAGTGTATGAACGTGAGTCGGCGCGACTGCTTGAATTGAAACTGGCCGAGGACTGGGACATCATGCGCAGTACGGAAGTTATTGGCATGACAACCACAGGAGCTGCTCGGTATCGCAAGGTGCTGAGAAACATTGCCTGCCCCATCGTCCTGCTCGAAGAGGCTGCTGAGGTGAGCATGCAGCAAATATGAACGATTAAAATTCTAGTCAGTGTCATGACCAAAAAAGAGATATTTTGCCTGAAGACCGTTAAGAGTCCGGAAGGCGAGCAGTCACCACCTACGAGAATCTGTTCTATCGAAGCACGATCGAAGGTACGTGGCCGGGCACCGCAGTTTTCTTCCATGGGGACAAGGCAGATAACTCTTTCCCAACGTTTAAAATTGGGACGAGGAAGCTTGAGGAAGAGTTAAAACGGATAAAACGCTGAGATCCTGATACAGAGCGAAGTGTAGTCAGCTGGTTTGGGTTTGTGGGTGCTCGCCCTTCTGCTGTTTTCGAAAACATTTTAGTAGAATGTTTACTTTTGTAACAACAGAGCATCGGAGTCAAATTTAAAAGACAAAGCAGACAAGGTCGACGTTTCTCGGCATTATCCCTTCAACATAAATGACAAGAAAACCAAAGTGCAAAGAAAGAATTATATTTTACCACTATTTTCATGCCAAGTAGCAGTCACTTTGTTCTTACTGTGTACTTTCAAACTGCCATGGTTTGGAAAATACAAAATCTTTTGCCAATAACGAGTTCAAGTTTGTTATTTGAACAGCAGTTTGCCCGCTGTTTAAGCTTTTGCGACTGGCAACGCACCAATATTATGTTTGGCAAACTAGGACGCATTTTTTTCGGGTTAGAAAGACGTTAAATCCCCGACTCAGGCTTTGTGTTTGGTAACAGTGTAACTTTGCGCCACCTGACGGGGGGATTATGCACGCAGGTTCTGGAAGCCCACGTGGTGACGATGCTAAACGAGTCGTGTCAACATCTGATCCTGATCGGAGACCATCAACAGCTGCGACCTTCGCCCACGGTGTACGAACTGAGTAAGGACTACCACCTGGACATCTCGCTGTTCGAGCGCCTGGTGAAGAACAACCTGCACCACATCACGCTGGCCTTACAGCACCGCATGCGGCCAGAGATCGCCAACCTCGTGCGTCACGTGTACCCTGACTTGAAAGATCACGAGACGACCACCGGCAGGGAACACGTGCGAGGAGTGAAACACGATGTGTTTTTGGTGTACCACGAGGTAATATGACAATACAGATAAACATTATGTACATATGCTTACAACTTACCCTGTTAGGAGATGCTGAACGGAGAATCATCATCATCCACCCATCGTCGTCGTCGTCCGTCCGTCCGTCCGTCCGTCCGTCGTCGTATTGCCGCTGACATTTTTTTCATGAACTGCATATTATAAAGATAAAACTTTGAACTTCATGCACATCTACTTACATAGCTTTTTTGTTGTCCTTATATTTTCTAGAAACAGATCCACACACTCTCACCTTTTGTACGGTTTGTGTGATTAGTAATAAACAGAATTTTTGCAAGGTAGAAATTTAGATCGTTGTCCAGGACTGGACTCTGTTTCCACTAAAGGCAGTCTGTCAAAAACAAGATGTAAATGGTTTTGATATCTAGCTGTTGTGCATAATATGTCGTACATAGACCTCTGTACGCGGTCAAAATGTCTTCTCAAGATCGCCGAGACCCAGGAGACGGAAACGAGCAGCAAAGTGAATGAACACGAAGCGGACTTCTGTCTGAGTCTGTGCCGCTATCTGCTGCAGCAGGGCTACACAACAAGTCAGATTACTCTACTGACAGCCTACTCTGGGCAGGTCTTTGCTTTGAGGTCACGCATGAAGGAGGACGCGGAATTCTTTAAGGGTCAGTTTTGCAGCTCTCCTATTTCATCTTTGATCACTTAAGCTGTAATTTTCGGGGGCAGGCTAAGCTGAGCTGTTGGAGTGGAGATGATCGGAAGGTACAGAACATACACTGACATGGGAGTCCAACTGCAGCAGCCCCTGTAGACTGTAATTACCTATCTGCAGGTTACATTACATGAAATCGAGGCAGACACACGGGGAAATGGAGAGTGGACTAAATGATATTTTTGGGACCCCAAAACACTGTCAAAGGAAGACGGATAGATGTATCGTTTTCTTCCTTCTAATCAAGAGATTGTATTTCCTGCATAGGACTGCGGGTGACGGCTGTTGACAACTATCAGGGTGAGGAGAACGACATCATAGTCCTATCACTCGTTCGCAGCAACGAGGATGGAAACGTGGGGTTCCTAAGGACAGACAACCGTGTCTGTGTTGCGCTGTCGCGTGCCAGAAATGGCCTGTACGCCATCGGCAATTTCAGGTAGGTCGCATGCTGGAAAAATCTCTCGCTGAAAGTTTTCTTTGTCTTTGGATAAAGCTTTAGGCAGGCATAGCAAACTTCTGCTGTAAGAAACACAAGCGTGGAAGTAGGTAAAATCTGTCTTTTCTTGTTTGTCTGTCCCTGTCTTTGTTTCCTCCTCCTCCACTGTACGTCTTGAGAACGACTTTCAGCAGTCTTCTTACTAGTCACGGGTCCACGATTGATCCAGAGGGAACAGTTCCTTCCAGTCCTTCCGTAGAAATGTATAATAATACTAACTGTGGTACTGTACTTTATATTTTTCGCCTTGTCTAGTACTTTATGTTTTTCCCCTGGTCCACGGGAAAAGATGCCGGGGCAGCGTGCCTTGATCACGTGAAAAGTATACAGAATCGGATTGGTAGAAGGACTCTTCCACCAAAAAGGTTAAGAAAAAAAATTAGTACACTGGTGGAATTTGGCGGCAAAGTAAGGCTAAAATCGCTCGATCTTGTCCACTATAGGTGTCGCTTTTTGGTGGTCGATATTTCAGCGCGTGTAAAATTAGATTCAGAAGGCGGGGGAAAACGCGAGGTCAAGCTTAGTGCATTCAGAATTGGCGGGAAAGCAAGATTCAGGACATGCGCGCATACATTTGCGCTGACTGGGCAAAGAATTCAAATCCTACATATTATTATTGAATAAAGATGTGTTTGGTTGTTTGTTGGGGGTGGTAAAATGTCACGAATTTCTAGCGTGCATTGAAGGTTTTAATCTAGTGGTGTTGTTGGAGTTCCATGAATGGCATGTTCCAACATTGTATTGGTCCCAATGGTGCGCGAGTGACGTAACTTCGACATGTCAGGAAATCAGCGGAGAGGGGTGTTTTCCTGACATCCTTTCTCTTTTATTCTTTCAGTCTTAGCTTTTTGTCTTTCTACCTTTCTCATTTTCAAGTTTTTTCTCCTTCCTTCGTTGTTTCTACAATGTCGTGGATTTGCTTTTTCTATTCTATTTGTTTTTAAGCAAAGGACAACTCAGCTTTTAACTCACTGCACAAATCGAATCTGCCCTGTAGCCCTTTATCTGGTAATATAACTGTAACCTTAAACATCTGGGTTATTAATATAATTCTCCAGCTCGAGTTTGCTTGTAGGATGCTGGCAGACAGTAGCAATCTTTGGAAGAAGATTGTCAAGACTGCTGAAGACAGCCAACAGTTTGGTGACGGCTTGATGCTTCGATGCGAAAACCATCCCGAGACTGAAACGAAGGCATCTTGCAAAGACGTAAGAAAACGTCATATCCCGAGTTAATCTATTCCCTTGTTATAGATGAACCCCTTCCTGTTGTCATAAGTAAACCTAGCTCTACTTCATAAATAAACCTAGTCTAATCTCACCCTGTATACTTTTGTCGTCAGGACCAGAATATACCTTAACGTAGGTTGTAAGTACAGTACAGCTCTAGCCACTGTTCCACATGTTGCAGGATTTCAAAAACGTACCAGAAGGTGGATGTCAGAAACTCTGCAACTTCAAGCTGTTCTGTGGTCACGGATGCAACAGAATGTGTCACGGATACGACAAAGACCACACAGAATACAAGTAAGATATGTGTATGAACTCAGCAGGATGTCCGGAAAGAGTGCAGAATGTCCACAGAAGAGGTAACTGTGCAGAATGTTTACATCTGAGTTTGAAGATCTACAAAACTTAGTGTTTGAACACTACGCATTGAAAGGTAACAAACAACTTTTTAAGATATAACTGTGGAGCATCCACAAGCTCCACGAAATTCACGCAGCTACACAGTCCATACGTTGACGGCACACGGAGGATGTCCGATAACCCAAATTGGGACGAAAGAAAATCTAAATATCTCCAGTACGCCTCCTATAGTTCGATGCACGAACGATTTCGAAAGGTCTACAGCATTTGAGATTTTTGGAGTCCCCTTTTTGAGTAGAAATTGACGATAATTTTGCACTAGGTCTAGACGGAGAAAGACATTGGCACATTGTAAATAATAATATAGAAATGTTGTCATCTTATCTTAAGGGTGTATATTTCATTTTCAGGTGCATGGAGAAATGCGTTCATATCCTTTGTTCCGACGGACACCAGTGTCCAAAGAGATGTTACGAGCCGTGTGGAGAGTGCATGGTCAAAGTGGAGAAAGAGATCCCAATGTGCAAGCATAAAGCTGTCATGCAGTGTCACATAGACCCTCACGAGTGGATATGTTCAAGTCGATGCGAGGGACGTCTGGACAAGTGCGGTCACCAGTGCACGGGAAAGTGTGGGGAATGCAGGAAGAGGCACGTCACTCGTTGTCCGGAACAGGTGATACTGTGGAACTTCCTGTGCGTCTTACAGACTGAGCTAGGTGTTAATCACCCGTACGCCAGCATAACACCCAGCCATTGATAACTTCTTCCCCTCTTCCCTCCCCTTCCTTTCTTCTTTTTCTTCCCTCTTCTTTATATCTGCTTGTCAGCCATCAGTACAGGCTGTCTATGCTGCTCAACAGCTCAACGAAAATTCATTGTTTCAGCATAGAAAGAGATAATATAGACCTCAATATTTATTTTTTTTATTAATTTCACTTTTCGAGTACATTCCTACAAATATCGGGTGCCATTAAAGCTAAAAGCTTATGAACTGGTTACCACATAAAAACAATAATAATACACAATAGGATAACACAATAAAGTTCATGACAACAGATGAAGGATAAAGGGAAACAAATGTACAGATGAACATCCTGCTTTTTTAAGCTCAACCAGTGTTAGGCAGAAGTAAATGGAAGGAAAGGGGTGGAAGGTGTGGAGGTTCAGGTAGAGTAGAGTGTGATATGGGCTATTCGTTTTGGACAGTGGTCGATAACATTGGAAAAGGCTCTGAGAACGGGGTAATGAGACTCAAGGGTGAGCGGAATATAAGTACCGACGAACTTTTAGATGCAGTTTGTTGTGTAGGCTACTGAGAGTTTTTTTTTAGTTGGTTTTTCGCCGAATCCATATAAACTGAGGAAACGCTGTGAGGTATGTTTTAGATTCCTTTATAAATTGGTGGACGCTTAAAAACACATCACTATTCACAGAATTAGGCAGACTTGGGTTTCCTTGCAGTAGTAGATCGACATGCATGAGAGTGGGCGGGGGTAGGCAAATAGTAAAAAGAGTATCTTTTCGAATGTCGTTGTAGTGAGGGCAGTTTAGTAAGTAGTGTTGGGCTGTTTCTTTTTCACAGCCGCACGCACGAGACGGATTGTCAGTCAGGTGTCTGTTGAACAGATCCCAATTTAAGTTACTCATTCCGAGCCTCAATCTACAGTGGGTAATCTGGGCACTTCGATCTCCAACATAATAGTAAGCCGGAACTAAATACTGGAATAGGTTTATGAAACTTTTAAATTCTGATATTGGTTGAGTTGTCTGGGCATGCTGAGGAAGGGAATTCCAGTCGGCTGTTGTTTGTGGTATAAACGAATTCTTAAAAATCTCAGTTTTGGCAAGGGGATGCATCTTTCGTATGGTCTACGCCAATATTTATAATTCTCGGAGCAGACGTGATGTTGCTTTATTTCAGGCAATTCTTTAACTCCCTTCATATAAAGATTCGTTTACCAAGGGATTTTTGTTTTTGTTTTACATCCTTAGGTTGAACGTTTGTGGCCGTGCGGACACCTGACGAAAGCACCTTGTCACGTTACCCCCAACGATTGGCCTTGTCGTCGACCCTGTGAGGTCATGCTGAGCTGCGGTCACATGTGCCAGGGCACGTGTGGGGAATGTCTGGGAGGACGTGTGCACAAAGCTTGCGGGATACCTTGCGGCAAGCTTCTCCCAGGGTGCGGTCACAAGTGTAGCTTGGCGTGCGGCACCCAGTGTCTGCCGTGCAGAATGGCGGCTTGCCGCACAGAATGTGAACACAGCAGGTGCAGCCTGGTCTGCGGTGAGCCGTGCAAGCCGTGCGACATGCCGTGTCCGTGGAAATGCCGACACAAGCCATGCAAGTCCCTTTGCCACACTCCTTGCCAGCCTTGCGGCTTGCTCTGTCTCAGAAAGCTCAGGTGTCGTCATCGCTGCGGAGCGTTTTGTGGCGAGATGTGCCTTTGCTACAGATGCGAGAAACGCAAGTTTGTGCCTTTGGCCATCCAGGGAGTGTTGTCTGAAGAAGAAAGTAGGAAAGTCAGCCGAGCCACACGGCTGATCAAAATACCAGGTTGTAACCACATTTTCCGAGCAGACGCTCTGGATGCTTATGTGGCCACACAGCAGCTGGCTCCGGGGATCTTCCTGCAGTGCCCAGCTTGCGCGATGCCTCTGAAAGACTGGTACTGCTGGAGATATCATGGCCAACTCAGACTTCATCGACGGGGACAGGAAATAGCCAAAATAACGTTGAAAGCTTCAGCCTTTGTTTCACAGGAGCGCCAGGAAAAAGTTCTCAAGTCGATGAACCTGCTCGAACACATTGCGCTGCAGCGATACAGATTTGCCTTGGGTAAATCACAAACAGTGATCGCAAATGAAAGGTTGGATGTCAACAAGTGTTTTGCTCTGACCAATCAGATTAAGCTGGCCAAGGTGTTTGAGATGCTAAAGACGTTCATCACCACGTTACCATTTGCTCGGCTGAAAGAAAGGTGTGGATCACGTAATGAAATTCGATAGTGTTTACTGATTTGACAGACACTTTCGATTAAGAAAATATTTTATTAATCAATGCTTATTTCAGAAGACGTTGATTTCAAATGTCTTTATGAGATTTTGATTTATGAGATTTATGAGATTATGAGATTCTGCTGGCGTTGTTTTGCTGAAAACTAGCACAGTAAGATTATCCTATAGAAGTAAAATGTGCCAGCTTTTCTCGTTTAAGTGGTTGTTTGAAAAGTTATGCCAGACCCCAGCCCTCACGGAATAGTCTATTCGAATCCAACAAACTGTAGATTAAGACCAATTTGCAATTTCTACTTTTTGTGCTTTTTTTTTGCCTTGGTGGAGCGGGGAAGCAATAAGTACACAAAGAAAGACAGTAGGTTCAACATAATCCTCCCTCCCCCCCCAACTCCAATCTTTGATATAAGCTTTTTCTCAGCGTTATTAATGACTTCGAACGAAAATGGATTGGTATTTCTTCATCAAGAAGCTTCACCAGCGTTACTTATTTTAGGATATCTCTGTTCTCCCAGGGCATGCGTCAGTGATCTTCGGGAAGAAATAGAAGCACTGGCCAGAGCTGTGCTGTCACCTGTGGAAAGAATAAGCGACCAGCGCTGTCAGGAAATGACGTCAGAAGCACGGCGACTGACCTACTTAGCATTTCTATTATGCGCCAGAGGACTAGTTGGTTCTGATGACTCTGGTTCGGACAGCTTATCATCCTTGCAGGAGCAAGCAGATCAGCTTGTCCCAACCCTGAAAACAGCTAAAGGAAGGAACACCCCAGCACCAGAATGTGAACGCATTATTAACGCGATCGGAGCAATATTCAGCAATTATAAGAGGGAGGCTTCAAATAATTTGGCCATACTTGATGCACCGGTGGAAATGGTGAGTAATGTTTACAAAAAATATACTGAACTGAAATGCTGTGTTGGTGTCGATATTACGTAGTACGATAGCTGTAAAATAATTTTATTATCAAACCTTATATTGAATTGTGCAACACGCACAGAACAGGACTTACATTTTGTTATTTCTTGAGGCTTTTAAAGTTCTTACATGATCAGTTTGGAGAACAACACAACCTCTATTAAATTCCACATCTGTAGTGTTGATCCTGTGAAACTTGTAAAGTGATGCTATCAGTTGTACGTAAGTCTGATTATCATAGTGTTAGAAACGAATATATTTAGGAATAGAAACGTTTATTACTTTCATAATTTGAAATTTGCTTTAATCTTTTAGTGTATACGACTAAACCTTTTTTGTTATCGAGTTACTTTATTTTGCCTACACTGAAAGTGCATCAGTAGATTTCCTTTGCGTAGCGTAAATTTCTTTCAGAAACGTTTAGCTGTAAAACAGTGATACAAGTGGAAGAGGAAGTAGGAGAGGAAATGTGTAATTTCATCTCATCACTAATCCTCTTGCTGCCCCTCATAGACGTGAGCATTTTCATAGTTATTACTGCTATCCTTGTCAAATTCATTTTTTAATGTTCAGGATCTGTGTGATATTGAACAACATCCTCTATAGTAAGCACCCTCGAAGCCAAGGTTGTGTCACTACCTGCCAAGGGAAGACAACTGGATGTGCTGCGAACATGGATGATGAATATCATCAAGACGTCATTGGGACAATGATTTACACGGAAATCAATTATTTCATTTTTTCTTAACAGCGCTTCCACTGTTGGCCCTATTGACCTTGAAAAATGAACCTGACCGCAATTCCTGGTTCTTCTGTGCATGCACTAATCACAGACTAGTTGCGTTTGCGTGTACACACACACACACACACATGCCCATCGGGGTGAGGTGTTTGTATTCCTGCCTATTTTTATCTCACTCCTGCACAACATGTAACGCGCAGAGTCTTTCTCCACAGCTATAGCTTATTAACATTTATTATGCAATATTTTCCATTTGATCTCATTTTATTTGCTATAGTTTGGTTAAATCTGCTGGATTTGAAAACTAAGCAATTACAAGTGCTTTGCACGGTGTTTGTATTCCTGCCTATTTATATCTCACTCCAGCACACGTAGCGTGTAGAGTCTTTCTCCATAGCTATAGCTCAATGACTATTTATGAATTATGCGATATCTTCCATTTATTCTTATTTTATTTGCTATAGTTTGGTTAGATCTACTGGATTTGAAAACTAAGCAGTTACAAGTGCTTTGCAGTTTTATTTCGTTTGATGTTTCCAAAGCTTATTTTTTATTTCATTTTCTTATAAAGCTTTATTACTTTATTGGTTGTTTTACAGATATTCTTTTTTTTTCTCTCTCTCTCTCTGCTACTGAAAAGGAAATGGTTCTTTTGATAATATGAATGCCTCGTTGTGATTTTATTGTTAGTTCTACACTGTAAACAAGAAGGGTTCAAATTAGAACACTTATTTGATTACCGAAGCAGAAAACATTTACAGTGATCTAGAACGCTTTAGATCTGTTGGTGCCAAACTATGGTTTTAAAAAGTGTTCTCGTCTCTGCTCTCGAAAGTATTCAAGTGGCCGGAAAATGTTTCAATGGTGGTGTGATTGTGCCAACAGCAAGTGTTCAGGCAAGGACACTTAGAACACATTTTGCATACTATTTACACACGCAGCACATATTTTGCACCTGCTTTTACACTTTTACATGTAATAAGTGTTAAATATTTTTAGAGTGCAGCTGCAGTGTTTAGCTCTGTTTCTCCGTAACCTACAAGGCGCTATGTTGTGTTTGTATTTGGATCCTAGTGGTCAGCACTCAGTGAGCGGGCTGACTACATTTAACAGGGATTCTCTGTATGCACACGTTGTGTACCGAGGGCTAGCTGCGTGAAGACTAGCGTCGTTATAAAGAAAGGGATGGCAGATCTTTCTGAGGATCTGCCAAGTTCCTTTCTTTCGGCCATCTCTTTGCTACGTGTTTGGGTACAGTAAGCTCCCTTGGTCACATGCGTCTGCATACGGTTAAGCTGAGCGCTGCCAGTACCTCTTGTTGAAGTTATTTTTAAATATAAAAGAAAAACAAGTGACTGCCGCTTGGAGGATAAGCCCAGATTAAATGTAAACAAGGGAACTGTACCAAGCTAGAAAGGGACAAAGACGAAGACAATCTCTACATGTTTCGGGGCACTACCCCTTCATCAGGACGACACAAAAACGACGAAAAAACGAAAAAGAAAAAGACTTATCTGCAGTAGAAGTGGCGCGTAGGCTGCATAGCAGGAGAATGACCAGGGGACAGTGAGTAAGAAAGGTTAAAAAGAGGGGCAGCCAACTCTAACTTTTTCTCTCACCTCCTTCCCACTCTCTCTCTCTCTCACCGACGCCCCCTTATCCGCCCTGCTTTTTCTCTCTCTTTCTCTCTCCCCCGCCCACTCTCCACCCCCACCCTTCTCTACCCTTTCCTACCCACCTTGCGATTGGCTGCCCCTCTTTTTAACCTTTGTGTAAGGGGTAGTTCGCATGCATTTTGTGAAAGATATTAAGGAACACTTTATGGTTTTTCTGTGCTTACTCTTGTGTCTCTTCGCAATTGCATTAATATAAATCTTACAAGTCAGTCTCAGAAATAGTTGACACAGCTTCTTGGAGCAGTGAATTCATCTCGAAGCCATGTGAAATTCATGTCTATGCAATCAGTTTGATTTCTAGGATGAAGAAAATCGTAACACCTGTGCATATAAGACGAGATAGGACATCAGTTCTTGACTTGTGCCTTCCTTGTTTCGGGCAGGATATCAATGTAGCGGATTAAAAATAATTTTAAACAAACAGTTGGGATATTTGCTGTTTGTTTAATTTAGCAATTGTTCTGTTGCTATTTGTTGTGTCGTGGTTTTGGCTGTTTGTTGCACTTACAGCAGGCTGTTTTATATTATGCTGTTTCGCAATTTTTGGTGTAGGCAGTTTTTAAAATAATTTGTCCATTGTTTTCAACTGTATTGTTTTTTATATCAGATTTCCTGTATTTAGTGTTTAATATACTGCTGATATATTTCTTGTTGCTATTTTAATTTCGACAGGTTGTCTGGGCCGAAAAGCTGTCACACCTGCCTATTGTGTTATGTGTTGTATAAAAAATCACATAACAATCCTATGTTAGGCGATTTTTTTTAAATTGTGCAGGCTACGTGCTCGTTGTGTAGTGTGGTCTGTCCTCTGGTTTGTAAGGCTATTGTCACACAGTTTTTTTTCACGAAATTATCTGGAGCGGTTAGGTATATTATTGATGTCTTGACTCTTTGACCCCGAGGGTTTGGCTAACTTGCGACGACCTAAATGACCCGCGAGTCCGCGGTGTTGGCAGACTTACGACGAATTCCAGGTCTACTTCCGTCGTTAACAATGGCTACACGTGTTTCGTTTGTTAGGTGTGCAAAAAGTTACTATATTTGGCACCAAATAGTAAGACGTATTTAATATTTCTAACTAAAAGTATTGTTTTCATTGTGATGCTGAAGAATAGATCTTTCTAAATATGTAAAATATATTACTGTGATTGTGGTAGTTTTTAAGCGGTATTTTTTTAAAACGTGTAAATCTATGCGGCCTCTGGGGTTGCTTAGCCCTGCGGGTCCCTGAGTGGTCATCGAGTTAAGTATTTGGATTAAGATTTTTGTGTTGTTGTTGATTGGTGTATAATGATTTAGTTGTTTTTTGTTGGGGCCTCGTATGTTTTGTATGGTGTTGTTGGAGATTTTGTTCGTTGTATTTATGTTGGTTGTTGTCAGCGCCATGTTGGGGGCATTTTGAATGTACTAAGTTGTTATTTGAGGAACGGGTTCTTGCCAGGTCAAGGACCGATCTTTGACGTCTGCCGAAGGAGGACGAGACTGATGTCATTTCGGCACCCTAAGTTTGTGGCACGTATGCGTGACTTGTTGTCTCAGCGTTGCCATTCGGTAGAAGACTGCACACGCACCGCACAGGGTAAAGGTTGCGCCAACCGTGAATATCGCTACCGGTCAGCAGTGGTCACCCGCTAGGTTCATCTTGTTCTTGTTCTTGCCTCTTGCGGAATAATGTGGAGATTGTTCATGGCGCAATTTGTTTTATGTTTTGGGTTGTTTGCTTTTGTGTTGGTCTTTGTTGTAATTTGTATTAGGATATGTCGACGCCTTGGACGGCACTTCACCAGTTTAATTGCACTCAGTATTATTGTTGTATTTTGCTGTTTAATTTTAGTTTTCTTGACCGTCTTTTTGCATGCGTAGACAAAAAAATGCTTGAAACAAGAAATCACGTCATGGTGTCTTTTTGTACGGTTACATTGGGGTGCTGTGGCTACCCATAACGGTACATTTTGGTGCTTTGACTTTTCATAACGGTACAACTGGCTTCCTGTCTGAAAGAGTTTTCCGTCTAAACGTGCTCTTCTCTGCCACCTATCCAACTTCCTTCAGATCTATGCACCGTCTGTCAGTCTCCGTTCTACTACAAACCTCCTCTTTCCTATTCCGCGCATCAGCCTCTGTAACTTTGGTCCGCGATCTTTTCTGTCTTCTCCTCCTGACCTAGAACAGCCTGCATCTCTCGTTTCCCCAGCTACCTACCCTCTCGTCTAAGAAAACTTTTGCTCTCTTTCCCGTATAACACGCTTGTTCCTGTGCTGTCTGACCCTACTCGGGGTCAGCTGGAGTGTATCAGTATTTGCGTGTCTGTGTGCACATGCTGGCGAGCGTGTCCACCTTGACTTATTTATAACAGATATCGTGTCTTATAAATGGTCTTGTTACCTACACCAGGTATGTAAGAAAGCATAGCGATACAAGTTACGTCATGTTTCATGTCCGAATTTAACTGCAAGGAGAAAGAAAACTGAAACTTGATGCAATCAGTGGGAAAAGAATTGTAGTTTCTTTTTCACACAACTGTCTACGTGGAGTGTTTTCATTATCCTAGTAACAGTAACACAACATATTACCTGCACACCATCTCCCCTCGTCACCTCACGACAGTGAGGTGACAGGCGTACAAGACTACGGATCAGTAGAACAGGGCTGGTTCACTTAGAACTGTAGCCGTGAGAAGCCTGCAGACTACCAAAATCTAACATGAAAGTTGGTATAATTTTTTAACCCACCGATCCTTTTTCTTCAGGAGTAAAACAACAAAGCAAGAACAGGAACATTCCAACTTTCATTATTTCTGATTAATGCACCTCTTCCGGCAGGAGACGACTCTGGGCTAGCATTTGTAATACTTCGGACAGACCAGCAAGTGGTTCGGGGATTTACGGTGCCATACCATACCATACCATATCGCCCCGTACGCAAAACAATCGAACAGCTGACTTCTTACTGTCATTCAAGAATAAGTACCTTGAACTTCCCATGCACGAAAACCGAGTAACCTTTTCCCCCCTCGTTAGTCGCTAATAGTTAAGTTATTCGGTCGTCCCATGAGCGAATAGCTTAAACAGCGTTGTGAGGAAAAGAAAAGGTCCAATTTTTGGGACACAAATTTAGTAGTTTATATGCCTACGGGGGCCCGATGTTCAAGTCTCCTCTCTTCTTCTCAGTCAATATCTTTCACTAAACCGATGGCAATTGCTGACTCTTAAAAAATGTACAAGTAGCACACCATGCAGATACCTTTTAACTTTTTTTTTATAGAAAATCGGTAAAATCAGTATCAATTACTGTATGTAATTCAAGTACAGTAATTCATTATCGAACTCAGGCATGGTTTGGTCAGGTTTTGTTGCTTAACGTTCAGTCGCGAACGAGGTGTATAGGGCGCTGTTGCTTGAAATACTGCATCCACGACACAGGCTTCTGTTCCACCTGTCTGTGTAATGTGGCTAGGTGGGACTGAACTCGGTTGCCTCATCCACTCTGCGCATGACTGAAATATCTGTCCGAAATAGATCGGAATTTGTATAAAGACACGTAAGTAACGTTGGAACATTAGCACCTAGTGGAGAAAAAAACCGAAAGAAGAAATGAAAACGCTCTTACCCTTGTGCAAAGTCCCAGACATGAAGTATTTTCATAATGATTAGAAGGGCAGTAGGTTATTATTCTATAGACAGCTACGCTCTATAGATACACAATATAATTACAAGTAATCCAGCTTAGATTTACAGCGTTTCTTGAAACATCTATGAGTGACAAGACGCAAAACTTAATGTGCTGGCTATTCTGCCCTCTTGTCGAGTTTTCTGAATTTTTAAGTGTTGCATCGTTTTAGTTTTGGTCATGCAATATGCAACAGCACAACAAAACTACTTGACACCACGGATAGGCTTGTGTATGTCGCTTAACTCACTAAAACAAAGCATTAGTCTCTTCGTGACATCATTGGTTTGATGCCAAGAAAGTACACATTAAGACTGGATATACACGTCGGTGCTTGTGGCATGTGGAACTGGTTCTCGGTGTCATTCAAACTAACAAACAACCAGGCAGACCAACCAACATCTTTTAAACAGTCCACCAAGAAAGACGCTGAGGCAAAAGTGAAAGATTCCGCTCACCTGCGAGAACTGAGGTCTGCCGAGGATCATGACATCCTGCACAGTGAAAGGGTCATTAGCATGACAGCCACAGGGTTGCCGCGGTACCGCAAAGTCCTTAAAGCCATTGGTTGTCCTATTGCCCCGGTGGAGGTGGCTGTGGAGGCAAGCATATATGTGCGATCATCCTTTTGTCCAAGTCATTATCATACTTTTATTACCGTTTTGCTAGCAGGCAAAGAGTAAACTGATATGAAGAGACGATATTTACAAAGCTTTAAATTTATATCTGCTATCATGCATAACTGATAATTATGCTTGTGTCCTGGATTGCTTGATTTTAAAACACAAAAGCGTGCTGGAAATAAAGATAACAGAGGTATAATCAAGTACAGCTGAGATTAGCTTTGTAACTTCCAAAACAAATTTACTGAGACATGAAAGCTAAAACGCCTTATTAAAGGTTAAAGGCTAATTTTTTCTTGGTCATATATTTCATCACTGATTATATTCATTCTTCCCAAACATTAACATTAATACCTTAACTACTTCTTTGTTTTGCTAATTAGTGCATTCTTTAAATCAAATCCTGGCAGAAAAATCCTCTTTGGCACTTTGGAGCAGTTTATTTTTTTGTAGAAGCGGTTTCCTGTCTCGCATCTCTTCAATCCATTATTTCAATTCTTTTGGTGTCCAGATAGGTCTTATTCAGAGTGAAAATTCAAATAGAAAAACAGTGGCACAAAATGGCACAAGCAGACAAGCGATTAAGCGATTGCTGTATTAGATATACAACCAGTTGCCGCGTCGTGGTTTGGGCGGTTTGTTCGATGTACAAAAGGGTATTTTATATCATACTGTTTCGCGGTTTTAAAAGGTGGACGGTTTTTTAAATGTATCCATTGTTTTCAACTGTATTGTTTATTTATTTATTGGGTTATACGTATTTAGTGTTTAAGTCCTGCCGATGTCTTTCCTGTTGCGGCTTGAGTTCTGACAGGGATACTGGGACTCACAACTTTTATGTGTAATATACGATGCAATCTGCGAAGCATCTCTACTTATCATGAACAATTTGTGCGTGAGTGGTCTAAAAAGCGCGTGACGATTAAATCGAATGATATCGACCTCTTATTTCAAATTTCTAGTTCTGAACACAGTCCATGAGAAAAGATGGTAGAGAAAATAAGTCAAAGGAAAAAATTTAAAACATGTATTTGACTTCTCTTTTTTTTTTGGAGGGATGGGGGTGGGGGATGGTGAAAGACATTCATTTTTTTCCTGTTGACTTTTACCTTAACTTTATTTCCTTTGCTTTTTTCTCTTGACTGTTTTCTTACAATCTTGATTAGCATGGAACTGGTTTTTGCAAACTAAGAGAAAAAAAGTTTTTGACAAAGGGAACGCGGATCTATATTTGTGTGTTCAGAGCGTTTTAAGGAGGAGAATAACAAATTTAGCCACAGTACTTTCATATCTCACTCATGCATATTTTAAAATATTCTGCTGTTTAGAACCTGGTGTCGTTTGCGCGCTTATTTGTTTTTAATCTATATTACCACTACCAGTACTATTTAAATATTGTCACACTTGCACATTTACTGAATTGCCCTACAACAATGTACACCAAACATTGGTTCCCTGATTTATTGTGGGTTAATTCCCAAACGCGAGTTGGAAATTCCTATAAATACTTTCTTTTTATTTTGCCCATAGTTATAAGTGATTGACATGATTTGCGGACAGTGTCTACTATACACTGATCGATGATTTTTATTCCACCGATTTTGATCGATAGTTTAAAGCGGAATATAGATAGATCATAAGGAGAACAAACAATAATGACAAGATCATAAGGAGTGTAAATAATAATGACAATAAAATCGGAACATTTTAACAACGAAAACGAAAAATCTATCATATCAGTGCATCGTGTTTTCATTGCCGTCTTTATCGCGATCGGTGTCTTGGGCTAGACAGCAGGTGTGTTTCTTCTCACCATTCCCGGATGCTAATGTCTCAAACATATAATATAATGGATTTAAGTCTTTTCCTCCTTCTATTTCCTCATAATATGAGCAACCCGATAATGACTCGTGCGATGATTCCCATGAAATTGTAAAAAGCTACACTCTGGTCTAGACTAAACAACAGTACGCCTAGCTCGCTCCTTCTGGAGATGACGTCACTTCTGCTGTTGTGCTCCCTGCTAAGTTTTCCGCGGGGACTATCCACAAGCTACACTTCACTGGCAGGATCTCCTGGCAAAACACCCTAAACTATGATAACTCTCGCGTCACTCAATGCAGGTAAAAAGTTCTAAGATACCTACCCAAAGCGAAGGTGGGACTGAACATTACAGTTCTACACACATTGTATATTTTCACACCTTAGTGATCACAGGTAGATATAACATAATTTCATTAATCTCCTTAACAGACACTCATCCCTTCTTGCAAACACACTCACAAACCCTACTATTAGCATAAGAAAAATATAATTGCTTACACTGGCACTCCAGTTAGTCCAGTATCGTATAAAATCTTACTTGTATTAATTGTACTCGTATACAGGACCTACCAATTAACCGAGATTACTAAAACGCTCACTCCAGCTCCTTTCATCCTGATCTGCACACATTCCCCAACTCTTTCCCTAGACTGCAGACCACAGACCGAAGATTTTATTTACTTGTGAACGCAAAATATCTGTATATTAATAAATCTAAGCAGTGACAGATCATAATTCATTGATAGCGAAGTAGAGGGTTTACACCATAAATGTTAAAATTTTTGAAATTGTGTGGAAGTTTCGTATCCACAAGCCACAATTTAATTCATCTACGGCGTAGTGCTATGTATCCTGGCGTTGACGAGTTGGTGTGAAAGGGAGAGAAATTAAGTACGGCGAGTGTGTTTGTGGCTGTAAGAGCGCATGCGCATGTGGCCTTGACACCCAAAGTGAAGTGAAAATTTGTTTCGCTCAAAATTATTATACTGAAGTAATAACCTTACTACTGAAAAAATAATATACCTATCTCAAGAATACAGCAGGCCAATCAACATCGCCGCCACACCAAGATTGCGCGGGGATAAGTTGTGAGGAAGTACCTGACATGTAAAATGCGATGTTCTCCTTCCTTTTAGAAGCTAGTAAAACAGCCCAAGCGAGAGTGACGGGAGCGTAGCGCTGATAAATATTTGTACAGATTGACGAAACACTCAAGGCACTGTAGAAAACACTCTGGTGTTCACCATGGAACACACATAAACTTACTTGCACATAACATAACTCCACAATTTCGCCCTCTGCCAGACGACATGAACTTGACAGAGAAAAATATTTCCACAGGTTGATGAAACCCACCCTCAAGATACTCCAGAAAACCCTGTGGTGTTCACCGTGGAACACACAGAAACTTCCTGGTACAGCGTAACTCCACAGATCTTCTGCCACTCGCCCCTGAGGCGAATTTTCTCCACGCCTACCCCCAAAACATGCCCGACTTCTGCCCTGTCTATTTCCCCACTCCCCCCGTTCAGCTCTCATCTCTCTATCTCCTGACATCTGAACACTACTCACGCGCACTCACATAATTCTCATGAATTGAATACCCTCGCTTACTCACTTCTGCTAATATATGTGTCTGTGTGCCGTATGCGTGTTGTGTGTGGACACGCTGGCAAGTGTACGTAAGGACCCAGGGCGAGACAAACTGAGTCATGCTTCATTGCTTCATGTCTGAATTTAGCTACACGGAGAAAGAAAACTGAAACTTAACACATTTAGTGGAAGAAGAAGTGTAGTTTCTTTTGTACACGATCGTTACGTGGAGTGTTTTCATTATGCTAGTAACAGTTACTCAACAAATTATCTGCACACCACCTCCCCTCGTCACCTCGCTGTCGTGTTCCATACTCCCATCTGTCGTGAGATGACAGGACAGGAGCTGTAACCGTGAGAAGCCTGCAGACTACAAAAATCCAACATGATACTTGGTGTAATTTGTTATTTTACTCACCGATCCTTTTTCTTCAGGAGTAAAAGGGCTGGTTTCAGGGCTAGCGCACCTCTTCCGGCAGCAGACGACTCTGGGATAGCATTTGTAATACTTTTTTTCAGCTCGTTCGGACAAACTAGCTGGCAATCGTTAGCCGTCGCTATAATTCACTTCCCTGAAGGCTTCTCGTCATGACAGTTCTAAGTGGACTGGCCCGATTTTATTGGCGTGTTCTTTAGGTCTCTTACCTCATTTGATGACGTCAAGGTGGCTGAGTTAGTTTCGGGAGAGTCGCGCCTGCTGTCGGCATGGACTTCCGGTGAAGGTAGCCACTGTTTGTCTTTTTCGGTCAGAACTGCCCTGTGCAGCCTCACGCTGCACGCAAATGTTTCGGGCATTTACGGTACGATACCATACCACAGCATAAGTTTTACCCTTGTATCTAAACAAATCACCCTCCGTTCCCAATTTTCAAAATTTTTGGAGGAGGCTTGTGTTGAAGTCAACATGATAAATATTACAACGGAGTAATGACATACTGTGGAATAGTCCGACCATAAAAATAAAGACGTATTAGGATGTATGTATATATATATACATTAAACGATTGAAAGGGGACTTTACATTGGTAAAGATAGAGACGATGATAGAGAAAGGACTGAGAATACTTATATGTCCATCCTCCTTACGTCACACACTGACGTAACATTCTTTCCTTGCGCCCATATAACACATTAAAATCTTCGTAAAGTTATGGCGTAGAGAGTGGGACGAGATAGGCAAGAAACCACGAAAGAGGCGACAGACAAGACAATGAGAGAGAGAGAGAGAGAGGATTAAAACAATGGAGAGATGGATGTATACGTATGGAGCAAAATTGGAAGGAGGTAAATTCTTATTTACAAATTTCGCCCCCAACTCCCGTCCCCGATCATTGTTCAATTCTGGATGTCTAAATTGGAGCGTATTGAAAATGCTCCACCTTTCTCATACAGTAAGGCCACCATTAATATTACGTAGACCGGCCCTTTTCTATAGCCGGCTGGTTGGACAGCTGTTGCGGTAGCGAAGCGTCAGAAAACTTGAAGGTACTGTGGTCTTGTGCTAAATCTTTTATTTTACTCGATTGTATTATACTATATTTAATCGTGACACACAAGGCCTTTATGCGAGACAATCGAACAGCTAACGTATTTCTTTTATTTGAGATATTCTAGAATATGCTCCTTGATTTTCCCATGCATGAAAACCGAATATCCTATTTTCCCTCGTTATTCGGTAATTTTTAAGTTATTAGTTTGTCCCAAGTGCGAATAGAATATTCTAGTTCACCGGAACAGCGTTTTTAGAGAAAGAAAATATCCACTTTTCGGATAAAATTTAGCACAGTTTCCATGCATGTGGGCCCGGGTCATGTTCAAGTCTCCTCTCTTCTTCTCGGTCACTATTTTCGCTTAATCAAAGGCACTTGCTGAAACTGTACAGATAGCACTCCATGCAGATACCTTTCAACTTTTTTCAGGAAATTTAGAAGAAAATCGGTAAAATCAGTATCAATTACTGTATGTAATTCAACAGTAGTTCATTATCGACATCAGGCATGGTTTGGCAAGATTTTGTTGCTTAACGTTCAATTGCGAAAGAGGTATATAGGACGCTGTTGCATGAAATACTGCTGTCACAACACAGGCTTCCGTCTCACCTTTTAGTGTAATGTGACTGGGTGGGACTGATTGCTGGGACTCGTTGTTCTATCCACTCTAAGCATGACTGAAATATCTGTCTAAAATAGACGGGGATATTTATAGAGACACGTAAGGAACATTAGAACATTAGCAGCTAATGGGAAAAAGACAAATCGAAAGTAGAAACGAAAACTGTCTTGCCATTGCCTCAGACATGAAGTGTTTTCATTATGCCGAGAAGGGCAGCAAGTCTTCGTTCTGTGATATACTCAAAAAAGAAATGAACTAGTCCTTATTCACACCAGCTTCAATCTGTGACTGTCACAATCACTGCGACGAAACACAGAACCCTGCAGATCTTTAAGAATGCGAGTATAATTGTTGCTGTTGTTGTTGTTGTTGTTAATTTTGATTTCAAGAATCACTTCCCAACCCCATTACCCCACCCCCTACCCCCCTTTAGGTAAGGGGTCTTTTTATCTAGTTTTATCTTGCTTCCTCAGTTCTCATTTCTACGTGAAGGGAAATATCGACCGCAGTTGTATCAGATTATCGTCATGTAAACGAAAACAATATGGCAGAACCACTAAAAACAGACTTAGGTGATGGAGCGAGTCCGCTCTGCAAACTTTCCTCTCTCTCTCCTTCAACAGAGGCAGGCCTTTTGTCAAAGCTCTCTCCACATACTTTATTGAGCGCCGCCGCCGCTGCTGCTGCCCTACATCGTCCTTCGGCCCACGGCTCACTGCCCTTTGTCCGGTCCGTACCCCGCCTTTATCAGGTGGGGGCGGGCCGCGAAGAGGCATTGCCAGCTACAGTAGCAGCTAGCGGGTGAAAGTGCGGCGCAAAGCGCATTTTGTGTTTGTTACGCGCACAAAAGTATGGATAAAAAAAGCAAAGAATATATATATATAAGAACATTAAAATATGTGATAAATAGAGTGCGCTCTGCTCTTCCTGTTAGTGTTAAG
>SMGT01009370.1:59068-104028 GCA_004794575.1 Lanistes nyassanus
GACTAGTAATACTAGGTTGTCTTTAAAGTATCGGTATTATACTAACAGACAAAAGAAATGGGTAATATATATATATATAACACTCCTGCTTTGTAAGGTGATTCAAAATATAATGCGAAAATGGATAAATGATTAACGACTACTAAGAAAAACTATTTTGTCCAATGTCCTTCAGATTTAACATTTGTGTTTCAGGTTTGATATAGATCATCGTCCTTGCTTTTCATGGGGAGAAATTGGCCGTGAACTTATTCTAAATGAGGTTACAACTACAGGTTTAAAATTTCGCCCATGACATCTGCAAAGCCTCGAAAGTTTTTTGAGACATATATTTGGTAATTAGATATGCTTTCTGTTGAATAATCCAATGAAGTTTTCGTACTTCCTGGTAAAAGCTGGTTTTTCGGTTGTGACAGAATACAGAAAATATCACACCTCTTCCTCTTTCGCGCCTAACTGGCTGAAACTTTCCTCTGGTTTTGAAGGGGAAGCACTCTTATCGAAAAAAACAGCGACGTCAACGAAATCGTGTTTGTTGTTGCATGGTCTACCACGCTTTTAAAGTATATAGTGTCTGGTTAACTTTTGACCTTCTGTTATGGCTTCTCGTTTTTTTTAAACATAGATTTTTGAAAAATGTCAAAATAATCTGGGATTCTTCACGGCCATGTTTTTGTTGTCAATGTGGTGAGCAGCTGCGTTTAAAATCAATATTCGAAATAGGTTTTAGCGCTAGAGGCAATATCTGATTAAATGTAAATGGTTGATGAGGGACAACAAAACAGAAACTAAACTAAGCTAAACAGGAACAAATTGTTCCGCGTGTCGTCTGACGGAATAAAGATCAAGCAGAACAAAACCGACAGAAGCGAGAAGTAAACTTTCACATGTGATCTTTTCTCTTTGTTCTTATTTTATTCGTTCATTTTTCTTTTAATTTTGGTTTTGTAAACAACTAATTACCTGGATAAATGTTTGATATGCGAAATAGGATGTTGTCAGGATAGAGGAAAAAGACTAAGGTGTAAAATGCTATGCACATCAGAAAATCGTTATACTTTTCCTCAACAAGATCATATATCAGCTAAAATTATATACAAGTTAATTTCTTTTTGGCTGTCTCGTTTTCTCTCTTCCCCTTTCTCACTCACTGCCTCGGTGATCTAGGGGTTAAGGCGTCCGCTTTCGAGGCGGGAGGTCGGTGGTTCGCATCCCGGCTGAATCATTCCTAAGACTTAAAAATTGGCAATCTAGTAGCTGCCCTGCCAGACGCCTGGCACTACCTGAAACAGTACTAGGACCGGTTGGCCCGGTGTCAGTGTAAAGTGACTGGGTGGGGCTGAGGCCCGTGTTGCGACATCAGTCCCACGTGTGGCAGCACGTAAACTTTGTCTAAGCAACACCGTCCTTATATGCACATAGTTTGCGGCTGGACGTTAAGCAACAGATACCACCCCCTGTCACGACGGACCGTACCTTAACTTAATGGACTCGACTTCTCCAGAATTACAGAACAAACTTTTATGGTAATCTCGTAAATGTAGAATTAATTGAGCAAGCGTCACCAAAACCTTTACTGCATCAGGTCAATGGTTTCTACACCAGAGGATGACGACGCTATGAAATAATGTGAATAACTAGAGACATCTACCGAGGGAAAATATTCTCATACTCTGACACGTTCGCTCAGTCTCACACAGGCAAAACACTACTAGCTCAAGACCCCCCACCCTCGTAAAAGACACAACTGCAGCGAACCGTTATTCAACATATATTTCATACAACATCAAATATATCTACAGATTATTTACAGAGAATCACCGTGCTCGTATCTAGGGTAAGACGTTGCCTGATTACAACATACCACGAGGAATCAGACAACCGGGATAAACAAACCAAAGCAAAAGAGGAAATCACACTGCAACACGGCCTATTCTCCCGCTCTATACACCGATACAATAAGTGACTGACAACAGAGCACCTACTCTTGTCACTCTTGTCACTACTGAAACAACTGCTTCCGCGATACACAACTCTGAAGCTATCCACCGACCCAAACTTCACTCTAGCTTCTCTTGGCGTTTGCCCGGCCACTAGCCTATGACGTCTCCTGTCTCCAGCAGGATAAAACCACCTATCTTAATCAACCCGAGTCCCAGACTCTAAGATAGATCTGGCAAAGCAGTCCAAACCTATAAGGCACAACCAGCAGTCACTTACTCGTCTATTTCGTAGACTTGTCGGCGAAATACTTCCAGTGTATTTAGCGTGAGTACTGGAGCTGCTCTTCGGACGTCCTGGCTAAGAGGGCGAGGGGCAGAGGTCCGTGGATCTACACGTGTCCGCTTGTCTTTTGGTCCTCCCTAACTCCTGTGTATCCTATCTCCTATGTCCCTCACTCATGCTTTCCCCAGCTTAAGTAGTATGCGCCCTCGCGCCCAGACGTTCACAGGAACCACCTTAAGCCGGCTTAAACCAGTTCTAGCAGGCCTAGGCTGGTGCAGAGCAGCTACCCTAATGACGTAGCATCCACCTACCAGGTGTCAAGAGAGGGAAGGGGGAAAAGGCTAACCTGGTGGTGACATGTGACACCCCTTTTCCCTCTCCCTCTCGCTGATCTCTCTCTCTCTTTGTGGTGGTTATAAATATATAAACCTATTTCTTTCACGAATGTCTTACAACGAAAAGCAGATTAACCCAACAAAGTTTTCAGAAAAACTGCTATTTTCATTGTAACCATCTTTTCCTTTTACACTCATGAGTAAGGGCAAATTGAAAAGGGTTTTGGGAAACTAGGCTACATCTGAAACTGAACTCCACCCCATAAACAACCCAGTCATGTTTGTCAGATGTGTGCAAACGATTTCCTGTTCACAGAAGCCACAGCAAAAGGATGGATAGGATCAGATTGTCAAGAGGAAGAGGACAGGACAGAAGAGCTAGTGGTGGATTTGGATGGGTCGGTAGAGGAGGAAGAGGAGGTCGATGTGGGATAAGACCATTTCGAGTTTGGTATTTTTCTGACGTCACGGATCCAGTAGACGCCACCGTGAAGCTGACCAGCAAAATCTCGGAGTTTCAAGAGTTCTTAGGATCGGACAGCATTCCGACAAACGAGACTGCCGACGTACTCAGAATACTTGCAACAATTCTGGACTGCGACATGCAGCAGGAGAGCGTGCTGAGAATTCTCCGAATTGTTTGTAACTCTCGATTCCTAGACATCCATTTAAGAAGCTTGCTGCTGCAGTCATCACTCGCAAATCGGGGGTTATATCCGACACACGCATTGTGGGAAGACGTTGAGCTGATTTGTAAACTGATATCAAAGATCTGCAACACACTCCCGACATACGCATCAAAGGGGTACGCATTGCTAGCATTCCTCAAAACTCAGCAAGGCGTGATGGCGGCTGTGAAGAGAAAGCCGGAACTGGAGGTAAAGATAAACAGCCTGGCGTCTAATTGCTGGTTAACGAAATTAACACAGGATCGCATAAAACTGACTCAGCAGGAGAGGAACAGAAGAGGACCCAACAGAGACGACGAAAAACCACCCAATGATTTTACTGAATTGTCCATTTTCCCAACAGCACTGGACGTAGATAGCAACGAGAGTGTATTTCTCAGGTATGGTGTGGAACGTGTGAAATAGTTTAATTTGTATGACGTGCAATGTTTTAACTGTAGAATGCGCAGTATTTTACATTGTACGAAGTGAAATATTGAAATTGTACGATGTGGAATGTTTCGAACTATGTGAGAACATGTGAAATGAATGTGAAGTTATAAACGATCAGATTTATATATTTCATCTAATGATAATTGGTTTAAATATTAATATTTTTGCAATGTTTTACTATCGAACCAAATTTATGCCTTGAGAAGTTTACGTCAGCTGTCCTCTTTGATAATCAACGTTTATTTGGTAACAAATTGATACAATAAGCTTGCGATACTCAGCACAAACCAGTGAGGAATCTAACAAACCACACAAGGCAATGTAAGGAGATAATAACAGACAAAAATTACTAAGTGACTGCATTTCCAGCAGAATGATCATTAGAAAAAAGAGGGGACACTTTCAGCACCAAATGTTCAATGGATGTTGTGAACTTCAAGCCGGAATACTGATATGAATGAGAGAATAAACACAATGTTGAAACTAACTCCACAGGGCTAACAAGACGAAAGGCGCCTACACAGATGTTGATCATTACCTGGACGTTCAGTTTCGTCTTCTGCGTGAAGACTACATCCGGCCACTGCGCAACGGCATTAGAGAGTACCAGAGGATGAGAGGCGAAGGTGAAACTTCGAAAAAAATCACAGACCTCACGTAAGTATCTACAAAGGCGGTTTCAGTATATGTACATGGATAACAGAGTTAGAAGGAGCTCTCGCAAATAAAGAAAAGCAAAATTTGTAAGAAATACCAAACTGGCTTCAAAGAATGACATCAGGGGTTTTAAGATAAAGGCAGATGTTTACCAAGTCGGCTTGAATAATTACTATTGCTAAATCTTCTTTGTATTAAACTTGAAGTGCAGAGTGGTACACACCACTATAGTAATATATAGCACCAGGTTGACACCACTATAGTAATTTATAATACCCGGTTGACACCACTAAAGTAATACGTAACACAGCTAGCTCGCGACTTTCGATGCTGAAGTGACTCCAAAAACTGTAAATGTTAAGGGAGGACACTCTGAACATTTACGAGACTAACAATGGGTCTTTTGTATTGAAATATTCTCACTGCAGCAATAAATGATAAATGGCAATGGCAACTGTCAACCTACTTTTGCACCACCCTGTATATAACAACATTCTGCAGGTGCACTTGACCTTACTCATGTACATTTTAGGGGGGGGAAGTATAAATAATATGTACACTTTAAGAACTGCTTGACAGGTTGTACCACAATGTCAAGATCATAGGTCTCGAGTGCAACGACAGCCTGGAACACCGCATTCAGTTCGACAACTCACACCTGAAAAACGTCAGGTGGCAGTCTTCCAGACGCCTCATCTACGGGTCTCTGGTCTGCCTGAGTCGTGACGACTTCCAGACCACGTACTTCGCGGTGGTGACCAACAGGGACATAGAGGACATCAAAGAGGGGATCGTCCAGGTCAAGTTCGAGAAGTGCGTCGAGGACATCATGGACTCTGCCGAGGGCGATACATTCGTCATGGCAGAGACTTCAGCCTATTTCGAGGCTTACCGTCACGTCCTCGAGGGGCTGCAGGAGATGTCGACCAGGCTTCCTTTCGCTCGTTACATTGTCGAGTGCAAAACGGACATGAAGCCTCCCCAGTACTTACTGACGAGGGGCCTTGGTGCTACTTTAAATATCACCTCTCTCCTGAAACCAGAATGCCGACTAAATCCGCAGGTACCGGTACTGGACATCGCTCGATGGCCTCCCCTTGAAAAAACGCACTTCAACCAGTCACAGGTACAAACGATTTTAAATTAATTCATTAATACGGTAAAAGTACAGGTGAACTTGGTCCCGTGACATCTTCGGGCTAGGAGGCCAGCCCCCTAAGCACTCGACCATCAGCCTCCACGTTTAAGATTATGCAAATTGTTATTACCCTCTGTTACGGTTTGTGCAACGAACAAGAATGCAGCACTACGACTGACTTACATAGCGATGGCTCTGTTTAAGTGTGTTCCCATATTATATACGCATATTAACAATTGACAAAAAAGTAATAAAATTTTTGCAGCACACACTCATTGGTAGTTCCGTGGCTAAACATATTTTTAAAACTAAATACTTATTAACAAAATTTAAAGGAATCATGATATTTATTTTAGGTGCTATGTTTTTACCAGTATGTTTTTCGACGACAGAACTGATAATAAAAATACTGAGGTTCTGGCTATAGTCCAACAATTTATTTAACGAATAGTAGTGCATACACTTTACTTTTCAGTACGATGCAGTAAAGACGGCCTTGACAAAGGAACTTGCCATCATTCAAGGTCCGCCTGGGACAGGTAAGACGTACGTTGGACTCAAGGTGGCCAAGGTCCTTCTGGAAAACAGACACGTCTGGACAGCAGCTAGTGATCCTAAACCAATGCTGGTTGTATGCTACACCAATCATGCCTTGGACCAGTTCCTGGAAGGTATGCTAACATTCTGCCCCAGGGGAATTGTTCGAGTTGGCAGCCGCTGCAAAAGCAAGCAGCTGGAAAAATTCAACTTGAAGCAGATGAGGTACTGGATCAGAAGGGCTAAACAAGTCAAGCTGGACATTCATAACAGCATCAGGGATTGCTGGAGGAAACGCTGCATCTTGCGGGAGAGGCTGGAAGTAGTTTGGGCAAATCTTGAAGCCACGACAAAAGGAATAGTCGGAGATCACGTGATACAGGACACCATGTCTAGACAGCATTTCACTTCGCTTTTTTATGGAAAGAGATATAAGGCACAGTTAGTCATTTTCAGCTGGATGACAGAGGGAGGACTACTGCTTGATACGGATGATGGAGCAGCTATGAATAACTACAAAAGCCTGGAAGAGCAGGTAATCCAGCAGATTTTAAAAGGAAAGGACGTGCAAGATGAAAGGATCTTTTAACCGTTTGAAGTTCCTTATCTTCATCCAAAGGTAATGCTAGTGTATAGGGAGAAAATAAAGCAGCCAGCTTTTCATAACGCAGGCAGCCTATCTCTCAAGGTCAAAAGTGGTGTGCATAATGCAAACATATAAACCTAACCATATATTAAACATCAGTGTTAGTGGTTGTTTGATGTCGCTCGCAGCCTTATGAAGGTAGGGCTGGGTCGGTAGGACAGAAAAGATGGAAAGGTGAGAGAGAAGAGTCGCAGCAGAAATTGGTGGGTGGATCGGTGGGTCCGTCTGTAGGTGGGTGGGTCGGTCTGTGGATCTTGCTAATGAGAAAGAAATCGGTTTACTTGTCATTCCTCCTCCTTCAGTACCTGCTCCAACAGCTCAAGGACGACGATGGCGATGACAACAGAGATAAGAAGCTGAATGTGGAGGAAGACGCCGAATACCTGCAGAGAGAGCGGCATCTAGATGACAGTGACGTCGACGACGAAGACGATGATGAGGATTGTGGCGACGGCGACGGCAACCACGTCCAGTATGCGAAACGTTCCAGATACACCGTGAGAGACGCTATCGCGGCTCTAGGTGTTGTCACGATATCAGGAGAAACCAGGTATGTTACCTGTCATTCTTTCTCTCTGTCTGTCTTTCTCTTGGCCTCTCTCTTGGCGTCAACGCACACAGAGAGCACAGCTTGTACCCAGACGCTGAAATAGCAACGAATGTTTAGAAGGGGTCAGTGGCCACACACTTTAATTTGTTCTCTAATGAAAACTAATATAATTTAATGATAAATACTTTCAGCTTATGCAAACGATATCACTGTTAAAAACAACAGGGAACCATGCTACTCAATTTAAAACATGGTCCTAATGCAAAATTAAATAAAAGTTAAAACAAGCTATTAGCTCATTGATAAAAAGGGAGATAATACTTTCGACCTCAGAGACATGAATGGCTGGGAAGTATCAGGAGAACAAAGAAAACAGCAGGGGAGGCGACTCCAACATCTCCTCACAACATCCCAGCCTATGTCAGAAAAGGAAGCT
Organism: Lanistes nyassanus; assembly: GCA_004794575.1. Lineage (NCBI taxonomy): Eukaryota > Metazoa > Mollusca > Gastropoda > Architaenioglossa > Ampullariidae > Lanistes > Lanistes nyassanus. Next base: position 66,715 of record SMGT01009370.1, read on the forward strand.
TCGGCCATAACTAACGTATGGAGTCCACATCTGAAGGCTAAAGACAGAGTGCAACTGTACCTGTACTGGCTGCAAGGATACCGAACATCCCTAAAAGAGTCCATTAAGGAAGACGCTGAAGAGTATGAGGAAGAATCTGCTCGCCTGCGAGAGCTGAGGTTTGCCGAGGATCATGACATCATGCGCGGTAAGGAGGTCATTGGCATGACAACCACAGGGGCAGCGCGATACCGCAAAGTCCTTAAAGCCATCGGTTGTCCCATTGTCCTGCTGGAGGAGGCTGCAGAGGTAAGCAGAGATGTGCGATCATCCTTTTGTCTTAGTCATTATCATACTTTTATTAAAATTTTGTTTGCAGACAAAGAGCGAATTGACAGGTAGAGAGGATAACTCCAACAAAGATACTGGCAGCGCTCACACATAGCCGTATGCAGACGTATGTGCCCAAGGGAGCTTACTGTACCCAAACACGTAGCAAAGAGAGGGCCGAAAGAAAGGAACTTGGCAGATCCTCAAAAAAAGATCTGCCATCCCTTTCTTTATAACGGCGCTATTCTTCACACAGCTAGCCCTCGGTGCACAACGTGTGCATACAGAGAATCCATGTTAATGAAGTCAGCCCGCTCACTAAGCGTGTGTTGACAACTAGGATTCAACGACGAACACAACATAGGACAAATACATCATACCCATTACCAGCTGGGGTAAGTGTGCCACGGTGCACGCGTCTTGAACCAGCACCATCGGATTCAAAGGCCAGCGTTGTAATTACTCAGTCATCTGCTCTACCTACTACACGTGAACTGGTAAAAAAAAATCAGGTATCACAGCATAAAGTCCCCCACCCCCAACCCCGCTCATCCGGACATAAGCAGTCGCAAACATGTGAAACACGCGCTCCAGCACGCACATACACACACGTAATTATGCATGACCTTTCTTGCCTGTCTTAGAAACAGAGCTGAGCCGGCTGTCAGGATCTGCCGAAATGTTACCCGTAAGGGAGAAATTAACTGGGATAATATAAGCGTGCGTGAAGCGAAAACTCAGTGACTTTGTTCACACACAGGTTCTGGAAGCCCACGTGGTGACGACGCTAAATGAGTCGTGTCGACATCTGATCCTGATCGGAGACCATCAGCAGCTGCGACCTTCGCCCACGGTGTACGAACTGAGTAAGGACTACCACCTTGACATCTCGCTGTTCGAGCGCCTGGTCAAGAACAACCTGCACCACACCACGCTGGCCTTACAGCACCGCATGCGGCCAGAGATCGCCAACCTCGTGCGTCACGTGTACCCACACTTGAAAGATCACGTGACGACCACTGGCAGGGAGCACGTGCGAGGAGTGAAACACGATGTGTTTTTCGTGCACCACGAGGTAAGAATTGCACATCAAAGAAATCGGCGTACCAATCAAAATATCCTGTAGTACAACATTTCAACACCTATTTAAAGCAAATGCAAATGAACCAGGATAGAAACACAGATCATCTGATGGCATCTAGCTGAAGTTTTTAACACTGCTGCATACTGTTAAAAAAATTAGATCTACTACGATAAAAGAATACAATTATCGTTTTAAATTTATCCAGATTTGTAAACTTTAAATCATACGTTAAAGATACATAAGCGTTAATACCAATAATTTAAATAGTTTTAAATTTTTAATGTAATTAAATTTCGAATAGTCTACAGAAAAGCATTACATACAGAATCGTCTCTATGTCTGTGCATACAGCAGAAAGTCTTTAAATGTGTACCTATTAGCAGACAAAATCTGCAGGAGTTTGCAGCTCGAAAATGCAATAAGAGTCAGCTCCAGAGAAATTTGGGATGAGGTGTTCTTTAACATTCGAATGTACTTCCCGTTGTGTGTCTTCTCAAGATCGGCGAGGCCAGGCAGGCAATGACAAAAGTGAACGAACACGAGGCGGACTTCTGTCTGTGTCTGTGCCGCTATCTGCTACAGCAGGGCTACACAACAAGTCAGATAACTCTACTGACAGCCTACTCTGGGCAGGTGTCTGCCTTTCGGTATCGAATGAGAAACAATGCAGAGCTCTTCATGGGCAAGTGTTTATTTTCCTTTTTTAGTTTTTTTAAAGCGATGCACTTGTAGAATAACATCTGTAGAAATGCGAGGCTGTGTGACGGAACCCAAAATTAGTTCCTCTTCTGCTCCACATCAAAAGAAGGAAACTATGCAAACTGACATGCTGTCCACCCAATGACGTCATCATGACCTTGGCCCTCCTCGTCATGGGGTTTTTAGAAAATTATCAATTAAACGAGCGCCTCTGGGTCGAGCTGCGTACATGTCCGGGACATAGGTTTGATTGCTACTAGATGCAATCACACTATTTGTAAGCATTTTAATCTTGCTCAGGTGTAGTATCAAATTTTTCAGACCACGTTAATCAACAATGAAGGCTACATGCATCATACCTTCTGTCGTTGCAGCCTGTAACAGAAAATATTTTGAGATGGTATACGATGAATTGTTAAACAGTTCAGTAGACTAATGTGAAGACCTTACTTTCTCTCTCTCTCTCTCTATGCGTGCGTGTGTGTGCGTGCGTGTGGGTGTCTGTGTTATCCATATTAAAAATTATAATTGATGCTGCACTTTATTTGCCCGATAGGAATGCGTGTAACGACGATAGACAACTATCAGGGTGAGGAGAACGACATCATAGTCCTGTCACTCGTTCGCAGCAACGAGCAGGGCAACGTGGGGTTCCTAGGGACAGACAACCGCGTCTGTGTGGCGCTGTCCCGTGCCAGGAATGGGCTGTTCGCCATCGGCAATTTTAAGTAGGTCCTACTCGTGTACGCGAACACGCATACATACTCGCATCAGATCACACGCACCCTCTCACCCTCTTACACACGTGCACGCGTACCCACAAACACACAAACACACACGCGCGCACCCGCACCTAAGCTCGCCAGTTTAAATTGAGGAAAGCCGGGGTTAATCCAGTGATTTTGGTGCTGACAGATACAGTTTTTCAATAAATTAAAGCCTTTGTAAAAACATGATCGCTTTTCACTACGAGACTTGTAAATAGGTTTTGGTGCAGTGCGAGTCTTCACTCAATTGGCATCGTGCTGTTTATTTATTCGTGTCCTCAGAATACTTGCTGACAGCAGCGGTCTTTGGAAGAACATTGTGCGGACTGCTAAAGACAACCTACATTTAGGTGACAGCTTGACACTTCGATGCGAAAACCATCCTGGAACCGAAACAACGGTGTCGTGTAAAGAGGTAAGAAATTTCTTCTCCTGTATTAAGGACCTTTTCGGGAACAAACTTGGGAAATGCCAGCTCTGTATTCCATAAAACATGCGCCTGCTACAGGTCATAACCTTTCCTAAAACAGCAATGGCACGTGATTTCCATGCGCTTCATGTTTCGTGGCCATTGAGTGGAAGCACAATGGGCTGATTTCCGTAGTCCAAGAAAGTTGTGGAAACCCAAGCTTTTCACCGGGCCCGTATGCAAGAAAATTTAATAGCTGACTTAGTCCTATAACAGCAGGTGTTTTAGATTAAGCTCTTTGAGTTTCCCACGCACGAAACCAAATAGCTGACTTATTCCTATAATTACGGTCTTTGAATTTCCCATGCACGAAAACCGAATAGTTTATTCCTCCGTCGTTATTCGTAATAAGTTAGTTGGTCGTCCAGGTGCGAATAAATTTCTTCCAAATTCAACGAAATAGAATTATCAGATTTAGAAAAACTCCGTTCGACATAATTGATGATTTATCCATATATCAGAAATATAAAATTATTTCAAACAGCTGACATTTTGGACTCTCCTTTTGAAGATATTTCATATAATTCATTTTCTCTGTTTCACCGAGTAAATTTATCCAATAGAACTGTAACATCATCCTAAATAACCCTAGAATGATGTAATATTGCATCACACTCCATGATACCATCATGCACACATCATCCAGAGTTGATTGCAGCATTTTCTGATGCAATGCATTACTACTGCCAGGCGGCTGCTGAAATAAGCTGACCTTGAGCATTTAAAATATTTTAGACTTCGTGCTACTGTTACATAAAAGTGTTATTATTTTATCCACTTAGTTACAATACAGAACACTAATGCCTCGAAAGTGCGTTAATACCGTGGACAACTGTGGTATGGTTAGTGATGAACATGGCGAAAGTTTTCATCAAGATATCGCAGCAATGGAACAAAGATACCAGAGAAAATGGTCCACTACCATGCTGGCTGACTGCTGCTGGACACTCCCCAGAGATGCTCCCGAACTGTACCAGAGACGGGCAAAGAAATCTAAGAAATAATATATGACTAGATTTTTTTTACAAGTATTAACCATAGGCCTATTACTATTGGCACGCATTTCGTGATATAAACAATAATTATCGCAGATTACAAAAGAAAACTAGAGCCAATTTTGCATTTTGACTGTCATATTCGTGTTGAGCACATAAAAATTGAGAGTGACTAATTTTATTTCAGTAACTTGACTTTTGTAAAAATCTGTTGACCAGTGTAATTGATTGGATAGTTATTCCGTCCGTTTTCGCTTCTTGCGCATACCGAAGTTTCACTCTGGCATTAGATATTCCCTGATAGCCACTATTCGGGAATACGTTTAGTACAGTTTACATACATACGGGGCGGGCTGCCACTGGATGTAGCTCTAATAGCACTGGTATTTTGGAAGGACATTTCCTAAATGAGCATGAAATCACTCAGATTTTTCAAGGCCTCAAGTCAAAATTTTGTTCTTGAAACTTTGATTTTTCTGCTGCCTGGCCTGTGTCTACATCACAAAGTGCATACAACAGGGCGGGTGCATGCGTTGCGAAACACAAGGCTAAGATCACATAAGTCTGTCTCTCAAAACAGGTAGAAGAATATGTAATGTTGCCTCCTGAAATATTTATTTAAAAAATGGACAAGAAGTGCAGTTTCTTTTATTTTGTTATTGCCCCTAACATTTGATACTACAGCATCATTGCGATCATTAAGCCGGGTATAGGTCTATGCCTCAGAGAGTAAGAGTGTAATAGTTTGATTGGACAGATTATCACATGCGTTCAAGTGTTTTTGACATCTCGATCTAAGTTTATTACTGTTGTCTGTGTCACTGCTCTCCTATACGTGAAATTTGTGTTTTTCGCCATCTCGAAATTTGCACCTAATGCCCTCTCAACTATGTTTCCATGTGCACGTGTTGCAGGATTTCACAAAGGTATCGGAAGGTGGGTGTCGCAAGCCGTGTGCGTTAAAGCTGACCTGTGGTCACGTGTGCCTGAGGCTGTGCCACAACGATGATCGAGGTCACAGAAAATACAAGTAAGATGTCCGCATGAAGTGCCGCTAAGTAGTCTTCCCGAAAGCTTATGGCTGAGTAGTACATCACCCCACGCGCAGAAGTGCATAAAGCAAGACCTGCTTGGCTGCTTCAAACGCCCCGTCCTAGTTGTACTGCACAAGCATAATCCTGTGTCTTCACATGCGATCACATTTAACATAGTGTGTCGTTTTGGATCACCTTTAACATAGTGTGTCGTTTTGGATCACTTTTAACATAGTGTGTCGTTTTGGATCACATTTAACATAGTGTGTCGTTTTGGATCACATTTAACATAGTGTGTCATTTTGGATCACATTTAACATAGTGTGTCGTTTTGGATCACCTTTAACATAGTGTGTCGTTTTGGATCACTTTTAACATAGTGTGTCGTTTTGGATCACCTTTAACATAGTGTGTCATTTTGGATCACATTTAACATAGTGTGTCGTTTTGGATCACATTTAACATAGTGTGTCGTTTTGGATCACATTTAACAAAGTGTGTCGTTTTGGATTAAATTTAACATAGTGTGTCGTTTTGAATCACATTTAACATAGTGTGTCGTTTTGGATCACATTTAACATAGTGTGTCGTTTTGGATTAAATTTAACATAGTGTGTCGTTTTGAATCACATTTAACATAGTGTGTCGTTTTGAATCACATTTAACATAGTGTGTCGTTTTGTCCCTAGCTGCACAGAGCAGTGTAGGCGTCTGGCCCCGGCTTGCCCGGAGGGCCACAGGTGTCGCAGAAAGTGTTCTGAGCGGTGCGGGAAGTGCACAGTTGAAGTGGAGAAATCGATCCCGTCCTGTGGGCACAAGGTTGTCATGGAGTGTCATACAGACCCTAGCACGTGCCGCTGCCCCACTCCATGTGACGCACGTCTCAACTGCGGTCACCAGTGCGCTGGCACTTGTGGGGGGTGCAAGGCGAAGAGATCTCATGCCAGTCCTTGCACAGAAAAGGTGATGCTGTCCACCATCCATCCATCCATTCACCCATCGTCCGTCCGGCCATCTGTCTAACCATCCAATAATTCACTCACTGTGTTGCCTGTTAATGTAAAGAAAACGAAAGTCATTGTGTTCTCAAAGGGCAAGATACGGAAACTCCCCATATTTAAATTTAACGATGAAGTTGTGGAAGTTGTATAATAACGATGAAGTTATGGAAGTTGTACAACAACGATGAAGTTGCAGGAGTTGTATAATAACGATGAAGTTGTGGGAGTTGTATAACAACGATGAAGTTGTGGAAGCTTTATATATATCGCTGTACCACGAAACCAGTCTTAAGTAGGAAATTGGATGTTTTGAGTTAATTGTAGCTTTTTGTTTTTTAATTGATAGTGTTTCCTGATCATTTTGATATATGAATTAGTAAATGGCCTATTAAATGTCAGAATGTGGGTGGCAGACATTTTGAGAAATCGAAATCCAAAGTTTCAGCATGCAGTACTGTGCCATTTTCCTTAGCAATACAAATGATTAAATCTTACCTAATTATAGTTATATTTGAGGAAATGTTTGCATCTACATGATAGTTTATATGTTGTGACAGAATCATTACTTAATATCGTATTATTGTATATTTAGAATTTTGCTTTCTAGGATTTGTTACTGGATTTGTGTAGAATGTTGTTTTCTAAATGCCCCTCGAGGGCAATGAAATAAGCTCTGAAACGGACAAACTGACAAGCCTGGCGAGTTGCCTTCTTTTTGAACTCAAAGAACTCAGATAGCACAGCAAATAGGCAATTACAAGCTAATAAATTTCCTCTATACGTCAAAGCACATGTTCATGTATTGGATCATCGACATAGAAAAATAAATACTATACTACATATTTAACGGAAGATTTGTAAATTATATTAATATCAAACGAAAGAAGGTTTTCCTTGTTGGTTTGAGATAGTCTTCATAACAAATGGCTTATTTTCTTACACAGGTGGTGAGACAGCTTCCATGTGGACACTGGATTAAAGGTTCATGTTACTTGGCCACCACTGTCTTGTCGTGTCCTTCACCATGTAGGGTTAAGCTGGACTGCGGTCATGATTGCCAGGGCACGTGCGGGGAATGTCTACGGGGACGTGTGCACAAAGCTTGCGGTAAACCCTGCGGCAAGCCTCTGCCGGGCTGCGGTCACGTGTGTAGATTGCCCTGCAGCAGTCAATGCCTGCCGTGCACAGAGCGACCCTGTGGCACCAGATGCAAGCACAGCACGTGCAGCCTTGTCTGCGGGGAGCGGTGCAAGCCGTGCAACAAACCCTGCCCTTGGAACTGCCATCACAACGCATGCGCATCTCTCTGCCACAGTCCATGCCTGCCTTGCAGCCTTCCGTGTACCAAGAAACTGGACTGCGGCCATCCTTGCAGGGGGTTATGCGGCGAGACATGCCTTTGCACCACATGCGATCGTGACAAGATTTTCCTTCTTGAGGTTAAAGGTTGGGTGATTGACCAAACCACGCCGTTGATCAAACTACCGGAGTGCAACCATGTATTCCTAGCAACTGAACTGGATAAATATGTCCGGAGGGCCTCGTTGTCTCCAGGTACGTTCTTGCAGTGCCCCGCCTGCACGAAGTCTCTCAAGGACTGGGACTGTTGGAGATATCACCAGCAACTCAGACTACGTCGACGCAGAAAGGAAATGGCCAAGGACGCTTTGAAAGCCTCGGTTGCATCCCAGGAGAGGCTTGCTCTGCCCAGTCAGATTGCCAGAGTAATTCAGGAGTTAAAACGGCTTTTTCTCAAACCATTTGCTGCTAAGTTGATGAAAAGGTTTGCATTCAGATGTATAAACTATAATTTTGATTTGTAAAAAGATAGAAGTATCTGTATTGTTGTTTTGGATGCGTTCGTCCGTCAGTCCGTGCGTCCGTCTTCAAGGGGTGTTGTCGCTGTTTGTTTTTCGGGGAGGGGGGTACCTACTTGAGGTCACCAATTATTCATTTTATCATCGTTTCGTCATCATAATTAGTGCGTTTTCATCTTGTATTCATTTCTTCAGGGAAATTATCAGCGCTCTCCAGACAGATGCTGAAGCTTTGAAGAAAGCTGCGCTGCTTCCTGTGGACACAATGAGCCAGCAGCGTCGTCAGGAAATGGTGAAAGAAACGCGGCGTTTGGTCTACTTGGCATTTCTTTCTTACGCTCAAAGCATAGCGTCCTACTGGTCTGGGAAGACCAGTTTATTACATCTGCAGGAGCAAACAGATGTGCTTGTCCAGACCTTAAAGACCATTAAGGAGGAGAGTATCCCCGTACAGGATTGTGAACTCATCACTGGACAGTTTGGGGCCAAATTTCCCTTTTACAAGAAAGACATAGAAACTGTTGATTTGTCCATTCTTGATGCACCAGGTGAAAGGGTATGTTCAATACAAACTAAAGCTGATTTTGTATGCTAAATTACTACGATAAGGCAATATGCTTGCATTTAGAATTCAAAACATACAAAGGCACGCTGAATCCCCACACCGACTTAAGATATACACTGATTACACTTAAACGCTCCGCGGAAAACAGAAGATACTTCGATACAAATTATATCAGTACTAGTTTTCTCATTATTCATTTGTCTATGGAGCATATTTATGTGTGCATGCGTGTGCGTTGTAAACGTACAGCCAATAGCAGAGCTGGATTTGTTAATTGAGCGTATCGGTGCACGTCTATAGCAAACATCGTTTTCATCGTCATCGTCACTGTTACCCCCCACCCCACCATTACCATCACCACTGTTACGGCCTGTATAACCATTTGCTTTATTTATTTCAAAATATACAGGATCTCTGCGACGTTGAAAAGGTTCCAAGTACTCGCCCTCGTAGCGGACACCATCTTTTGAAGTGAACGAGGACAGTTACGGCACGTTCACGCACCTGATTGGGAAAGTGGTGGTGGTGTTGGTGGGGGGGCTGTTGATGACAACTGTCAAATCATATTAATACCGCCTGCAGCCACCTTCCTCTGAGCCCGGGAGTCCTGACCTTGGAACTGTTTACCTTTGTGTTTGCGCTCATGCAGCAAAGCGACTGCAGACTAGAAGCGAAAGTGCATGAAATTAAAACTCTTTTCTGCGAAGGCACAGATCAAACAGATATTCCGTTGATGGGTGCACCCTACCATTGGAGTGGTCTGACCTCCTACGCTTCATGCAAAGAGACATAACGGATAGAACAGTAAATTCAGAACTGCTCTCGTTAATCAGTTTCAGCAGTTTAAAACATTAGATGGGTAGAGACAGTCAATTCTCACTTCGCTCACTGTTACTCTCAGTAAGCAAGCTAGGTTCCACAGTTCTAACTGTACGAGAGTAAAGAAAAACAACACAAAATACATGCAAGTCGGTAGCGCACAGAAATTGGAATAAGAGAATATATCCTAGTTAAACTCGTAGAAAAATATCGCGTCGAACTACATGTTGACAAGAATATCAGTAACAAACAGTATTTTCTAACTTAAGATATTGTACTATAATTACATTATGTACAGACTAATGAGAATTACAGAAATTAGCACTGGTCTTTTCCCGATGTGTGATATGCTGTAAATATCACGATGTCTTGTACATAGTGAAGGTGTTTTGAACCCTGCTGTTGGATATATTAGCCATAAACTTTTTATGTGTATGCTGGATACAATGACTTTCAGGGTGATAAAAGTATATCTGAAAAGTCATTTGCCTTGAGTGCCATATTTAGTTTTTTTCCTAATTTTTCTTGGTCATATATTTTATGACTGGCTACACGCATTATTCCCAAACATAAAACATTAATTAATGCCTTAGCTACTTCTTTGTTTTTCTAATTATTGCATTCTTTAAGTTAAATGCTGGTAAATTTTGTCGTGCACTATAATACTTTAATAACGAACAAAATCCTCTTTAACTCATTGGGGCAGTTCATTATTTATTCGCTTGGTGACATTCTACTCATTTTATCTCAGAGATGAGCGGTTTCCTGTCTTGCATCTTTTCAAGCCATTATTATTTCAATTCTTTTGGTGGTTCAGAGTATATATTCAAATAAAAAAAATGGCGTAAATGGACACACAGGCGCAACCAACGAACGAACGAACCAACCAACCTACCTACCAACCAGCCAAACAAATTACCAACCAACCAACCAACCAACCAAATAACAAACAAAAACGAGAGAAATCATTAAAAATTGTTTTATGACAGTGTGATTGCTGAACAATAGTCTTGTGATCATAAATCTTGACACTGTTTTTCTGAATAAAGCATAGTGTTCTAATCATGTTCCGTTTTGTCTTTTTCTGGACCTGCTTCTCTTTTCTAACTTGTTCCAAAAGGTTCCATGTGATCTTTTTCTTCTGTTTAATTGAATAAACCATGAGCAGTATGCACGTACAAGTAATGAAAGAAAACAACACGAGGCAAAAGCTAAGGTGTATAACAACCTGTAAAGCAGGGTTTCTCTTTTGTTTCGGTAACCACCAAACGCAGTCTAGCATGTTTTAATTATAATTTCTTCCCTATGCCACTAGTATGGCAGCGGCCACACAAGACCATTTATATACACGTGCGTGTGTGTGTGTGTGTGCGAGCGCGCGCGCGCGTGCTGTTCTTGGCTATCAATAACTGTTCTTGCGTGTCACTTGCTGTGTTTTTCGTGTTGCTGTTCTTGCCTGTTACTAGTTGTTCTTGCGTACTCACGGACCCTAGCTGGTTGCGCAAGCTTATGCTCGCTGGAAGGCTAACCGGCTTATATATAACTCATTCTAAGCCTCGATTGCGCTTAGATGCCCCGTCCTCCCCCCTAGTCCCCCCACCCATCCACTCTGTGTACGAGCGAAATGTCTGCCCAAAACAGACGGGGCTATTTATAAGGACACCTAAGGAGCGTCGGCAGCCGTGTAGTTTTACTTCCACTTCGAACGCAGCCAGTGTACAAAGAGAAACCGAAAGTAGAAACGTACACGCTCTTGGCCCTGTATCAGTCACGAGGTGTTTTCATTATGTCGATAAGGGCAGCAGATCACCTGTAGGCAGCTCCGCTCTGTACTGCCACAATCTAATGACATCCGACAGTTGAGGCCGAGATCAGGCTTCCACACACATCTCGCCTTCTTCCCCCGTACATACCGAAAACGCATCATCTTCCAAGTACACGCTGATGATATTAGCCATTATTCCAGGAAGAAACAAACCGGCCCGCACACACACCAGGGGAAACTTATGGTCGTCGCGGTCGCTGTGACGAGACACGGAAGCCTGCAGAACTGTAAGAATGTGAGTATAACGTTTTCTGGTTTTGATCTTCGAGGCTGGCTGGGACAGAAATCGTACGCTCGCGCGCGCGTGAGTGTGTAATTGTGTATGTGCGTGTGTACGTTCTTTTAATCGGCAACACTACTAAATCCGCCCAGCGTTAAAGCGATAACAAACAGAAAGCCGAATCAGGCAAACTGAATATTGAAGAATCAAACCGAAAGCAGCACGAATGATGTTTCACTAGTTGTAACACCTAACTATTGATTTTTCCCCAACTCCCTTAGCCTTCCATGGGTTGCTGTTGGTTACAATACTGATGAGCTGTTGAAATCTAAATAAAATATCTATAGATAAAGCCGAGGTCCGTGGTATCGAATTGTGCATGCGTGCGTGAAAGAAACCAGTCTGGTGCATGACCGCCCCCCCCTCCCTCAGCCAGGTCATGGCAGTTTAGAAGCGAAGAGCGTGAGAGGTGAGGAAGCATATTTAAAGAGCTTTATATTATTGTAGCTTGAGCGCACATGCACGCCACAGTTCAGTTCAAGTCTTCAGCTTTGTTTAGCTGTGGCTTTAGATTCCCAGGCTCAAATATAAAAAGACAGGTTGGTACTGCGCGATAGATTTGTGGCATTGGGGTGAATAGACGCCACGAACACGTCTCGAGATCGATCCACCGGCGCGTGTTCGGTCGTCACAACAGTTTGTTCACAACTGCTCTCAGTCCAGTGGGGTAACGGTTCACACACTAGTCTAGCCTCCCACACAGTCTCTCTCCCTTCTGCTGTCCCCCTGGCTTCTGTGTTCTTCGAATGTCTCGGCGTACTGGGTGCCTGACGGCTCAAAATAGTGTCTAACCTTTCATGTATCTTCTGTGCGGTCTGTCTAATATATTTAGTACATTGTAGTTTAAGTCCTAAGTCTAACTTACGTGGAATGTTCTGTACTTACCTGTACTACATCTGCCTCTCTAATTAGCGAGCATGTTACATATCGTATCACGCTAATTATTATAGTTCGTATGTAGACTATGTAGAGTGCAGGTGGACGATATCGAACGAAACTGAATGAAACGATTTCCCTCTCTAAAAATCTGATCTTCACTATGGCGATATGACGTCCTGGGGAAACTTTCAGTTCTAGATCGCAGGTGTTTACTACGTCATCTGACTGTGTGAAGAAGGCTTCAGCCCACGCGTTCTGAATTTTAAACTTTTTCCAAGCGGGTTTATCACAGTAGCACTACAAAGTAAATCTTATCGCTTATATGAAGTGGGCTATTCTCCAGGGCTGGCTTCCATGAGCATTCCTAACGCCAATTCTGGTCGTAAGAGCGGTCGTAATGTCCATAGTTCCTGTGTATTTTACGTACACCTTTACGAAAGAACAAGAGATAAGAACGCTCATGCAAGCCATACCATGTCCCCTATGCGTGTAAACGGTACTAAATTTATACTCGAATAGAGGACTTTTTTCTGTCTCTAAACCGCTGTTTCGGCGAACTTGGAACAAACTATTCGCTCCTGGGAGGACCGAATAATTTTGTTATCCAATATCGAGGAAAAAGAAAGCTATTCGCGTTTGGTGCATGGGAAATTCAAGGAACTTCTTTCTGTTATGTCGGCTATTCTGGATTAAGTAACCTATTCGGGTTTCTTGCAAATGGGGGCATATATTAATAGCAACACCCTTCACAAATTAGCATTTCGTCCCTGAACACAAACGTATTTTCCGTCTAAAGTGAACATGACCGAAAAATACTAGAGAAATCCAGCACGAGCAGGTCTGACAACCTACCACTCGCTGTCCCCGTGCAGTAGGATGCGAAAATCTTATCAGTGGAAGAGAAATTTGCGCAAAATCCCGCTTCCTAATGAAAAGACGAAAAATGACTACAGGCTGCCACAAACACTACGTAAGTGCTTGTTGATTTGGTAGTACATTTCCAAAGCTGCACCTTGATGGAACCTATGATGGAACAAGGAAAACAAAGTCAATCTTGTGAACAAGGAACAGTATTGAGACTATTAATTAAGACTATGTTATCGCTGAAATATAGGAATTCTACTGACAGACAGAAGAAACGGTCAGTAGTATAACAAACACTTGATTCAAAATAGAATGCGAAAAGCAATTTATGATTAAAGACTGCCGAGAAAGAACTATTTTGACTGTTTTCCTTCAGGTCTGACGACTTGTGTCTACGGTTCGGCGAGGAACCAGATGATCAGCCCGATGATGGAAGAGGAGGAGGAGGACAGAGAGGCAGAAGAAATGGAGGGTGGGGTCCCTCGGCCGGAAGTAGAGGCAGAAGTAGAGGGGGTGGGGTGAACTATCATCAGAATGATAGAAGATCGGAAGACAGACGTGAAGGGAATTTGCGGAGGTACATGTCAGCGGAGAGCCTAAACAGGTAACTATTCTGTTAATTAAATTATTTTATGAGTTTGTTTTACTGCGGTTAAATTGCAACAACTCTTGGGTAGAAACAATTTATTATTTTAACACGTATTATTTTAATGTCGTCTCGCACTCTTTTAGTTATCCAATTATTAGTGCAGATCTATAGAATCACGCTCTTTCTTGGTTCAGCGTGTATTTGAGCTGATAATATTCACTGCGGTGATGGCATGATATAATCTATTTTTAAAACTATGTTTTACAGGAGAAAGATGGTAAAAGCAATATCGTTTCGTAAAGAAACTTACTTCGTGATGGGAAATAAGATAAAATGCACGACTCGAAGTTTTCTTTCATATGAAACCCATAAAGCGATTTTCTGTAATTATTTAATTCACGTTGTTCTAGGTGTTGATGATTGCTAACAGCTGATGTTCATTTATTTGTCGCCACGTTTAACTGTTGACTCGTCTGAAATGCATTTGAGGTTGTCATGATATTTGTATGATGTATGCACTGGTAAACTTTATTTGCGTCGCCGCACTCTGCTGTGGACTCCGCACTGTTCACAGAGGTCAAAGAGGTCACAGGGACGAGGGATGGCGAGGAAGAGACAGAGGGTTTGTAGGAAGAGGAAGAGGACAGGACAGAAGACTCAGCGATGGATTCAGTGGAGGAGAAGGGAGATACGAAAACCATAGAGGAGGCAGAGGAGGTAGGGGCGGGAGAGGAGGCCAAGGTGGGTCAAGGCCGTTCCAAATCAGGCATATTCTAGAAGTCACCGATCCTTCTGAAGCAACCCTTAAGCTGACCAGCAAGCTCCAGCCGTTTAAAGAGTATATGGAATCTGGAACCATTCCCACAAACGAGACTTCCGCGGTGCTGAGAGTACTTGCAACCGTTCTGGACTGCGACGTGCAGCGAGAGAGCGTGTTCAAAATTCTGGAGGTTGTTTGTAACTCGCGATTTCTAGACGCTCATTTGAGTAACATGCTGCTGCAGTTAGAGTTGTCGCACGCAGATGGCGGATTCTTCGAATCGCGACTCAATCAGGTGAAGGAAGACGTGGAGAGGATGTGCAAGCTGTTATCACACATCTGCAACAGGCTGCCGTCATATGCGTCAAAGGGTCAGCTGCTGCTGGCATTGCTCAGCACTCAGCCTGGTATCATGGCAGTAGTAAAAAAACATCCGGATCTGGAGGAAGAGGTAAAGGAGCTGATGTCTCGTTGTCAGAAAATCATGAGAATGGCTCACGACTCCGCGGTGCAGAGTCAACAGCTGAGAGGCAGAAGAGGGCCCAATGAAGATGACGAAACTCCACCAGATGACTTCACCATGCTGCCCATTTTTCCTGAAGGACAAGACATGGACTGGTCAGAGAAGCCGTTTCTCAGGTACGTTAAGTTACGGTCTTTCCTCTAAGCCTGCCTGGACACAAGAACGAGTGTGTATGCCTGCCAACAGTAATTAAGCTCAAAATCTTTACCTGTCCGTTTATTTGCCGGATACCGCATCTCTGACAAGCCTTCAACATAGTTACAGTCTTGCCAAGTTTGTGATACATAACACTAACAAGGAAACTGCGTGAACAGCATAGTTTGCAAACATAACAGCAATGGTGATGATGGATTTTCCTTATTCAAGACCTCTTTGATGGTCTAACTTTAAAGGCGTCAGTTTCTAGGCGGGAGGTCCGTGGTACGCGATCCTGCGAGTGATACCTAAGACTTAAAAATTGGCAATCCAGTTGCTGCCCTACCAGACGCCTGGCACTACAGGGAACAGCAGATACTAGGACTGGTTGGCCCGCTGTCAGTATAATGTATCTGGTAGGACTAAACCATGTGTTGCGACAGCAGTAGCACGTGCGACAAGTTAACATGTCAGCACATCGTCCTGACTTGCACCTCGTTTGGAACGGGACGTTAAACAACAAACAAACAAACAAACCATTTCACCTGATAAGTCCACTCCTTCCAATCCCCCTCATCCGAAATAAAACTAAATGAAGTTGGACAACATAAGGAAACTGTTGAGAACTTTAATATCTCTTTAGTGTGTACGGTTATTGAAAAGCGTGCTATGGGTCAAATTAAGCAGCATGTAGAAGGCAAATATATTTTGAAATCTGTTACGGTTAATATACGAGATACTCTCATAGCAGCACAGCTAAACATCTTATGTCAAACACGAAATTTTCAGGGCTAACAAGACAGAAGGCGCCTACAGAGATGTCAATCATTACCTGGACGTTCAGTTCCGTCTTCTGCGTGAAGACTACGTCCGGCCACTAAGAAACGGAATCAGAGAATACCAAAGGATGAAAGAGAAAGGCGAAGCCCCGAAGAAGAATACAGATCTTAGGTAAGCAACTGTGATTCTCTTGTAAACAGGACATTAAAAGTAGTTCGACAAATGTTACAAAGAGAAATCTGATTCATGCTGGAATCTAAATCATTAACATTGCCTAAAAAAAGATCTAGAACTACTGCTGTTCTATATACATATTCTACTTTAAAACGAATACTGGGAAGATAGATCCTGATGTCAAATGTCACTGTTTCAATACCATGAGTGACTACAAATGTGAGTTTTAGGGGAATGAATGGTTTGTGCAGGTTATACCATAATGTCAAGGTGATAGGTCTTGCGTGCAAGGACAGCTTGGAGCACCGGATTCAGTTCGACAACTCTCATCTAAAGAACATCAGATGGGAGTCTTCCAAACGACTGCTGTACGGTTCTCTGGTCTGTCTGACTCGTGATGACTTCCACAGCATATACTTTGCCGTGGTGACTAACAGAGACAAGAAGGATATTGCTGAGGGGATTATTCAGGTTAGATTTCAGAGCGGCCTTCACGACATTATGGACTCTGCAGCAGGCGACATCTTTGTCATGGCAGAGACCACGGCTTATTTTGAGGCTTACCGCCATGTTCTGGAAGGACTTCAAGAGATGAAGGGTACCTTCCCTCTCGCGCGTTACATTGTGGAATGTAAAACAGAGATAAAGCCTCCCAAATACCTGCTTACAAGGGGATTCGGCACAACACTGAATATCCGGTCCCTCCTGAAGGCAGAGTCCGGAGTGGGTCTGGAAATCCCAGCATTGCTTACAACTCGCTGGCCAACCCTGGAAAGCACGCCCTTCAACCAATCACAGGTCCAAAAGATTTTTTCAACAGTTTTATTAAGCTACACTAGATATAACACTACATGCTTTACTTATTTGTTCATTTTTCTTAATACGGATAAAGCATTTCCGACAGTCATTTTCCTTTTTCTAAACTTGTTAAATTATTTACGCTTGTATCACGTTCAAGGTGGTACTAAAATACTACATCGGAAACTTAAGTACACTTGAATAATGGTCAGCAGAAGACAAAAACAAAACAAAAACAAAGAAAAAACTGTTGAGTAATGTCTATAAGGACAGTAATGACAAATACTGAATAAGACTCTTGTCACAGTAACTTTTATCCTTCAGGTTGTTTTTAAAACATTGGATCTGTGTGCTTTAAAGAGTCTTGGAATATTTTCTTCTTTAGTGCTGATTACATTTCGCGAGAGTGTGTAAATCATAATTGCACTGGAGAGTGTGCTATTTAATTCTTTTAAAAACAGGGATGGAAGTCCTAGAAACTGTATAAAATATAGAAAGTGCTGCAAAGCGTATGATTAAGCAGTGCAAGGCACCGACAATCTAAGGCTTTGCTATTTTAAAAAAGCCATATTAAATACAAAAGATTTAGTTTTTTCTTACAGTACGATGCAGTAAAGACGGCTTTGACAAAGGAACTTGCCATCATCCAAGGTCCACCTGGGACAGGTAAGACCTACGTTGGACTCAAGGTGGCCAAGGTCCTTCTGGAAAACCGAAAGGTCTGGACAGCAGATACTGTTCCGAAACCCATGCTGGTTGTATGCTACACCAATCACGCCTTGGACCAGTTTCTGGAAGGAATGCTGGATTTCTGTCCAGATGGAATTGTTCGAGTTGGCAGCCGGTGCAAGAATGAGTTCCTGGAAAAATACAACTTGAAGCAGATCAGGTCGCGGATAAGGAGAGAGAAGAAAGTCAAGATGGAGATTCGAAATAGCATCAACGACTGTTTCAGAGAATTGTGTGTCATAAGAGAGAGAGTAGAGCGCGTTTCAGCCACTTTGGAAGCCACAACAAAGGGAATAGTGGGAGAGAAAGCAATGGAGGCCACAATGCCTGGCCAACACTTCGAGTCGTTGGTCTACAAAAGGAGTTACGAGGTTGTACCTCGGCCGACATCAGTCATGATTAGGTGGCTGACAGAAGGCATGCTGGCAGATGCTTACGATGAGGGAGAACCCATGGGTAACTATAGAAACATTGAGCAGGAGCTGACACAGCAGATTTTGGAAGGCACAGACGCGAAACAGGAGCTGAGTGCTGACATCAGCCAAATTCCTTTCCTCCATTCAAAGACGAGGGCCCAAATGTACAGGTAAGTGGAATATTTTTTCACCTTGGTCATGTTGCTTCAACCCCTCCTTGTTGCAAAGGCAAATCATTACCTCCATCTAAATGAGGATGTTAACGATTGAGAGAAATGTTTAACATGATAAACTTAATATCAAAGTTTATGCTTTAACAAATTATCTTTTGTTTTCCCCAAGCCCAGTATTCCTTTCAGTGTACACATGTTCAAGAGAAAGAAACCTTTGAATTTTCATAACAAGGATACAATTAAAAGACAAATTACTCAAACACTCTTTTTCTCCTTTTTTGTTCCTTTCTTGTTTCCTTCTTTTTGTTCTTTTTCGTCGCACTCGTCAGCATGCGATTTAGAGGCTAAATACACTGTTCAACAAGCTAGGATCACGTAGAAAACGGGAGATGAAGTGAAGACAGTAATATGCAGAAATAACTGTGTCCGCACTCTACCATAATGTACTATTAAAATCAATTATTTTTCCAGATTCTGGTTGAAAAAGGTACGGCTCGAGTTGCCTCAAGAGATCGCTCGCTCTATTGATCCCCTGAAGAAGCAACAACTCGTACAATGGTACGAGAAATGTAACCACGAAATCCTGCCTGACAGTTTGCTGAAGACAGTCATGGGCAGCGGTGTCTACTCAGCAATTGCTCAGACATTCTCCATGGCCAGTGGGCAGCAAGCGGACTGGGGTGTGAAAACCTGGCTTGGATTTTCTCTCGACACGAAGGCCATGCAGGTGAGCCATTTAATTCATGTAAATAATCTTTTGCTGTCAATAATCTGCAACAATAGACCGTGGTTTGCTTACAAAGGCAAACCTATATGCATTTTGCGTGTGTATGTGTGTGTATGTGTGTGTCTGTGTGTGTTAGTGGAGCGAGGAAGTGAGTAGTGTTTTCCCCCCAGACAACAACCCCACGACAAGAAGCAAGCATGTGTCCGATGTAAGTACCTCTATACAGGTGATGAATTCTGAACCACGATCACTTACGGTCCTAGACCACAAGGGACACGCAGAAAACTGAAGGAATAGCAAAGATGTAGAAGTCTGCATGCTTAATACCGGTATTTTCAGGACGTCCTTGACCAGCTGCTGGAAGAGGAAGATCCCGATGACGCCGACGAGAAGCTGAACGCCGAGGAGGACGCCGAGTATCTGCAGAGAGAGCGACAGCTGGACGACAATGACGATGAAGACCTGTTCGACTTTGTCAAGCGATCCAAGTACACCGTGAAAGACGCCATCTCGGCTTTGGGCATAGTCACGACTTCCGCTAAAGCCAGGTTAGCCGAGACACACACAGTGGTGACCCCTCTTAATCGATATGATTCTCTCAAGCTGATCCACTCCCCTCCTCTCTCTCTCTCCATCTCAATCTTCTCCCCCTCCTCCCTCCCTTTGTCTGTCCATGAATTTTTGCTTTATGTTCATTTTTGATACGTTTTGCTTTTGTTTAGCTTTTCAGTGTTGCCTGGCATAACTGAATGGATTTTTTTTTTGGGGGGGGGATGGAGCGTATTGTACTTATAAGGTATTTCGGGGTAATTAGTTTTGCTTGTGTATTTTGTGTTGTGGGGATCCCTTTTGGCCTCAGTGGTGGAGACTCGGATGGCTGGGAAATTCCACAAGAACATAGGAAACGATTGGAGAAGAGACTTCAGTCCCTGCTTAAGTCGTGCCAACCAATGTCAGAGAAGGAAGCATTAGCCATAACCAACGTTTGGAACCAACGTTTAAAAATCAAAGACAGAGTGCGGCTGTACCTGTACTGGCTGCATAAATACCAAATATCGCTAAAGGACTCTATTAAGGCGGATGCCGATGTCTACGAAGCAGAGTCGGCTCGGCTGCGGGAACTGAAGTTGGGTGAAGACTTGGACATCATGCGCAACAAGCTGGTTATCGGCATGACAACCACAGGGGCGGCTCGGTACCGCAAGGTCTTGAGAGAAATTGGCTGCCCTATCGTCCTGCTGGAAGAGGCTGCTGAGGTGAGCACATACGGACGGTCGTAAAGATTATATGCTTCAAAGATGGACGGCAATAGTCAGAGTGTTTGCTGCCGCATGCTCTGTCGTGTGTCTAGGGGTACGTTTGTTTGATATACCGCTCGTTTTAAGGGGAAACAAATGCGCCATTTGTAGCTATCTTCCCCTTTGTCATGCGGGATAACTCTTCCTACACAGCACTTGCCTTTCTTATCCGAATTACTCCGCCTATATAAGAAAGACAGCTTATGAGCAGTTAGAGTTATCCAGCATGACAAAGGGATATATAGATAATGAAAAAGAATTAGGTGTCATCAACATAAAAATCCATCCCATAAGCATCGCAAAGCTAATTTGTGATATTAGTAAAAGTGCTTATATTTATTCACAATGTTTATTTTTCTAACTTAATTTGTAACAATAAACATTGTGAAAGAAACCGGTGAATTCCGTACGGGTGAGGGCAACAATAAGCTTAATATGAACCAGTTTAAAATGCAAAAAAGTAAGCAAAAATTCACAAATGAGCTGCAGCGTACGCTCAGGGTCTTGTACAACACGCAGGTTCTGGAAGCCCACGTGGTGACGACGCTACACCAGTCGTGTCAACATCTGATCCTGATCGGAGACCATCAGCAGCTGCGACCTTCGCCCACGGTGTACGAACTGAGTAAGGACTACCACCTGGACATCTCGCTGTTCGAGCGCCTGGTGAAGAACAACCTGCACCACACCACGCTGGCCTTACAGCACCGCATGCGGCCAGAGATCGCCAACCTCGTGCGTCACGTGTACCCTGACTTGAAAGATCACGAGACGACCACCGGCAGGGAGCACGTGCGAGGAGTGAAACACGATGTGTTTCTCCTGCACCACGAGGTGAAGTGAGATTATAAATAGCACATTTCCTGTTCTATGTTATATCTTCTTACGTAAAAGCCGACGTCATCTCTATCCTCCATTACAGCAGTAAGCTAAACTCACCCAACGATTTTGGCCTGACAATGCAAACGCAAACTTCCGAACAATGCTTCTGGCGGTAAAGACATTGAAAGAGTTTAAAGGGCTTAATACATAAATAGGATGGAAACAATCTTCTTAAAAGTGATGAGTGCAAAGCCACTATATCCTAGACTAAATCCGTCCTCCAATTCTACACTGAGTGCGATGCTGGTAGCTTTCTTTGGACGCAAAGTCTATCACCTTCTCATTATAGTATAACCTGCAATAACTTGGCTGAGTTTAGTTGTAAGCTGTATCAGAGGGCAGACACAACGTCTTATAACTATGGCATCCTGCACTTCAACTATAACCTTGAATGTCTTCTCAAGATCGCCGAGACCCGGCAAAGCGAGACGAGCAGTAAACTAAATGAACACGAAGCGGACTTCTGTCTGAGTCTGTGCCGCTATCTGCTACAACAGGGCTACACAACAAGTCAGATAACTCTACTAACAGCATACTCTGGGCAGGTCTTTGCTTTAAAGTCAAGAATGAAAAAGGAGGCGGAATTTTTCAAGGGTAAGATTCCTTCAGCCCTTTTATGTAATCTTTGTTAGTTTACTTCAAATCGTTTGGTTAAAATGGGGAAAAACACAAGGGAAATATTTAATAATAGAAAGAGAATATATAATGTCGTCGGCATCTAGCTGTGTACAAGAAAGACTGAAAACGTTGTTTTCCTAAATAATAGAACTTTGAACTCAGTTTCCAGAGCAGATTTTAGAAATCAGTAACTTAAATTCATTTATATGTTTTATTCCAGGTTCTCACTCTAAAAATCGACCTGCAAAAGTGAGATTAAGATTGCGATTTCGTTCAACTATTTCAGCATTAATTTGTCTCATTGCTTGCAAAATGAATCAAGTGTCTTCCCAAGTTTCCTTTTTTTCATCGCCGTTCGACAAATATAACTCAATCATTCTTGAAGGTTAAACGAGTTATGCACCTTCTATATAAAGCAGGGAAATATAAAGCCAAATTACTGGTGTCCTTTTTATCAATTCTTCCTTGTGCAGGAATGCGCGTGACAGCAGTTGACAACTACCAAGGTGAAGAGAACAACATCATAGTTTTGTCACTCGTTCGCAGCAACGAGGAGGGAAACGTAGGGTTCCTAGGTATCGACAACCGCGTCTGTGTGGCGCTGTCCCGTGCCAGGGATGGGCTGTACGCCATCGGCAATTTCAAGTAGGTCACACAAATGTTTCAGCAGACTGTACACATTGTCAGCACTGAAATCTATGGGCAAAAGGTAGCTGTTTCTTTGATAAACGGCTTTTGTTAAGATTTCAGGCCTGGCAATTTCCTACGAATGATAAGACAATCACCGTTTAATTGGACACAACCATAAATATGCTCCCTGGCCCCTGTCTCTGTATTCCAGCCTTCATCTATCCCAGACAGACTGGGAAATGTTGTTTCGATGCATGTCTTTGCCTAATACCTAGTTTTTAAAATTAAATGATATTATTTTCTACAGGATACTCGCAGAAAAAAGCGATCTTTGGAAGAACATCCTGAAGACGGCTAAAACCAACCAACAGCTTGGGGAAAGTTTGATCCTTCGATGCGAAAACCATCCAGGGACTGAAACGGAAGTTTCCTGCAAAGAGGTAACGCCCCTCTTTAATTAGTAATCGCGTTCATAAGTTGTATAATCTTATCGTCAGTGAGGACTGTACTTGTTGATTGCATAAGCACTCACGATTTGTAATTTATGCCATTTAAATGTCACCTGGCCATGTGTGCACACCTACTGAAAAAAAGAAAGTGAGGCAGTGTAACGTTCCGTCTGTAAATATTTAATATGTATCGGTACTAGTTATTTTAATATCTAGACCTTTCAGAACTTGGAAAGGCGTTTAAGAAACTAAGTACAACGCTGCAGCTCATTTAGTCCAATTTTAACTAACCTAGCAAAGGTTGGTCATTGATTTTAGTGGGAAGAGGAAACATATGTAAACAACCTTTCCAACTGTTTCCCACCTGCCGCAGGATTTCAAAAACGTTCTAGAAGGTGGCTGCAAGAAGGCCTGCACGTTCAGACTGAACTGTGGTCACGTGTGCGAGAGGATGTGTCATGGGTATGACAGGGACCACGCCAAGTACCAGTAAGTAGGATTTCCACAAAGGTTACAAATGAATGCGATCACCATGAAAATGGACTATGTAGGATGTCCACAAAACGTCTGACTGTAAAGAAATTCTACAAAGTGTGGACTGGGAGTCAGCAAGATGGTCGTAAGAGTTACGTGATAAAAGAGTGTGGGTCACCGGTAACGTGCACAATCTTATCAACAAAAATATTGCGAATGACCTCCACAAAGACTGAGTGAAACGATTGGAAATATTATGACTTTGTAAGATCAGCGTAACAACTGTGATGGTGCAGTATGGCCAAAGGAAATTAAACTGTATAAGTCTACACATTTTATACTTTTGTGGAACATCGGAAACGATAGCTGCTGTGTATGGTGTTTGCACAGGTTGGTACAGACGTAGAAAAAATCAATTAATTTGAAATTATTCATAAGCATTTTAGGTTTGTAAAGACAAATATAAAAAAACAACACGTTAACTTCTTGAATTTGCGCAAAGACCCTATTCCATGAAGGAAATGTATCCTCGATATGATATTATTTAAGTGCGTGTGGGATGGAGAGGGTAGGGGGACATCATCTGAAGTAAACACATGCGAGAACATTTCGGTTATGTTGTGCAGGTGCACAAAGAAGTGTGGACGTCCTGTTTGCTCAGAAGGGCACCTGTGTGCCAAGAGATGTTACGAGCCCTGTGGCAAGTGCGTGTTCAAGGTGGAGAAGGTGATTCCCATGTGTGGTCACACGGCTTTCATCGAGTGTCACAGAGATCCCCACGCGTGGCGATGCTCCAATCGATGTGAGGGGCGTCTGGAGAAGTGCGGCCACCAGTGCACGGGAAAGTGCGCTGAGTGCAAAGAAAGACGGGTTCACGTTGATCAGTGCACAGAACAGGTGGTACTTTCTAACCTTCCTCTTCTTTCACCTGTCCATCCCTTATCACTTATCTGCTTGTTTCCTTTCAAATCATCCATGGCCTGATCACAAGCTCGAAGACCCATCCATTCATCCATTCGTGGAGAAAACGAAAGTCTTGTTGTGGCAATGAGATTATGCGGGAATGCGACAAAATTTTGACGTTATAAATGCGCATGAAAAGATGTAATGCCCGATATTTATATGAGCGGTACGTCATCACTCGCTCGCTCGCTCCGGGACAAGTCACCTGTGTGTATTGTTGAAAGCTCCCAATGAAGCAAGACGTGCATAATCTTTGTGTACGGTAATTATTGTACCAAAGGTTGACCAGAATGTCTTTAAAGCGTGAAATTAACAAAATAATATTTCCTTTCCAACTGTCTTATTCAATTTTGGGTAGGTGGAACGTATGTGGCCATGCGGACACCTGACAACTGCACCATGCCGGGCTACCCCACTCAACTGGCCTTGTCCTCGACCCTGTGAGGTCATGCTGAGCTGCGGTCACGTGTGCCAGGGCACGTGCGGGGAATGCCTGGGGGGACGTGTGCACAAGGCTTGCGGAGAACTTTGCGGCAAACCCCTGCCAGGTTGCGGTCACACGTGCAAACTGCCATGCGGCAGCCAGTGCCTGCCGTGCACAGAGAAGACGTGCCGCACCACGTGCAAGCACAGCAGATGCAGCAAAGTCTGCGGCGAGCCGTGCATGCCGTGCGACGAACGCTGCCCCTGGCGATGCACACACAAGGAATGCAACTCCTTTTGTCGCAACCCTTGCCAGCCTTGCGGGTCGCCGTGTGCAAAGGAGCTCCCATGCGGCCATACATGCAGGGGGTTTTGCGGAGAGACTTGCCTGTGTTACGACTGCGAAACAAAGATGTTCGTCCCTCTGGTAATCCAGGGATTGCTTTCCGAAGAGGAGTCGAAGAAGGCTGACCAAACCACGCCTCTGATCAAGCTGCCGCATTGCAAGCACATTTTCCGAGCCGACGTTATGGACGTCTACGTCGAGAAAAGACAACCGGCACCGGGGATGTTCTTGAAGTGCCCGGCTTGCACGAAGCCATTGAAAGACTGGGACTGCTGGAGATATCATGCCAAACTCAGACTGCGTCGAACGGAACGCGAACAGGAGAAAAAAAGGTTGAAAGAGTCAGCCTTCGTCACGCAGCAGCGCCAGGACAAAGTCTTGCAGTCGATGGATTTGCTCACAAGCACCTCGCAGGATCCTCGAAGCTTCGCCTCGACCACTTCACGCAGAATGGTTGAGTTTGGAAGCATGAATGTCAACAAGTGGTTCGCTTTGACCAATCAGATCAAGCTTGCCTGGGTTATTGAGATGATAGATCGGCTTTTCCTTCAGACACGAGTTGGCAAGTTGGCGGAAAGGTTTGCAATTACACATTTCAAAATGATTGATCAAGCTGGCTAAACATGACAAACAATTACTGCATGGGGCTAATGAACTATTGCAGGAAGTAAATACTACATGATTATTATATCACATTAAACTTACGTAGACTTTTCCAGTTTAGGTTTGTTGCATGGCTAAGAATGCACTTTATGTACTATGCACTATGTAACCTTATCAATTAAGGAACTCGAGGTGCAGCGGACGATTGTTACTGTCTAAGAATTCTGAGCAGAATTTTGTATTTTAAATGGAGCCTTCTGTGAATTGTTTGTTCTCTTGAAACGTAGTGATTATTGGTCTCTGTGAAATGCTCCCAGTTATGATTTTTAAAGTCCCACAGCAGCTTCAACAGTAGAAACAATGCCAGTTAACTCCCCTTGTCTCTTGTTCTTTCAGGGAGGTGGTCAGAGAAATCCAGGAAGAGGTCGAAAGACTGAAACGAGTGGTGCTGCCCCCCGTAGACACGTTGAGTGAACAGCGTCTCCGGGAAATGAAGTCTGAAGCGCGGCGCCTGACCTACATAGCTCTTCTTGTTTGTTGTAAAGGAGCAGCATCCTTCTACGTAACAGGCACGTCGCTAGACAAAGAGGCAGATCGCCTCTTACAGGACCTGAGGACCACAAAAGACGGGCACATCCCAAAGGCAGAGTGTGACCGCCTCATCGACGAGTGCCGAGCGACGAACATAATTTATAAATCATACACAAAAAATGTTGATTTGTCCATAATCGAGGCACCAGCGGATCAGGTTAGTAAATAAAAATCAAACGTTTTAGTTATATGACAGATAATGCAATATCAGAACAAAAATCCCAAAGGCCAAGTTGGTTAGTTTTTTTATGCTGAAATTCCCTCTGAAAACGAGGTTCGTATAAGGGCGGTGTTGCTTAGACAAAGTTTACGTGCGGCCACACGTGGGACTGATGGCGCAACACAGGCTTCGCCCTGACTTACACTGACACCGGGCCAGCCAGTCCTAGTACTGTTCCCTATAGCACCAGGCGTCTGGAGGGGCAGCTAGTAGATTGTCAATTTTTTAAAGTCTTAGGTATGACTCGGCCGGGGCGCGAACCAGCGACCTCCCGCCTCGGAAGCGGACGCCTTAACCGTTAGACTATCATGAAAATCATGTTGCAAGGCTACGCTGAAAAGATTATACAATAATCTTATAGCAGACTATCAAAACATAACTGCAGTAGACTTCTTGTGATCTTTATGATACATCTTCCTGTGTTTTTTATGATAAAAGAATTATTCGGAGAAACTTGGTGTTAAGCCTAGAAAAGCAAATTCAATAAAGGGAACCTAGCTGGGATTCTTAGCTACTCAAAACGCATCCCTGTCAGGCGAAAACACTGTACTGATGATTTGATCGATGCTGCTTTGAAATATCGGAAAAAAGATTATATTTTTTTCTGCTAAAGCTGAATTTCTGCTCCAACTATAGTGCGCAAGGACAAAGCCTTAAATCACTGTGACTCAGTGACCTTAGCGTAAACATAAAGACGTCCATCATCATCATTATCATCATCATCCTCATCATCATGGTTTTTTCAATGTGCAGAACCTCTGTGATATTGTAAAGCAACAACCTGCGCGTGTGATCCCCACGGCCTTGTCGTACCTTGAATGGCGAGAGGCGATGTTGTAGTCGAGCACAAGGATCAGACTGAGCATCACAGGTTTCGTCTGTCACCATCACCTCAACCCGCGACCTTGTGAGCTTCCAGGCTCCTTTCGCACCTTTAAAATGTTTTTTTTTTTGTGTATAACTGGTGTGTATTTTTAATCAATTATGCTGGCAACAAACAAATTTCTTGCCACCCAGGTTTTGACGATTTGACCTTGATCGGAAAACTGGGTGCAGTTGTAGATGAAGTGGAACTTTATTTGGTGAATATAATTCTGTGTTTAAAGCCTTACTAGTTTGTTAATCATAAGAAAGAACTATTTTAATTTTAATGCATTTCATCTTAGTAGTTGAAAGCATAATTTGTTCTCCATACATGTCTTTTTTTTGTTTTTAGCAGACATATTTACTGTGGATCTGTGTGTGAGCGAAAATAGTTCTTGCTTAGACAATTAAATATAGTATATATGTATACGGCATTAATATAAAACGCTGGTCGCTTTGATTTTTAACTGAGTGACGCGAGAAAATAAAATGACATTTTATTTATTCATTTTTATTCTTAAAAAGGTAGTTGTTTTTCAATTTTTTTAACTTACAAAGACAAGAAAAAGAAACACAGTTTGTGCAACATTTAAGCAGCTGGCAGCCCAGAAATCGGACGACAAAATAATTTCTGCAACCTTTATAACCATGGAATTGGTAGATGACAGAAAAGCAGTTTACAATTATGTATACCAGGGTCGACTAGTGAAATGCAGTGAACAGCAGTAAGGGGGAAATTAACTTTTTCATTATTGATGATATTAGTTTTTGAAACTTTCCTTTCGCGGATTAACCAACTGATTGCGGTCCTAACTTTCGAGTTTAGGTGACTTCGTTTGCTTTGAATAAAGAATTTACAATTTTCAGATCATACCTATTTACCGCTGCTAAATAAATCCGGGTTTACTTCCTCCATTTAATGCACGTGCACACATTCAATGGTAACATGTCATTATATATATCACAAATATATGTACAGGTATGTCTTGTAATATTACATCCATAGATCAACGAAATAAGTAATGGAAACTAAACCACATTAAATTGTATCTGGAATGTTAAGTTTCTTTCTAATATACTTATTAATGTATGTATTAAACCGATGTTTTGAAAACCATATTAAGAAATATTTCCCATTCTCGGAACTTCTGTGGATGGTGGTGTATATTTTTGTTAAAGATTATCTACCGGAATCTGATTTTGGCTACCGATTACTTTGTGGAGGATTGTTTTTCTTTTGTGGTGTACTGTAATTATCTGTTTTCATGGATTTACCATTTATGAGCGACAAGATACAAAACGTAAATATGCTGAATACTCTGCTGCCTTGTTTGGTTTTCTGAATTTTTTAAGTGTTGCATTATCTTAGTGTTGGTCAAGCAGAATACACCAGTACAACATGATCATGCAGAATACACACACGATCGTGCAGAATACACCAGTACAACATTATTACTTGGCGCTAAAGAGAGCTACGTGTGTGCCGTTTTAAATAATAGCACATGAACAAAAGCGTTATTTTATTATTTTTCAGTAAAAACACTGGCTTGATGTTAAGGCACTACAATCAAAAACGGAATATGCCCATCTGTGATGTGACGTTAAATTATTTCTCGCTGATTGAAATTAACAAACATGTAAACTCTAAATATTTTTAACACTGATTAGATGTAAAAACTGTTAAAGCAGGTGCAAAATATGTGTTGCGTGTGTAAATATTTTTTTTATGTCAGATGTGTTCTTTACTTGAATGAACCCTTGCTGCTGGAATACATTTGGAAGATTATCAGAACTCCATTTATACATTTTCCGGCTACTTGAACATTTTCGAGAACACAGACCGGAACATTGATTGCACTACGGCGTTCTAAATCAATGTAAAATGCATTCCGTTCCGGTAAAAAAAAGTAAGTGTTCTAACTTGAACACTTCTTGTTTACAGTGTGCAGGCAAACGAACAATTAAAACCCACTGTTAAATAGTGTGCATTGTTAATGGGAAGATCACCAGTACTACTAACTGTATCTGTTTTATTTTATCAGTTTTCTGTGCAAAATAAAAGATTATTAATCGAGTTTTCCTCAATTTTTATGAATTTTAGTTCTCTTTTTCTTTTCTGTTTCTGTTTCCCTGTGTTTCAGATTTCCCTTCTATTTACTAAGTCATAACTAGTCAGATTATGATGAAGCAAATTTCTCGAGCAGATAATGTGCGTACTTCTCTCTCCTTCTGTGGTGTGTGTGTGATGTGGGTGTGTGTGTGTAGTGTGTGTGTGTGTGTCCTTTTCCCCCTTCCTTCAAAGTTCCATGACACAAAAAAGTTGATATGCCCGTTTTAGATTCACCAAATTATCATGTTAATGAACTGAAGCCAAAGATCAATAATGTGTACTAATATTATTATGATAATTAAATGTTAAAAATCTAATCGCAACAAGAACAAGCTCCGCAACAGTAATTTTGCAAAGGGAAGTGAGGATGACCATACGATAAAATGTTGCTTTGGGATTGTATCCCTTGACAATCGTATGCCTTCTCACAGCTACTTCATTTGAAACCGTATGTCATCTTACGCACCCGATGACTCCAGAAAAAGGCGGGTGGAGGGGACCAGGGAATGTGGGGAGAGAGGGAGTATGCATGGAGTGGCACCTTCAAAATCCCAGGCGCTGCTGGGAGACGTTTGTCTACAGGACTATCTTAACTGGACAGACGTTCTAGTTTGCCAAAGACACATGGGGAAATTAGGACAACTTTCATTTATGAACTTCGGGTCGTATAAGCTGTTGTAGGGCCATTTTGTGTGCACGTTTGCGCAGGGAAGAAATAGATACGTCCATTCAACATAACCCTGGGTCTCCGGTAATTCGCCCTCTTGACGCATCTTGAGGACAGTCTAACTAGAAAAAGATTCCAAATATTAAAATTCAAATTTAGTTTTCTATATCGTCGACTGTGGGCCATACGTTCACATGTTATATTTAGTACTAGACGTTGTGATAGCTTTGAAGGAGGTAGTAACAAAAGCAGTGTTAGTATCTGCAATAGCAAGGTAATACAAAAATTACATTCTACTGCTAATAGTAGTTATAATCTTTGGTAATAGGAACAGTGTAGTTGTCGTCTGTCCTACAATTTTCATCCCGTTTATACTCCACTTGCATGCCCCTTCTAAATCACACTGTATTTCATAGCAGAGCTAGGTCAAATATCAGCAGTTAGCGCTGAAGGGCATTTCAAAGTTCTTGATATTTTCAGCCGACTTTAATGCACCTGTACCTCCCAGCGTTGTTAAAACCGATGCGCACCTCTGTCCAAGGGCCATAACTGCCGGCGAACGTCTGTCACACCTATCACATGGCCGTCCGATTGTTGCCATGGCAGCCGCGAACGTACGACCTGGACGTGCACATTATTCTTGTGACGTCGTGAGTGGCAGTGAGCGATTCCGCTGGCGATGCAAACGTCAAGACTGTAATGATGATGAACGAGCTCCTTAATGGCCGCCCGAACGTGTTTGACAGCCTGGGAAGTGCGCGTGCTTTGTAGAAGGATGTGTGGGATTTACGCGGTTCGACCAAGTTGTATGAAGCAGTCGCGAGAACTAATCCAACTGGGGCCATCAAAAATACTTCGCTTAATTTTGATTACGAATTTCTCTTTAACAAGCTTGTCTTCTCTTGAACTACCGTGAGAAAAGAATATTCAATCCAATTAATGAAATTTATTTACTTTTTGCAAATGGCTGGATTTTTAAAAATGTCTGGCTTCATACGACCTGGCCGAGCACTATACACCCCGCATTGGATGTCAGTCCTAAAGTTGTACTTCTCGAAGTTTTGTAGTCTCTTGCAAAGTCTCTATAAGTTCCGGAAAATAATCTCTTACTTGTTGTTGTTGTGGTGGTGGTGTTGTGGTTGTGGTGGTGGTAAATCGCGGTTTGACGATGTCCTTTGCTAACAATTGCTGCAAATCTTTAACTGTAGCTGGTGGCAGAATTAAAAATATAGCATCTACCTCCTTCCCATTTACAATCAATCACCAAACTCACTGGTCTCTATTCAAACGCATTTGCGCGTGCAGGCAAGTTCGTACAGGCGGCGTCAGAGCATGCTTACCAGCGAGCGAGCGAGCAAGTGAGTTGGTGAGTGAGTGAGTGAGTGAGTGAGTGAGTGAGTGAGTGAGTGAGTGAGTGAGTGAGTGAGTGAGTGAGTGAGTGAGTGAGTGAGTGAGTGAGCGGAAGGGAAGAAGCCGTGGCAGGGATTATGATATGTTCTCGCAAGCCTAGATGCGGATGCACGCATGTGCGACGACCGCCAGCAACTTTAACATGCCCCGCTGGGGTCATTGTCTGCACAAAAATCAGCTGCTTGGGATCTGCGCCGAGTTTCACGAGCGTTCTGTTTGGATCTCTCTCTCTCTCTTCATCCATAGTACTTTGACAGTTGGCTTTCGTGAGTACTGCTGTTTACGGAAAGAGAATCGATGCTTCTGCAAGCCAAGTCAGATCGCTACTGGTGCCGCACTCTGACGGCCTTCATTTAATTTTTTTTTTTTACTTGGTATGCTTATGACGGCCACAGAAACATCAGCTGCAGCTGCAAGGCGGAGGGGAAACAACGACAAGAAAGGCGCGACGAGTCGCACAGTTACAAACCACTTCGCTAGCAGGAGCCTTCGGATCAAGGGTGGCTTGCATGCTCGTTCTTATCTCCTGTTCAAACGTAGAAGTGCACGTAAAATGGGCGAATGTGAATTACTTGCCTTTTTCGTTCTTATGTCCTCGACCCTGCAGTTTGTCTAGGAACTTTTCCGACCACAAATGTCAGCATAACACAGATCGAGTTCCTGGCGTGGGCTTTAAAGTTTTAAACATCAGTAAAAATAATGCAGACAATAACCAAAGACATGTTGAGACAGCGATAACCTCAGTAACATCTAGCCACTTCTCACCGATGCAGCCCAACTCAGTGATTTCCATTGTTCATGAATTATGGATGACACGAAGAAAAGGACGCCTGTCCGGTTCTGAGTCGTTAATTATTTTGAAAAAGACAAGGCTGAATTTAGTCACAGATATTCAATAGACAATGGTCTCTTACGATCACGCAGTCAATGGATTATTAGCACTTTTCCGATTAAAAGAAAAAAATCAAGCAGCAAATAAAATTTGCATTAATAAAGACAGCATAGAACGGGTTCATTGTAAGGGAACTCGCGTGACTATAAGTGGATCAGCCTTGGCCACTCCTTGCGTCAGCGACCACAGGAGTCTGACAGCACAACTCACGTGAAGATTAATTAGCGGGATTAAGACACCCAGAAGATATGCCGGAACTGTCCTTAAGGATGGCGCAAGAGGAAAATAGATCGCGCCTCCACAGGGATTGCTTAAGGCCTTCCTACACTTGCAATGCTCTCAACGTTGAGCGAAAACATTTTCCGAGCATTCTCCGTACACGGGCGCAAGACACCTGCAATATTTTACCCGCCAGATCGTCACATGATCATCACGTGTTCGCTCTAGGGGCTGACAATAGTAACACTGGATGATCACGAACAATTTATTCTGACCGCTGCAGCTTCTGCGACTGCATTTATTTTCGCCCAGCAGTCTGAGAAAACAAAACGGAAAAGACTAATGTGGGTTGGGAGTTGGGAAACCAGTTGGGAGCATACGCGTACGTGTCTTCTACAAGAATATCACCACACGACTCCACCGAAAGCAGACGCTTCTTGCGAATGTCGCACGACAGTTTCGTGACCCAGCCGTCTCGCAATCCACGGGTGAACTTCCCGTACTAAATCTCTGTTTGAATAGTCAGGGGATGTGTTTTCGTATATGCTGGGATGGTGCTGCAAGAGATCAATTAACTGGAAAATCGTTTTTTCTGACCAGATGACTATCAATCGAAGGCCTAACATGATCACGACCAGCGCTAGACCACACGGCACTAAATAGCAGGATCGTTTCTGATTGGCTGACACGCTTGCAACATTTTGAGCCCCTGCTGGAAAATAGCGCGGCGTGGTATCCCCTAAAATGTTGAGAGGCCTCCCTGCAACATTTTCGCTAAACATTGCAACTTCCATATATGGTAAATATTGCAGAGAACATTGCAAGTGTAAGAAGGCCTTTACGCGCAGTGCTGGAGAAAGTACTGTTTATAGTATCTCGAAACTCTTTACGTCATAGCTATCAGCAAGCAGAGACTTAAGCCAGTGTCAAAATGATCGTAGAATATAGGCACAAAGTAGTCAAAGGGACATGATCGCACAATGTCATTGAAAATCAGAACCTTTAACGTTTGATGGAGAAGGAAAACATTTCTATCTTCATCTAGGATGGGCGGGGATAGTGGGTGGCGGGGGGGGGGGGGAATTTGACCCGGACTTGGTTTTATTCGGATCCGGATGCTACAATTTAAAAATAGTTCGTGTCGAGCATAACCTTTTACGGCGCCTTACGCAAGCTACGCACATGACATGAAGTGATGTAAATGAGATGTTCTTCAAGCACTGGAAGGAAGTTCTGTTGCAGCGAGTTGTTTATTTGTGTGTTGGTTCGTTTGCAAGATCGAGATCGAGCAGTTGGATTAGAGTACTGCCAGAAAAAGGTTGAAGAAATGGTTGAATCATCCATGATAAAAAAAGAAGTCTCCTCACAAGTGGCAATGTTAACACATTTG
The DNA here is from genome assembly GCA_004794575.1 of Lanistes nyassanus. Classification (NCBI taxonomy): domain Eukaryota; kingdom Metazoa; phylum Mollusca; class Gastropoda; order Architaenioglossa; family Ampullariidae; genus Lanistes; species Lanistes nyassanus. The sequence continues at coordinate 100,975 of SMGT01009370.1, forward strand.
CGAGCCTTGCCTGTCAATGCTGACCTGCTGGGCCCCGTTACTAGCCCTCGAAAAGCCAGTGAGCGAAACTGGGAAATTGCGGTAACCCATTCCATGTTAGTGACTGGCTGGAAGGCTCACAAGGTTTTCAAAGCATTGCCACTAGTGGGTCAGCTTTCACACTCAAATTTTCAATGGCTAGTTACTGTACTAAAAAAAATAGACAAAAATAAATCAACAAAACCAACAATTTAGAAAAGCCCTCTGTAAGTTGGTACCTCTTTCTGTTAGAAAATTATTCGTTTGATTTGAAAATTAGCCGTCGTGACTGCGCGTGTGTGCACACACAAAGATTATTCACTTTCCCAAGACAGTAAACGACATTTTTGTCGACATCCTTGCTCTTTAACTGCTGTGGACTCACGAGCACAGGGAGGCCAATCATATTTTTCTCGACATCCTTGCTCTCTAACTGCTGTGGACTCACGAGCACAGTGAGGCCAATCATATTTTTCTCGACATCCTTGCTCTCTAGCTGCTGTGGACTCACGAGCAATGTCTCGCCCCAGCGCATGTTCTCGCGCGCGTGCTTCAACATTCAAGCATGTCATTGGAACATGGACACTCCTTGAAACATTTTGGCACTTTACTCTCAAGGTTGTATGTATTCTGGTCAGCAGATGAAGGAACAAGAAAAAGGAAATTAAAAAGGTTTATCAATTTTAATCATCGTAACTACTTCTTATACACCACCATCCTACTTTCTTGCTGTTGTGCTGTTGTGAACACGCGCATTCGGAGAAATTGTGCTGTCATGGAGATACGTATCCAGAACTTTGAAGGGAAAACATTGTTCCACCAAATCTATAGTGCTGTGAGGGTGGCGGGGGAAGAAAATGCAAGAAAATAAAGAATAATAAGAAGGAATTTTTTAAACAGGTAAATTGAAAGGCATTTTTGCGCTTCCTGAATAATACGAATTTCTTCTAAGTTTTAAAACTTGGCTCCACACTGAGTCTTCTCCAAACAAGTTTGCTGTTCATGTATGCCAGCTGCTGTGTCCTTCGTCTGCTTGTAGGTATGGCGCCAGGTGAAAGTGCACGCAGTCTTAAATCGTCAGTATTAACTATATTCCTATGTTTCCTCTTTGTGTGCGCACACCTCTGTGGCTACGAAATGTCTGTTTCTATAATTATGCAAATCAGCGGTTTCTGGGCCATGCTGCAACCAGCAGGCACTCCCGCTTCTGGGCGCCGTTAGACCGACGTTTGAAGGCGCGCGACAGATTACGTGGTTTTGTGACACGCAGACAAGGAAACGATCAACTGATTTGTCCAAGGGCGGGTATTAGCAAGTTAGCAATAACAGCTCCAAGGCGAAGGAGGACACCAATCCAAAAGAAACAATTACGGAGTGGCTCTGAAGCAAGGGTTGAAATTCAAAGAAGTTACACATCCGGGAGCGCAGCGTTTTGAAAAAAATAAACATCGAACGGGGACAGACTGACAATGAACGCAAAGAGCGGGAACAGGAGAAGAGGAACAAGAAAGAAATGACAAAGAAGAAGGAATATGTCAAGTAGGATGATTATCAACAACAATAGTGCTGAAGAAAAAAAAGAAAGACAAACACGCAGAAATAAAAAGAAAGAAGGAAAGAAAGGGAAACAAAGAGCGAAAGCAGATGAAAGAAGACGAAACTTTAAAAGATTTATGAATTTTAATCAGCGTAATTACTAATGCATCACCATCGCCACTTTGTTGCTGTTTGTGCTTTATACATTTTTGAACCCTTCTTGCTGGCTCTTGCTTAGAGTATGATTCTAGAAATGTGACATCCGCTCATGTTCTCACTCTCACTAAAGAACGCACGACAGATTTCCTGTTAGCGCATGCGTGTACACATACACACAAACACAGAGCTGTTGTGTGGCCTTCCGCCTGTCTTCATCTCTGTCACACATACCACCTTACCCCAGTAATTTACCTGTAGCACTGAATGGCTTTTACATATTGTCGTCACCTGCTCCTGGGTTACATGGTGCGTTCGGCACACCTTCCAGACATCTGCCTCTTACGTCAAACTGCCCGTCGTTTTTAATTTTTTTATTTTACTTGGAGCACTACACTCTACATGCTTATCTTAGAACAAGCGTACTTTTAAAAAAAGGCAAGGAAAAATGTCACTGTTGACAAGCTTCGAGCCGATCACTGTGCCGTGAGCGAGATGAATCATTGTCGTCGGTACATTTCAAGCTGCTCAGCTCTGTTTCTACGAGTTACTCATTTGTATTTACGTAGGCCGGACCAGTGTGATGGATCGACCGATGTTCTCCCCGAGCATACATCGTCGTCTGGGGGCGGGCTTAGATGGACTCCCTATCGAGTCGAGAGGAGAACTGTCGTAAAGAGTCAGAAACAAGTGAATTTGCTAGTGACAACAATGCCAACAACTAAAAGCAGTTTAAAAAAAGAAGAGGATCCCTTTCAAACAGAGACGGGTTTCCACTACAGTAACGGCGACAATGCGATTGCTGAGAAGTTTACAGATTGAAAATGGATACCAGTGTAGATGGCTAGATTTTTGTCTTACCCTCTTATGTACATCGTTGTTGTGGAAGAGTGTGAGGCCAGCTTTAGTATGGTTGCTCTACGCCCACCATAATTCTTCCCACCCAACCCCCTAGTCTCCCCGTGTTTTTGTCGGTCCTCGTTCGTTGCGGGTCTGTATGTTTCCTGGGTTTTGCTAGGTATTAATGTCTTCACCCACGCCTGGTTTCTGCCGATCTGCTGTCTCCGTTACGCGAACATTTTCGAGCACATGAGCTCCCGTAGTGTCTCTGTGGTGTACACGCTTAGATGCAAGGGTGGGGAAACAAACAAATATCACTCACTCACTCACTCACTCACGCACGCACGCACGCACGCACGCACGCACGCTCACAGTTAAATATTTGGTTTGTTGACTGAGAGGTGAATACACGAAAGGCTGAACATCTTCGCTCGTATTTCACGAACTCAGGCACGCGCACATGCGCGCACACATTTACCTGGGCGATTACGTATTCATTCATTT